>VWZD01001721.1:46908-129831 GCA_013396695.1 Sakesphorus luctuosus
CCCCCCCCCACATACACACATAAGCACTTACTTCAGTGGTTTTGAGCCAGCCAGCCTGATAGAGTTCAAGAAGCATATAGAGTGTGACTCTTGGGGATGGTCCTGTGCAGGGGCAGGAGTTGGACCTGAAGATCCTTTTGGGTCCCCTCCACCTTTACATATTCTATGATTTTCTCCATTCTTTCACAAAAATATGTAATATGGCAAGGGATGAAAATACAATATATTATTATTATACTGTGTATCATTACATATCACTGGTCTCATTACCACCTGGGAATTCAAGAAGCTCATTCATCTTATCTGTTTTAAATAACTCTTAAAGGATGACATGAATGATGCTCTCTCATTTCCTTTCCCTTATGTTTATAGAGGAACCTTAGAAAGACCACTTGGACATGTAAGACCAGAACAATACCATATTCAGTATCACAGAGCAAAAGTCAGCTGTCTGGTCAATAGACATATTGAGTATGCACATGGTACCTGTAGAACATTTTGAGCATGCGCATGGTACCCATGTATAAAAACACATGAACAGAATCATGGAATGAGTCAGAAGGAACTTTAAAGACCTTCTAGTTCCTATCCCTCTGTCATGGGCAGGGACACATTGGTAAGGCACTAGTTTCAGACCAACAGGAAATGTCAGGGCCTGATTCATAGATGAAGAAAAGATTTCACACCTTCATTATATACAGAAGAGCTTAATATGTCCCTGTTAAACAGTATCCTTTTGGTTCTGGACTTTCATGCAGATCATGAAGGATTAGGTTTTTTTTAACTGTTGCATTTAAAATTACTTAGAAACTTGGGGGGGNGTGCTAAATATTTCCGTGTAAATAGTAGAGTTCTTACAGTATGTTCTTTCTCACTGTCACAGTTCAAGAATGGTATTATCCAATTTAGTGGTCCCACTGAAACCATGCGCAGCTTGCTCACTCCTCTCTCCCACCCCTCCTGTCTGTGCCAGGCTGGAGAGGAGAACTGGAGGCACAAAAGGTAAATATCCCAGGCTGACATAAGAAGAAGTTATTGGAAATAGAAATGAGATAAGAAAATGAGTGTAACAGCAACAATATTAATGACAGAGGGTACAAGGAAGAAGTGAACAATTCACACAGAAACAATACTCCACTGCTCCCTCCACTACGCTAGGCCAACCTGGAAGGGACCCCTTCTTCCTGGAAGATACTCCCTCATCCCTAGTGTCCTAGCTCAGCAGGTGGGACCAGCTGTGACTGTGTGGGGGTGATCAAAGCTATGTATTCTACCCCCTCTATTCATTCCCAAGGTCAATGGCCCATTTGCAGCAGCTTCCCAGGGAGTCGTTAGCACCTCCATTCCCAGCCTGAGGGGGCGTAGGTGCTAATGGGCCATCAACAGTCCAAAAATAGCCCATGACTCACAGAGTTAATCACCCATTGTGTGAGTCTCCGCCCCGGGGGAGGGACTGGATGTTCCCTGAGGGTACAAAAAGGGGTAGGTAAGAAGACCACGGGAACCTTTTTGTTGGACCCAGAGGAGCAGCAGGACCTTGACAGGAGGAGACCACCACTCTGGACCAGCCATCACCTGCACCAACGGGTTTGTCACTTCCTTTTGCTTTGGACTTGGGGAAGCCACACGGGGCTCAGCACAAGGCTAACAAACCCCTTTGGGTTTGTACCCCAGGGCACTGGGTTACACAGCTGGGTTCTGGGAGTTGGAAGCAATTTCCCTTTTGTGTCAGTGTATTTACCATAGTATTATTATTAAATTGTAGCTCTGACTTACAATCTCTCTCGTGTTGAGCTCATTTCTCCTGCTGGTTTACCTCTAAACCAGCACACCTAGCAATGATGTGATGTGGTATAGAATAACTTCTGGCTTCCAGCCATGCCCCCTCCTGGCTACTACATAAATTAATCCTGTCCTGGCCAGAAGCAGGACACACACTAATTATTTCAATAATTATTGTCTTGGTTTGAGGGAAAAAACAAAATGCTTACTAAAAAAGCAGAGGAGAGGATTCCTCCACAATAATCACGTCACCCTTTATTAAATTTAAGAAAAGGAACTTTAATTAGAAAATGGATATAAGAAGGATAACTGTTCTTAACTACACTCTCTCTCTCTGTATATATATGTAGGTATAGATATAACTGTAAACAGATCAGAGCAAACTGCTTCCCCAACACCACAAGTAAAAAAACAACCAAACAAACCAACCAAAAGAGAACAACTCCCAAACCGGTAGGTTCCTTCTGCAGAAAAGTTATATTTATGGACATTGCCAGTGTCACACCTTGGCTACCTGCAGGGTGAGTTCTGGCTTTTTCCAATGAGACAGAGACAAGCAGTGAGCACACAGATGAATTCTGTCTCTCTCTCTGTGTCCTTTGTCCCAAATGAAGAAGGAAAGCTGGGAGTGGAGAGTCACAGTGTATCCCAGAAAGCAGCTGTGACTCCTCTCTCCTGGGTCCCTGTCACGGTGGGACAGTGCCAGTGACAGTGAGGGCCGAGTGGTGGCTGGGGCCCCAATGCTGAAACCAGGAGAAACAGCAGTGGCAAGGAGAAACTAACTTACTCCATAGGAGCAGTGAGGAGCAGCCGAACAGTTTCTCTCCAACAGACAACACACACAGCTGCTACCTACCCGCAGAGCTGTGAGATGTCCCCAAAACCAAAAGAGACAGTGCAAACCCATTCTTTGCCACACCTTCCCCCAGTCTGCCCCAACCCAAAATGATCAAGAAGGAATTGGTAGCAGTTAACTACTTCTTTTGTTAATAATGGCATGGGCAGTTAGTGGCAGGGAGGGAATGTACATTATCATTCCAAACTACAAGAATAATTTACATTCCATTCACTTTGCCTACATAATTATCTTATTCATAGGTTTATATCTGAGGAAAAAACCTGTAAGTAAACTATACAGTCAGTAGCAAAAAAATTTAATGCTTAGATAAGTTAAAGAAAATCTCATCTCACCACTTCAGTAACTCTTACGTGAATAGCCAAACAACAGAGCTAATTAAACCAATCACAACCATTGTTCTATATTTGTAAACAGTTTTATTCTGAAGCTTTTATGATGGTGTGGGGGATGAATGTAATTTCAATTAATACTATGAAATTCAAATTTACGGTTATTGTATGGGATCATTATTATGTAGAGTTTACATTTTTGGGTGTCTTAGCTTCCATATTACTATACCCTATTATATTCTGATGTCTTTGTGTAATGGTAAAATTACTTTTCCTGACTTTGTGTCTCATTATGATGCTGCCATGCTCAAATGATGATGTGTTTATTCAATTTTATTTTTACAGTTTTCTCTGTTAGTTTTTTTTTGAGATACATGCACTGTATTTGTATTATTGTCAGCAGCTGTGGAGAGAGAATAGAATAGAATAGAGACATAAGCAGAGTCAAATCAAATAATTTTGTGAAAAATATCTGATATAATATTTTCAGTGTTATTCCACTTCCACTTTGGAGTTTGATTAGGAGTGATGACAATAGCTTTATTCTGAGCTGACCCTTTACTCATTTAAGATGATGTTTCTAACGTCATAATTTGTGTGGCCACAGCGTTACTAGACAAAAGCCTGTCTGAACCAACTCTTGTGATGTAAAACATTACCAGAGACCATTTTCTTTAAATTACAGTACAAGAGATGCATTCAGCAAGGTACAGAGGCACAAATGCCTGCATTGAAGGCATGTCTAGCAGCAGAGCTTGCTGGCTGACTGATTTAATATGATGTGATACTGAAGTTTGTGGTTACAGGATGGTACAGTTTTAAATGAATGTCTTTGTAATTCTCCTTAAGTAGGTAGAACACATTCTTCCCCACATCCTGCCATTATTCAGGGATGGAAGCAGGATGCATGATTCATTGTGTAGTGTAAATTATTTGGGATATAGCTTTGATACTGAAGAACATTTTAATAGACTCAACAGTTTCAATCTATTTTTACCCCTCCCCTTTTGTGTGCTGGATATCACATATATTTGCACACATTTACTGTTTAAGAGGAAGGGAATTGAATATCTGTGCATTTATGTAACAGAAAGTTCTGATGCTGTATTAAAAGTTCATTTGGGGCAAGGAAGCAAATGCATAGGCAGCAGAAACTAGGACAGGTGACCTGGGAAGAGTATTGACAAGTACGATTTTGTAGGGAGGGGGTGAGGAAGGCCAAAGCAAAATGGAACTGAACCTGGCAAAGGATATAAAGAATAACAGGAAGGGCTTCTTCAGATATGTTAATCAGAAAAGGAAGATCAGAGAAAGCATACCCCCTCCTAGAAACAACTCTACTAAATAGGTAATACCATATTTTTAAGATACTTGACATGTTTTTTGCCTCAGTCTTCAATGGCAACCTCTCTTCCCACACATCTCAAGTGAATGGACAGCAGCACGGCGATGAGACAGCAAAATCCCTCCCACTCTAAGTGAAGAGCAAGCTTATGACCACTGAGGAACCCGAATATGTACAAGTCTATGGGACCTGATGAGATCCATCCCAGAGTCCTGAAGGAAGCTGTTGAAGTAGTTGACAAGCCACTCTCCATGATATTTGAAAACTCATGGCAGTCAGCTAAAATCCAGACTGGATAAAGGGAAACATAGTACTCATCTTTAGGAAGGATAGAAAGGAAGACCCTGGGATTTACTGATCTGTCAGCTTCACCTCTGCACCTGGGAAGATCATGGAACAGATCCTCTTGGAAGCTCTGCTAATGCACATAGAGGACAGGGAGGTGATTTAAGACAGCCAGCACAGCTTCACCAAAGAAAAATCTGTCTGACCAGTGCAATGGCCTTCTGTGATGGAGAGACAATGGCTATGCCTAAAAACAGTGTGGTGACTCATCAGAGATCAAAAGCCTCTGAGGAACACAGGGAAGGACAGGGGAAGGGTGACAACACTGCAGGAAGATGATAACAATGCAGGGATAGGGGATACAGTAAACTTACTGAACTAAAAACCATACAGAGAAAACACATAACTTTAAAACTCCAGAAACAAATCTCTCATGTATGCAGTTGGTGAGGTCTGCTGCTAAACAGTGCTGTCCTCCTCCAAGGTGCATTTTACCATTTTCCAACACTGAAGAGGCTCAAGAAGTGGGAGCATGGGAGTCTCATGAAGTTTAACAAGACAAAATGCAAGGTTCTGCACTCGCATTGGGGCAATGGCCAGTATCAATACCGGCTGGGGGATGAACAGATCAAGAGCAGCCTTGCCAAGAAGGTGGTGATGAGATGTTGGACATGACCCAACAATGTGAACTTGCAGCCCAGAAAGCCAAACATGTTCAGGTCTGCATCAAAAGTGTGGCCAGCAGATCAAGGGAGATAATTCTGCCCCTTTGCTCTGGAGAGACATGATCTGGAGTACTGTGTCCAGGTCTGGGGTCCCCAATCCAGGAAGGACATCAACCTGTTGGAATGAGTTCACAGGAGGGCCACCAACTTAATCAGAGGGAGGGTGCACCTCTTCTATGAGGAAAGGCTGAAAGAATTGAAACTGTTCAGCCTGGAAAAGAGAAGACTCAGCTGGACAGGGTGCTGGGCCATCTTGTCTAGACTAGGATTTTCTCAAGAAAGGTTGGACCAGATGATATTTGAAGTTCCTTCCAACCTGGTGTTCTGTGATTCTATGATTATGCTTTATTTCTATTTCAGTAGAAATCATCTTGCATTGATAGAAGTTCATATTATACATTTATTTCCTATTCTACTCTGCATGTCCAAAGACCTGTACTAAACCAAGCAAATGCCCTCACAGTATCACATGCTCTAGGTATCAGATACATCAATAAAAATATTTAATTATTCCTATGTGTAATGGTCAGCCTAGAGGACTCTTGTACAAGAAGCTGGTGATCCACATAATGGCAAATTTGTTGTATATATCTAATATTATGTAATGTGCAGTTACAAGAATTATCTAATCAATAATGTACTTAAACAATGTATGCATTATCAACATATAGCTAATCAGTGTATGTAATGTTCAAATCTGCTTGTTTCAGACAGAACTATCGATCTGAATATTCCCTTGAGCAAAATTAAAACTCACACAAGTTATCTGTAAAAACCAAAGACTGATTTTATTAATTGATTGCTAGAGATGTAAAAGAAAAAGAGGAAAAATAAGAAAAGGTTAGAAAAATGCTTAAGATTATTTTTTAGAAGTAGAGAAAAGTTACCACCAAGAAACAACTACTCTTCTGCCATATCGATGTGAGGGGGGGAAGGGGGAAGCAGGTTCTGTCTTTTTCCTTTCTTTGTGTCTCTCTTTCTCTCTGCCACGTTTCGATGTTATCTCTTAGCAGCAGGAAGGTAAGTCTTTTTGGAATGCAGGATACATGTTTTCACCTCTCACACCGTGTCCCAGGCCGGGCTAGCCTCCAGTTCAGCTGCAAAAAAAGCTGCCGTTATTTAGCCTTTAAAAGAAAATAAGGTGAAGAGGGATATAACTCACACATGCAATCAGTAGCAGCAGTGGGTTTCAGTCTTTCTCCAAGCTGGCTGAGGTCCTCCCAAGGCCGGCAAGCTGGTGGTGGTTGAAGAAAATTGAGGAGAGTTGAGAGGAGAGAGCAAAAGAGATTCCTAGGTAAGGTTCCCTAGTCTTCTCGTTCTCTCTTTGTTCTTCTGATTTTCGAATCCATCTTCAGGTCTTTATAGTGGTCTGCGATGGCTGTACATAGCTTTGTGGCAGGTAGACCAGATGTTTGGAAAGACATGACAATGGCAGGACTTTTTGGCAGGAAATATTTCCTTGAGAAGGTTTTTGTAGAAAGCTGACAGAGTATATTTTGTAGGATGTATTGATAGGCAGAAAACAGTGGAGAAACATATCTTTGGCATTTCTATGCTGTCTGTATGTTACAGTGTATAATCAATTTTATTGATTTATACATTTTCCAGAATTGATTGCTCTCAGTGCCTGATATATGGGTACTGTGAGCAAGTTTCCCACGGCCCCAGAGCTGCCAAAGCTGCACAGGATCCGTGCAGCATGCCATGCCCTGACCAGAGGTCTGCCCAATGCTGCAATACCTCAGACTTCCCTGCATCGGAAGGGATGTAAGAGTTTATAACTTTCTATGATCTTTTCTATCACAGTATCAATCCAAAGCTACCTGTCTTGAAAGTGTTTGTGTCTTTCTTGTTGGCATTTGAAAAAAACTGGCACCTCCTGGTTCTGCCAATAAATGAGATATTCCTTTTACTTCCCCCCATTACCTATTAAATGTTTCTTTTTTTGAAATGTGAGTGAAAGATGAAGTGTACAAGCAAAGCCATTTGCTTTGCCAAACTAGTACATTTGCAATTAATGATGAGAAAAATACAAAAATTTTGAATGCTTGATGTATATCCCTCCAGAATCAAATTTAAAATCCAAATGTTTAACAAAATATTTTTTGAATTGTACGGCTGTTGTCTTGGGTTGAGCTGGCAAAATACCAACTGTCCGAGACAGAGTGAAAAGGGAAGAAGAGGGAGAGGGGGAAAAACCTCCAAACTAGGTTTATGCTAAAACTAACTATATGTATTTATACAGAAAAGAGAAAATTAAGAGAAAACTACAATATAACACACACTTACACAAGTTATATATAACAAGAAATAACCTCCCACTCAGTTAATACAAAGTCTGTTACTCTAGAGCTATGAGTACTCTAAAAGATACTTAGCAAGAAACAGAAAGAGTAACAACAAAATGTTTCTACCTCCCTGAAACTCAAACAAAACACAAGCAGCAGCAGCAGGAGCAAGGCCTAGGATAGTAGAAGACCTGTAGCACATCCTTCGCTGTACTTCAGGCATGGTGGAACTGACTAAGCCACACCCACACACCGGCTCTTACCCGTTCTGAGATGATGTCGTAATATGGTATGGAATAAAACATTACTGGCTAGAAGAAGTCAGATGTTAGCTAGCCCAGCCCAGCTCAAGTCAGCTGACAATTCCAGGCCTAGTCTGAACATTAAAGCCTAAATTTTTGGCCTACTTGGCTAAAGCCATAACAGCTGTGAAAATGAGCTTTCAATGGCACTGCATGAGTTAATTTCATATTTTGTATTAGTATTAAAATTATTTCTATTATATTTATTTGTTTCCTATCTTAATATTTTTTATAAATGTGGTTTATTTCAAATTATTTTTTTTTATTTCACAATAATTGGATAAAAATTTTGAGATGCAGTTTATATTGAGGTAATTTTTTCCTTTTGCTGTTGCAATAGCCTCACATTAAGAGGTGATTTCTGAAGTGGTGACATCTAAAACATCTGCAATATTATTCTTTCAAATAGTCAGGAAGGTCTTAATGGCCACCAAGTGAGAATGGAAATTGTTGTTGGATATGTCTCAGATTGACTTCATTTCTTGCAAAACATCCCTTCTTAAATGTGAGCAGAAACAATGACAGAAGAAATTCTCTAAAGGTGTACGGTCACAATATATATGTTTTGCAGTGTCTCTTATAAAGTATATAATTTCTACAGTGCACTAAACATACTTTTAAGTAAGAAACAATGCTAACAAAAATGCCAGACTCTAAAAGAAAATTGATTACATGAAGGGTCTCCTGTCCCCATGCTGCCTTGTCTCAATAACACTTTAGAAGGCCAGGGTCTCTTTTAAATGTAAATACTGCTCTAAGGTGAGGAACATATCTAACCTAAAAAGTGCTAAAGCTACCATTATGTACTGAAGGACCTGAGAAGGCTCGTTTTTTAACTTATCTGGCCTAGCTGCACCCCTCACTGTGTCATGAGACTTCCTGTCTGTTGGTAAGAGGATATGTAGCTGATAAAAAATGTTTAAATTTTATATTTAAAGGATATTTTCCACCTCTTTAAAGTTTTTTCCACCATCCTGCTTCAGTGGAGATATCAAGAATATAGTCAGACATTCAAATAGAAGAAAGTAAAATAGCAGTTAACACTAAAAACTTTCTCAAACAGGCTTTCACTTTTCAGATAAACTATTTTGCTCCACTATACATCTCCTGCACATAACCATATGTCATTTTCTTTCCTCAAACTCTGAAGTTACACCCACATCTGCTACCCAAGAGAGGCATGTAAGCAAACAGCAATAAAACTACGGCAGAATACTTTATACGCCCTAAAAAGCGGTGGAGAGCTGGCAGTTATCAAATATATCATGCCACAAAGCAGATGTGTGAGTTGTGGACTGACTCTGATGTGTCCTGTCAGGTGACTCTGCCTCTGAGGTCCTGGCCTGGCTTTCTCTATTTAGGCAAAATCCCACTGAAACCAAGGCAGGGGGCTCTTCATTAGGTACTCAAAAACCAACTACGCACAAATTCAATCATCTCAAGTACTTCTAAGTAATGCCAAACTTAATGCCTGTTTTAAAGGGGAAAATAATATTGTATATCAAACAAAAGCCTCTAAATATCTTTATAGCTTAAACGTCTGACAATCATTTCAGGAGTCCATGATAAAAAAAAAAAAAAATTTCTAATGCTCTGAAATGTAGCTGCTTAACTCTGAAGACCAAACTTAAAAACTTAGTTCTCATCAATAAAGTTTATCCCATCCATTTGAGGATAGAAAAACCTGGAGTTTTTAATCCGTTTTGAAGCAGATGCTTTTGAAAAGAATGACTTAAATTAAAATAAACCTTTGGAAAGGTTCACAAATAATCTAAATCTATGCTTCTGACTGAAAAGAGGTTGTCATAGACTACTATTCATTTTGGGGGGGATATTTGCGTAATCTGTTGCTGGAAGTTTTATGCTTATGACTTCACAACTTCTGGGCAGCATGTTTAAACACTTTGCTATTGCTTTTATTTGGATTTTTTTTTCCTAAAATAGAACACACACTTTCATAATTAGAAAAATCCTTTCACTTCTCTTTTTTTTCAGTTGGTTAATAGATTGTTTTCCTCTATCACATCTCCATCAATCACGATTCTTTTCCCTCAACTAATAAACCCCAGATAGTTCAATCTCTGTTTGCACATCAGGCTTTGTAGTGTTCCAGTTATTTTCATTTATCTTCTGTAGATACTTTTGCAGTAGCTCAAACTGGTGACAGCATTCCAGGTGATGTTTGCCTATATGGTTTTAAGTAGAGATTAATAGCAACTGGCAACAAAGGCAGTTGGGAAGAATCTTATTCCAGAGCACCCAACCTTTTATGCCATTTATTAGGATTTCTCACTAAGCTGTGTAACTCCTTGTCACATAACAGTATGAATTTCATCCCATCTTAAAGTGTTAATTTCACTATCTTAAAAACATCTAGATTTGAAAGTCTCATAAGGCATTTGGAAATGCTAAACTAACACAGCCCACTGGATAATGTCATGCTCTATATTTAACAAGTTAAGCCACTTTTTATTTCCCCAACCAGAGCAGAACTTCACATAATGTGAGGATAATGTGCAAATTTAAATGTGATAGTCTCAGCAGTTTTCAAAGTTAGCTGGGGATGTTTTTAGAAAACAAATTTCCAAAGGAAAATAAAACCAGAATTTCAGAAAAAATATTTGCCTCTTAGGATACATCAATAATTAATTCAGCTCTACCAGAACTACTATAACAGAAAAAAAAATCAATAAATCCCTTCTAGAAATACAGACTATGAGTTTGAGGTTTGTCTGTTTTTATTTTGTTACTCCTGATAGTCACTCTATGATCTATAATGAATATTAAATTAAAATAACTGGTCTTAAATCCACAATAGTGTGACTTCTAGATTTCATAATTTATCATAAAAGCATTTTTAACTGTAGTATTTCTGAGTTGAGTTCTTCACATGCTGTGTGCAGTTATTCTGTGCAACAGATGCTAGAAAGCACATTTCCCACAACCAAATAAGAATTTGGGACAGATTGCAACAAAATAAGAAAGAAGGTAAGAAAGCTGGTTATAAAGAAAATATATCAGTTTATCTGAACAAAGTAAAAGCCCTCTTCTACCTGCAGTGGAGAGGTGAGAGGGAAAACAAAATGGTTTGTGGTAGTCTCTTGTGATTTCATCCTCAGTTGGCCCATCTCTGGTGAAAACTACTGTCTCTTTGTGCAAGAGAGGATGGCTGCATCTGCAGTTGCTTAGGAAGTTGAATATACATTGCCCGGTTTGTACTAGTTATTAGTGATATTGTATAAATTCGTACATTTCATTACTGATTTAATAATAATACTGATTTAAACTGAACGCTCAGACTATTGAGATCACTAACCTTTCCTAGTAACTGCTACCTCAGAATCAGCATTTGGGAGTCAATCAGCTATCACTATTGGTTTCCTAGATCCAGGATTTTTGTGTCTGATTAGTCAAATGGGCTTCTCTTCACACTCTGAAGTACAAGGGAGCAGGTAGGAAAAAAGAACAGGGCTTCATTCTCAAACAGGAAAATGGCAGATGTCACACGAGCATCACAACTTTGCCTTGACCAAGAAATGAGGTCTGAGCATTGTCAGCCATGATGGATGGGGCAACTCAGATAAGAAATTACTGTATTGGGCCTTAGTAGAGGCCTTGAAACAGTAAGTGACAGGAGAATGACAAATGAAACAGCTGAAAAGATGCACTGCAATATCACCATTGACTGACTTGACTGATGGCCTGTACCAATAGCTGGTCACAAACACCCCTCCAAGAAAAAAAGTGTGGGGAAATATCACTATATGGACATCTGGCACTGCCTATGAACACAGAGACCATGTCAGAGCCAAGTCACTGACCAGAGCCTAACCGTGATGAGCATCATGTTTCCCCAGGCTGGACTGTGCCAACTCCCCACAGTGGTGGGGGCAGGTGGAGAGCAGATTTTGGCCGACCCCAATTTTGCACTCATGTATATGCATGTTCACAAACAGTCACAAAGCTCTTCCTGACACACTTCATCTCTCACTTGGTCCACTTCATAAAGTGAGCTTAGCTATGTTCATGGACAGATGTTCCTTCTTGTCTTATTGCAGCAGAAAATTGTTTCGGGACTGTAAGCTACCTGGTTGAATCATGCACTTAATCCTAAGTGTGGCCCTCCGTTTGAGAAGTTATGTTACAGTTTGCTTGAAGAATCTATATCCCCTTACTGAAACATCTTACAAGTTCTAAGATCTTTCATGGACTGAAAATATAACATAGCAATGCCAAATTTTGCTGCGAGTACTCATTTTCTTTGACATAATGTCTCAATTGAGACAATTTGGAGGGGCAACCTTGGACAGAAGTCTCTTCCCTTCAATTCCCTGGTTTCTCCAATACGGAGAGACTCAATACATGCAGATGTAACTGAAAAAAATAACTCTTTATCAAGAAGAATGACAATAACAATACTGATAAAACTGGGTTAAACCAACCAGTGAGGAAAAAATTCCAAAGCTCCATCCACTCGACCTCCTCCAGCCAGAAAAAACACACATGGTCACAAGACAGGTCAAGATGGGCCACCGTTCCATGTGGTTCACCTTCCTCATACCCAGAAAACCTGGCAGAACCATCTGTAGAGTCAGCACTTACAGGAAACAATGGAAAGCTTGGATTTGGTACCAGCAGATGCTTGTGTGGTGCTGCAGTGAGGCTGCAGAGCTGATATAGGCAGTCAAAGCAGGGCTGCAGACATCCCAGGTAACTGGAAGTACCCACAAGACACCCACCCATCGGATCCAGTGATGAGACTTGCTTGTTGCAATTTCAATGTCCGTTGGTCAAAGTGGTAGTCACAGTCCTGTTCCACTGAGGTGGTGGTGGAAGCTACAGGTGCTCCAGGAAGCCCCAAAACTCAGTCATATATGCTCAGGTTCAGGTGGGAACACCTCCAGGGCAGGGAGTTTTACACTGGATCAGGTAATACTGTGACTCACAGGATACTTAGGGAATCTCATACCTTCTAAGATGTTGCAGCTGTCTCTTATGTCAATACAGCTGAGTCCACTATGGGCCATTATGGCTCATCGACAGGAAATTAATACCTTCAGGTGGGGTGTGAATGTTCTGGGAAGTTATCACAGCTGAGTCATCTGTGTAAGGAAACAGAAACACTACTCTACCTCCCAGGGTTTTCCTCTTACCTAGTTTAACACCCAGTTTGTAGGAGGTGTGGTATGTTTACTCCTTCAGCACCTGGACAGCTTGTCCACTCCCCGCATGGTTAGCAAAGCACACTGCTGATTGAGCCATGAGTGCCAATATTCCAGTCTCTTACAGCACCTGGGTGGTCACTGCAGTTGTTTGTTTGAGTCAATAATCACTAGCAGTTCAGTCTCTTTAAAGAAGGCAAAACATCAAAACAGAAAAAAAGGTATATTGGGAGAAATGAAAAAGTGCATACCAGAATTTTTGTGCAACCCAGGACACCTCCTTTAGTGTTCTAAGTAGCTTTAATTATGTTTTATAATGATAAATTCCTATCCAACATTTTTGAGCTACTGGTAACACATTAAGTAATACTACTGAAAGCTGTCATATATTTAATTTCTTCTCTTCTGTTTATTCAACGTTTCTTGTCATTTACCCCATTTTCTAACAGTATCTTGAGAGGCAAGGGGCTGGGATTACAGCTTCACTTGAAAAAGAGGAGCCGAAACTAGAAATAGCTTGAAGAAAATGTATCTTCTTCAAATTTATACTTAAATTGACACTTCTAAGTATAGTATTAGCCTAAGTTACTGAAGTCCACATAAAAGTCTTACTATAACACTTTAGAACACTCTTTTGTAGGAAAGAAATTTTTCTAAGTTTCAGAATTTGGTATATTGGTTAAGACCAGCAAAGATAGTTATTTCATTTAAGATATTATCAAAACAAGGAAAAAAATAATACTGACTTCTCCCTAACAGCAGTTGGAGCCTAGAATTGTACATGGAATTATACTTTTTAGATGCTGTTTTTTTATATTAACTTATTGGTTTTCAGCAAACTAATCTTTTATAACAGGAATGCACTAGAAAACTAGTGAAAGCTGACAGAGATACAAAGTGAAAGGATAATAACTAGTTGCTCTTTTCTAATTTTTCTATTACATTGGAATCATATAACTTAGCTTAATCACCTTTGTCTGTGCAGCTATAGGCTACATATGCCTACTGTTACTAATGTTAATTGTATTTTCTAATTATTGTTATTATTGTTTATATTTCTGAGTATGTTTTTAACCCTTTCATTGATGCATTTAAACATCTGCTTTTGCTGTAAGAAAGTCTGACACTTACTCAAGTCTTGTGAAAGCAAATGTTGTGATTTTCCCTACTGTATTAGTCAGTTTAATTAATATTGTTTTAATTATGTCTCCTCTTATAATAGTATTATATTCTGATTCTCATTAAGCTATTGTACTGCCTCTAATATGAGTTCCATAGTACCATAAACAACTGATAACTCACTTGTGACTTCATGACTCATATACTCATAGCATAGGGTTAACATTTTTATAGACATGGAATATTTTCAGAAACTGAATTCTTATAATTTACAGTACCAAACAAATGATAATGAACACTGCGCTGAACTAGACCTTTGGGATTTTATTTGTCTTGCTGTTTCAATAAGAACGTGCTTCAAGTTATGATCCAAGAGGACACTTCTGCCACATTCAAAATACTGGCAGGAGAAAACCCCCAAATCCTAATACTTTTATACCAGTCAAAATCTCTCAGACAATACAAAACCCTTTTTCTGTGTGATAGACAATTGTCTTAGTTTGAGGGGAAAAAACCAAAATGTTTACTAAAAAGCAGAGGAGAGGATCCCTCCACAACAATCATGTCACTCTTTATTAAATTTAAGAAAAAGAAACTTTACTTAGAAAATGTATATAAGGAGGATAACTGATCTTAACTACTATATATATGTAGATATAGATATAACTGTAAACAGACCACAGCAAACTGCTCCCCCAGCACCACAAGTAAAAACAAAAGAGAACAACCCCCAAAATGGTAGGTCCCTCCTGGAACAGTTATATTTATGGACAGTGTCAGTGTCACACCTTGGCTAGCTGCGAGGTGAATTCTCAGTGTTTTCCCAGCAAGGCAGAGATAAGGGATGAACTCACATGGACTCTCTCTCTCTCCTTGTCCTCTGTTCGAAAGACAGAAGGAAAAGCTGAGAGTGGGGGAAATGGTGATAATTCCCAGGAATCTCCTTGCAGTCCAAATCGGTCCCCAGGAAAGGGGGGGCGGGGCGGGGGCGGGGNGTCCAAATCGGTCCCCAGGAAAGGGGGGGGAGGGGGGGGGAAGTCTGCAGTGTCCTGAAGCAGCTGTGTCCCTCCTCTCTTTTCTCTCTCTCTGAAGTTCAGGGTGCCCAGAGGTGGAGGGGGAAACACAAAGAGCAGAGCCAGAAAAAGAGAGCTCACCAGCAAGCTGTGGCTCCTTTTCTGCAGCTGCCCAAATTAAAACCCCCCAAAAAAGTCAAACCAGCACATAGGGAACAAAGAAAAAAAAACTTCTCCCCGCCCCCAGGTGCTAGGGTGTTTTCTCACCTCCACCCCACCATTAAGCTTGAACCTGAAAGTCATCAGCTATCTTTTGTCCTCAGTCCTGGGACTCCAAGCCTAAACCTTTTGTGTTGGTATGGTGAGAAAAACTCTCTGAGGGGGCTCCTCCCAACACCACCTTCCTGTGTTTGAACTTTTAACAACAATATTAAGAAAAACCAAACCAAACCAAAAAACCCCAACAAAATGAAACAAAACCACAACACAAACCCTTAATAAAATACAAGAAATAAATGGGTCAGATGACACATATTTGATAACCTGAGGAAATATTTCCTAGAGTATACAATTACTCTTTCTGTTGAGTTCCATGACACCCATTATGAGTTATAGTATCACTTAAAGAAGACATGTGTTGTCCACTTGAAGAATAATTTTTTCCACTACTCAGTAAATTACACTTGAAAGCAAAACCATAGATATAGATAAACAAATCAAAAAGGCAAGCTTACACCAAATTCAAATCATAAAAGAGGGGGGGAAAAAGAAGAACAGCACAGTATTTTACTTTTAAAATATGAAGTCTTTTTTCCTGCTCAAGTGTCTTGGTATTATTTTTTTAAATTTGGTTTTTGACAGCAGCAATAAATTGCAAATAACTTTTCTGTAGAAAACCAGTTTCTGTTTGAGTACATACAGCTTTAATGACATAGTATGTTATTCTGCGCGAAAGAATATACTAGTTTAGAGAGAACTGGCCAGGGACTGCTGAAAAAAAAACCACCCTGTGTCCAACATCAGTATATGGTTATGTTTACAATAAATCTTTGTCTAGAATTTTCCCAAACCCGAATCTACACAAGTTAGAGATTTGTTCAATCTTTTCTTAATACACTTACAACTACTATCAGTGTGAATTCCCATAATAGTTCACTATATAAAATAAAGTCACTGCACCGAGAGATAGATGCCTACATATTCAATATTTAGGTACTTTAATTCAAGAAAATAATCCATGAAATCCTCAACTCACCTGAAAACTTGTGTTAAATTTTTCTCCAGCACTATTCCAAATTCTGCTACTGTGCAAACTAAAAGCCTGACAAGTTTGATCACCTTGCATGGGTATTGAATCACAGCAGATAGGAGGAGAGGGAAATAACAGAGCTGACATACTCCATTCCCTGACTCGAAGTCAGATCAATCATAGCTGTGTTATTCATAACAGTTTATTGCAATTTGGTTTTAAAGAGCTTTTTCTTAATTAGGAGAGTTCAGTTTGGTTGCTCTGGATGTAGACATCTAAAATTAGGTGAGATGAATCCCAGATTATGTGCAAGAGGAACATATAAATATGAGTGAACGAGGTGATAAGAAAATTGGTCAAAAAATCAAGAACTATAATATGTGAGAATTGTGGGCCTAAAAAGATGGTGAGGAAAATTTTGAGGTGCTATACTAACAGGTTTTAGATAGATGCTCGCAATCACGTACTGTTTAGTAACCATCAAAAGATTTCAGCCCCAGCAACTGGAAGAGTCTAACCAACAATACCAGAATGTAGCCATTTGTGATTACAGAGATCCCACCTAGGAAAAGAGAGTAAGGTTTGCAGTGGAAACTTGGACAATGAAAGATACAATATGGAGTACTATTCTATAACAAAGTGGTTAGGATTGGGTCCCATAACTCCCATGCACTGTGGACAGCAGTTGCATGATTGAATTATTGTTTCTGTTCCAGTCAAAGTTACAAATGTACATATAATAGGACTTATGACATTTCTAAAGGGCAGTACTCTTTTAGTTCAGCTATGGAAAGTACTGCTGTTGCTGAGGAATGAATTTTAACAGTTTGATATTGACATGAATGTTATGAATTCTACTGCAAACAAAACACCTTTTAATATACAAGTGAGATTTTCTGTTGAAACCAATGCAGCAGAACCATAAAAAATATTGAGACGTTGGAGTTAACAAGACTTTGTATGACATGCAGGACAAAATGTAAGACTTCTGGATTTCAGCCCAGCTCTACTCAAACAATACACCTAAGATATATTTGGGAAACATAAAAATATCCCAAAGATACAGGGAAATTCACTGGTTTTTTATTCCTCTAATCTTATTTTCAAAGAGTTAGGGTTAAAAAGGTATTGAAAAGTCTACAGCATTAGTAAGTGGGGTGGACATTCTTTTGTATACTACAGACTTCTATGTCAGTTTGTTTGATATGTCATTCTGCCCAGAAGGCATTGCCTAACTTCCATGCAGAAATACAGCCTGTTTGTTTTTCAGAATCACAGAATGTTAAGAGGTTGGAATGGACCTTAAACACTATCTAGTCCCAATCTCTCCTTCCACAGGCAGGGACATGTTCCATTAGACTGTGTTTCTCAAGGCCTTATCCAAACTGGCCTTGAACGTTGACAGGGTTGGAGCATCCACAGTCTCTCTGGGTAATCTGTTCCAGTGTCTTACCATCCTCACAGAAGAGAATTGATTTTTAATATCTGACCTAAATTTCCCATCTTTCAACTTGTACCCATAACTCCTTTTCCTGTCACAACAGTTTGTGATGAAGAGTTCCCTTCCATCTTCCCTGTAGGCTCCCTTCAGATACAGGAAGGTTTCTATGAGATCTCCATGCAACCTTCTCTTCTCCAGGCTGAACAACTCCAACTTTCTTTCTCCTCATAAGTGAGGTGCTCAGTCCTCTTATCCTCTTCATGGCCTTCCTCTGGACTTGCTCCAACAGTTCCATGTCCTTCCTATGTTGGGGACATGAGAACTGGATGCAGTACTCCAGGTGGGGTCTCACAAGAACAGAGCGGAGGGAAAGAATGGCCTCCTTTGACTTGCTGGCCACTTTTGATGCAGCCCAGGGTTTGGTTGGCCTTCTGAGCTGCAAGCACACACTGCTGGCTTATGTTGAGATTTTCATTAACCATCACCCTCAAGTCTTTCTGTGATGCAGAGCTGTTCTCAATAGCATTGTAGCACTCTCTAGCATAGTAAGTCCCTAAAATCACCTTTGTATATTGCACAGGCACTGATCACTATGAAAAAAATGTTCAAGTCTTTCTACCATGAGAAAGAGAAATGCTATTTCTTATCTTGAGCTAGTTATGTTCTCAGAATACACCTAAAAAAGAAGGGAAATGGTGAAATTCCAATATTTTTTTCCTATCTTTCCCACATCCTACAAGCCTGAACTACCATACTTGACAGGATCAACACTTCCCTTCAGTAATGACTGCTGGTTATTAGACAAGGGTAAATAGTGCAAAATGCACCAAACCTTTGTTCCATCCTCAGTGAGAGTCAAATGTCTTGTTGCCTCCTCTTTGCCCACACAAACGTAGCACTGCTAGCTGCAGGAGAGCTTTGCTTCAAACAGAAGACTGAAAAGTACATGTAGCTTGTGTGCTGTATTTTAAATCAAGACTGAGAAGGACCTGATGCCCCAGACTCTTACTCTCACTGGGGGGAGGGGGAACTATTTAAAACAATAGATAATTTTAAATGATCCTTTTTTTTTAAGAGAAATATTTTTTGCTTAATCCATTTACTTTTTTTTTTTTAACAGAGCAGCATTGTGACACTATTTTCAAAAGAGGAAGGAGGGTGAATCCTTGGTGGATGGAGCTTCCTAATCATTAATTTCTAATGTTTTCTTATATCATCAGTGGCAAATATTTGAGCCTGGCCCTCATAGGCAGATGTCCCTTTCTTTAGTCACTGCTTTGTATGCCTTCCAGGAGTACCACTTGTTGGCACAACCATGCAGTTCTTGCCAAGTCATGGCCAACACATACTCTGCTTCTCAATTTAGCACTAGGCTTACATTCAAAACCCTCTTCAAGTCTGCTGAACCCGTTGAAGTCTTAGTGAGACCAGAATTACCTAACAGCAGCAACAACAAATCCTTTTCAAATTATTCAACATTCCTTACAGTTTTTTGTTACATTTGCCTTAAGATCAGAAAATTTTATATCACAGCTGGATAAAATCCCTGGGTAAACACAGTACACAGTAGGTATTCAGACTTCTAGTAAAATCTACTTCTTTGGATTACATATTTTTATACTATGATGCTCATAATAAAAGTGTGGGCTTTTGATCATTGGATTTTTCTGCTATACTTTTCAAGCTAATAGTGAATTTGAAACTATATCCTGTTTGCTCAATAATAGGAAGCATAGGGACCCTTGTTTAAGGACTAAGACGGTTTTGTGTTTATTCAGTAAAAATCACCCATCATAAATAGCTTGCACAAAGTTTATAAACTACTTAAATGTCAGCAGAGCTTTATTTTAATGACTTAGCTGTCAACACGCCATTGGGATTATGAATACTCCGAACATAAAATATATACATGAATAAAGCTACCTGAGTGTTTTGTCAGATTTTATGTGAATTTTCAATATAGTTTCTTTATTCAGAGGACTATATTGATGATGAACAAAAAGCTACTCTTTTTGCTGTTCATTTGTTGGCTTAATTCTTCAATATCAGTTTTTCAAGTCTATTTAGAAAAGACTTTCAATGTGTTAAAAAAAACACAATCAAACTTGTTCTACAACTACCCACTTGGGAAAGAATACAGACTGGAAATAATTCTAAGGAAACTAATTAGAATCAGGAAGAAATCACTCATCAATAGAAACAGTGTTTCTGAAGATCACATCGATTACTCTTTGAATAATACAGATCAGTTCAGTAGATCCTGACACTCATACCAGTGTGCAGTGTTGGTATAGCATCTGAGAACATACAGAGGCCATGTACTTCTAGTGAAACTGAAAGACAGGACTCAGTAAAAATAACATGCACTGGTCAAGACACAGAAAGACTGCAACAGTAACTAAACATGGATTTATTCTGAAAAAAAAAATATGAAAAAATCAATTTTTCAGATTATTTACTTTTCTACATAAAGTTAAACCTAATAAGAAATACAAATAAGAATCCACTAAAGCACTATGAACTGGTGGGAACAGAGATCAGATGAGCTCAGTAGCTGGATAATTTTTTACCATCCACAAAGTCTAAATTAAAACCCCTCCATTTTAACACACCTTTTTTCTCTTTTTTTGTGGTTAAAGAAAAGGCTAAAGAAAAATGCAGAGAGTTTTTAACATAATTCACCCATATGCAGAGCAGATGGATAGGGTTATGTATTGAGAGAATGTTTAAAATACAGAGTAAGAAAAAGGTAGAGGAGCAAATTGTCTTGGGTTGACCTGGCAAAACGCCAACTGTCCGAGACAGAGTGAAAAGGGAAGAAGGGAGAGAGTGGAAAAAAACCTTCCAAACTAGGTTTATGCTGAAACCAACTACATGTATTTATACAGAAAAGAGAAAATTAAAAGAAAACTACAATATAACACACACTTACATAAGTTATATATAACTTCCCACTCCCCAGTAAGCACAGATTTTACCATTCTAACTACAAATCATTCTAAAGAAGTCAATTCTCCAAAGACAGACTTAAGCAAAGAGAAGAACTAAGAACAAACATTTTACTTCCCTAAGATATCATCATGGTGAGCTGGTGCTGTGGGCTTGGGCCTCCCCATCCCTCCTGGGACAGCACGGTGTGTCTTACTGGGACGACAGCTGTGAAGCAACTGCTCAAGCCACTCCCACACACTGGATTTTACGTCTTTTGAGATGATGTAGTATGGTATGGAATACAATATTATTGGCTAGAAGAAGTCAGCTGTTAGCTAGCCCAACCCAGCTCAAGTCAGCTGACAATCTCAGGCCTGGTCTGAGAATTCCAAAGCCCAAATTTAGGCCCATCAGCCAAACCCATAACACAAATATTCCTGAATTAAGGAAATACAGCACTATATCAAATTATTTCATCAAGATTGTAGCTATTCTGAACAAAATGGAATGCACAAAGAAAATTTTCTGTCATAAGGGAAATTAAAAGTAAATGAAAACTGATTCTTTCCTGAATTCTGATTACTGTATGTGTTTTATGTGATGTTAATGTAGGTGCATCAAACTGACTAGGAAAAGTTTCATTTAGCACAACAGATAAAATAGAGTTATGTAAAACAGTAGCTAAGCAAAGCTTTAAATGCTTGCATATATAAATGGCTGACACTGTTGCCTGTTGACCTGCTTCACTGTACCACAACCACAGGATGTTGTAAAAGCATATTTTATTTTGTTCATACACAACACCAAGTGTGCTAGGTCATTTCCAGGCATAAAAACCCAATCCTTTCTCTAGGACATGTCTCTTTTATTCTTTCTTGTTTGGCGGTTACCTTTAATCTAAAATAATATTTTATGCTTTGTTCTGCTATATTGAAAGCAAAACATAGACTCTGCTATTCAAGCAGGCTTTAGGATCAAAAGTTTCATCACTGCCTGACAGGCTATGAAGTAGCTGCCCCTGGAGAGGGGCTGAACTTCTGCTCCTAAGGCACAATTCCTGGCCAAAGAGCCTGGCATCCCACCTCCCTTGCACAGTGATTTGCATCACAAGACAGTTTCCACTGGTAAAGAAAACAAAGCCAGCAGCAGCTATTTGCCTCCAGGCTGTAAGATGCATCATTTCAGGCAACTAATCTCCATTAAGAGGTCTCTAGTAAAAGACCTACTCTTATAGGGAGAGAAAAATGTGAATGCATTTTTAATTAAGGCCTGGTATAAAGTGACAGAAGAACTGGGACTGTGTGATAGTATTAATGGCATTTTGAACTGCAACAGACAGAGCTTACTTACGAAACTCATGCTTCCAGCTGAAGTTCGCTTCACAAAAATAGGGCCGCGGGGCTTGATCTACCAAGGTACAGAGCTCTCTCCCAAGGTACTGAGTGTACTTAACTGATACAGAAAGTGGAGAGATTTTGTCACTCCCAGCCCCCACTGAAATGATTGGAATTAGCAAGATCAAAAGTATCTTGAACTGTGAACAAAATACAGACAGAAAACAATCTTCTGATAACATCCAACTTCTTTGTCTCCTCCAAAGCCTCTGCATGGATTATTAAAAATACACCAAAGTTATGCAATGTCAACCATTCCTGTTAGCAATGATGATATTTCTTTCTGAACATTTTGTCTTGTAGCCAGCAGCACCTCAGTCTGAATTCAGCCTCCAGCTATATTGTTATGCCTGTAATTTATAGTGGGAGATCTGACACAGATTTCTACAGCATTATATTGCTCTTCCTGCTTCCTTCCAGACTGAGATCTCAGGCTCTTACTTACATTTAGGTGTATCTGTCATTTTTCATTTCATTGCCTTAGTTGCTAGACACACTTAGCTATGATTGACGATACTCTGCTATTGATTGGCAGTTACTCTGGCTTGTCCTTTATACCTCCATCTGTCTTTACCTTCCCCTGGTCCTGCTGATACCAGCTATGCTGGTAACTGGACACCATTGCTGGAACATTGTCTCTCGCCACCTCACAGTATTTGCAGAAGAACACAATGACCATTAAAAAAAAAAAAAAAAAAAGGCAAGTCATTATAACAAATAGTACTCCAGAACTGGTGGTAGCTGGGAACTGGCACTTAGAGAGAGTCTAGCAGCCATGCTGCTATATAGAAATCCAACAAATGAACTCAGTAACTCTGAGTTACATCTAAATGAACAGCTTGCCTGATGCTCACAGTATCAGTTACACTAGGCTGATTTCAAGGTATTATTGTATGAAAACCTTCGTAATTATTCAGTAATCATTATGAGGTTTATTTGCATCTGTTTGCATACAGACCCAGAAGTGAAAATGTTACGCAAACATTCTGTTGGGGAATTCAAATACTGTTGTATAAAACCTCTGAAAGTCTTTTCTTCAAAGAGTCAAAATGCAAAGCTGAAGCATTTGTTAGCCACTGCCTCTTGTACATATACATATCTGTATGTGTCAAGTGAAAAGGAGGGGCAGAAATGCAAAGATTTCTTGTCTCACCTGTATTAATTTAAAGTTATTAGCTATAAGCATCCTCAGAACAATCAAAGCTTTATGAACCCAACACTGCCTGCCTGACACTGGGCAGCACACAAGCTGGAAAGATTTTTGACCTTCCTGTAAGGACCACACTTTAGACAGGGAGAACTTACTAGCTATAAGCCTCCTAGAACATCGAAGTCCTGTGAACCCAACCCTGCCTGCCTGACACTGGGCAGCACACAGGCTGAAAGAATTTTCAACACTCTGCTGTAAGGACCACACTTAATAATAAGAAAAGAACTTTCTCTATAGCAGCTCCCCGAATAACTTTTATTAATACAAGTATGTGACAATCATTGTGGGGTTTGCGTTGCTGGTGATAACTTTTAGCTGCATGACTGTATTTAATTGATGATGAAAAAAATACCTAAAAGAAACCAGAACAAAATGCATTCTACAGAGACAAGCACACCAAACTTAAGTTTCAATACAGCAGTATACCCCCCGTAACAGACTTAACTAACAGAAAACTACTAACCAGAAATACAACAACCTGAAAGACAAATCTGGAAACCCCGACCCTGTGTTACCCCTCGGTAACACAGAGCAACAAAATGCCCTGCACACCACTTTCTCTGTAACACAGAGCAAAAGAATAGAGCTGTTCCCCATTAACACATATGTTAAAAAATAACTACACACCTTAAAGGAACACAACAACTAATATAAAGTGAGATATATACCTAGCAAGTTACAAGGTGTAAGGCAAGTTACCGTTATTAGTATTAAAGTAGCAAAACACAGTTAGTAAATAAGGTGCCTATAGCGTAAAGATACAGCCAAGTGAAATCAGTATCAAAGTAGCTGTGAGGTAGAAGTGAAAGCATATTGTAAGGGTATAAGGTACTTTATAAGGTATAACGTAACAAGCATATGTGGTAGTTTTGGCTGTAGTTACAGCTAGACCTCAGTTCAGCAGGCCCAGAGAGTCTATGTAGATCAGAGGAGATAAGCATCACCTGTCTTAAGCAACCAAAGAGGTATTTCATATCATTTGTTGTCCAAATCAAGTATAAAAGAAGGTGTAGGAGATGCCTAGCTCAGTTCCCTTCATGGCTGCGTGCTGAGTGGACCTGCTATCACCATTGCTGGGGGTGTTGGGCCTTTTCACCACTTCACAGCTGTTTGGTTTGGGAAGTACATTTTTTTCCCTTTTGTTGTTGGTTTTCTCCTCTCTTGCCAGGTATCCTTTGGGGGGAGGTTTATTGGAGTGTTTTTGTGAGCTGGGGTGGTGGAGGTCTGTGTTTTTTGGGTGAGCAACTCAGTGCTTGTTGTTGGTTTGATTTTTTATTTCCTACATTTGTATATATATATGTGTGTTATACCATATTCTGTATTTAATTGTCTCTCTTTTGTATAAATATAAGAAGCTTGCTACTTTGAGTTTTTGGGGTTATTTTCTCTGTTCTTCTCTTCAGGATTCTTTTTTCCCCTCCTGCTCTCTCTGTGTTGGGCAGTTGGCATTTTGCCAGCTCAACCTAATACACGTAGTGTAAGATATCAGATAGAATGTATAAAGTAATAGGTGCTGTAAGAGAGTAAAGTATAAGATATGGAATATAAAGTATAGAGAGTACATGGTTTTCTCAACCCTACATTGTCCAAAGAGGTGGGAGGAGGCAGGGAAGCTGCTCTCTGCTACTCCCACAGAGATGGTGGCATTTCTTCCCAATTTTTGCTCCTGCCAAATCACTTTTATACCTTTTTTTTTCTTTTTAGGTGGTTTGGGTGGCTTTAGTCAATAATTGGTTTTGGGGTGATAGACAGATGACCATGAAATAGGCCCAAGGGGTTCTTTGTGTTTCCAGAAGATGTGGCAAAGGAGGGCCATTTCATCACAACACTCCAGCCTTTGTTAATCTTATCAGTCTGGCTTTAGCACTTTTGGAAAGCCACTGGGATATCTTTGTCCTCTGACTATGGTTCTGGGATCACCCCTCCAGGGTGCTGAGTCTTTTGCCTCAATTCATCAAGAGTTTATCAGGGCTATCATCCCACAGTATGCATATGCACATATAATCTAGTAAATCAAGTTGCAAATTATGACATGCATAAATAGATCCTGGACTTTTAAAGATAAATAAATTTATGTTTCTCTTGTTCTTTACTGCAGATTTTTTCCATATGTGCATGTATTTATGTACAGATTTAATGATAATATGTGGATTCAAGTCTGCATTAGGCTTGCCTTTCTAGGTGTGAATCATGAATGTATCTATTTATCCTCATTACTAGATTGGTTTCTGATTTAAGATGAGAAGGCAAATCCAGTTGATGGTTTTGTCCTTAGCGCTTCACAAATTTGAGATTAACATTGCATATATTAATGAAAGATCTATTCAGGCTATCCCAAGTGACAGTCACTATAAACTTTCTGGGAAACAATGTTTGTGCGCTTAGTAGTGTAGTGTTATAGAAATATGAGTTAGGAATCTATTTATATACATTTTTTTTAATGGTGGTGGCAGTACTGTTATTAATAGCCCTTTGTCTGTAAAACCAGGTGCAATGTTTACCAGGAATTCAACTACCTTATACAGAGCTGGTTTCATAAAAGTCCTTAAAACAGCCTCTATTAAAACATCTCCATGGTGAGACAAGCTAGAAGTATTCTTTTTTTTTTTTTTTGAGACTAAAAGTGGAAAAGTCATTTGCCATGTGGAAACTAGAAATCTCTTATTCTTGATTTCAGATTATGGTTTGAAAGCTCTGTCATTCTTCACTGCAGCTTAAACTACCATGTGCATAAATACACACAAACCATTTTTCCAAATCAAAGTAAATCAACAGCTGCTTAAAACATAGTGTTGCAGACACTTGTAGGAAGGAAGAGCCTGATTTGCCCATTGCATGAGTATTGATTTTTTGATTGCAGAGGTTATTCTGCAGATGAAAAGATCATAATCGTATTAAGAGTTCCTTTACTGAAAACTTGCATTCTACAAAACAAAGTGGAAAAAACCCAATTCAACCAACTGAATGAAAAGCAGTGATTACTGCTATTTTCTCCTTTTTTTCTAGGACCCTGCTGTAAATGACCATAATTTCTGTTCATATAAGTATTACCTAAACTGCCAAAAAGAGAAAGAGGAAAGATAGACTGAAGAGAAGGATCAAAAGAGACATAACAAATTCTCTAGTCTAGTCTCCTTATGCACAGGAAGAACTTGGCCCCAGTTCCTCTCCATCCTTCATTTCAGAATATAGGAGAACTACAAACTATGAGGGGCAAGAACGCAACAGGTCAGGGGAAAAAAAGAAAGACTTTTGGAATGTAGAGAAAAAAAAATTAACCATTCAAGACAAGAATGCGCAGCTGCTGGTCTGTGTCCTGGAAGCAATTCAGGGTGACAGGCATCTCCCTGTTTCACTAGAAAGTTCCTGAAAACACCTCAGTGTCTGCATCAGTGTATGTGTACAACACCCCAGGCAATGGAACTCAGTTAATCATGTCAGGGTGGGACTCTCATATGCCAATATCTCATGAAGTCCCTAATCTTGCCGTACATACATAATGCTTGTGTACCACACACAGGCTGTATCAAAAAATGCAGGTGCAGCTTCTGCCTTCTTCAAAATGAAGAAACTGTGGTTCTCCTGCTGACCTTCGGTATTATAGTTCTGTGATCAGAGCACTCACTCTGCAAACAAAAGACCTAAGGTCATTTTTCTGCTCAGCATGAGCAGATTTAACCTCACATCTTTTACCTCCTATGTGAGTGTCCTAAATATTAGACTGCAGACACTTCTCTGCGTGTGACTAGGAAAGTATCATCCCCTCCTACTGAAACTGAGGCTTTGCAGCAAAAACTGAAATTCACTGGAGTAATAGTGGAATATAGAAAACTAAAGAAATTATCAACTTCACTCCTGATTTTTTCTATCTTCTCCAGCCTAAATATTGTGGACAGAAAGGGATTGTGATCAGTTCACCTCTGGGAAGCAGCCCTCCATGAACTTCTCCAGCACTAGTCCTTCTCCCCACAGGCTGCAGTTCACAAACTGCTCCAGTGTGAGTCTCCTGCAGGGTCAAAAGTCTTGCCAGCCAATCTGCTTTGGCATGGGCCCCTGTCTCAGTGTCACAGATCCTAACTGGAGCCTGTTCCAGCATGGGCTTCCCACAGGGTCTCAGCCTCCCTTAGGTTTCTACCTGCTCTGGCATGGGATCATCCACAGGCTGCAGATGGACCTCTGCTCCACTATGGACCTCCATGGGCTGTGGAGGGACAGCCTGCCCTTACCATGGTCTTCATGGGCTGCAGGGGAATCTGTGCTCCAGCACCTGGAGAACCTCTTCCTCCTGTTTCTTAACTGGCCTTGGTGTCTGCAGAGCTGTTGCTCTCACATATTCTCACTCCTCTGTCTGGCCACAATTACTGTTGCACAGGCTTTTTCCCCTTCTTAACTATGCTTTCCAACAAGAGGTGCTTCCACCGTCACTGATGGGCTTGGCCTTGACCAGTGGCAGGTTCCATCTTGGAGCCAGCTGGCACTGGCTCCATTAGATACAGAGGAAGCTTCTGTCAGCTTCTCCCAGAAGCCACCCCTGTAGCGCACACCCCACCACACACCCCCTGCCCCTACTACCAAAATCTTGCCACACAGTCACAGTACAAATTACCTTTTTGATGTCATCTTTAATTTGTAAACCCAAAGGAATTTTTGTTTTTATTTATCACAAATGGTTTATATGTTTAACATGGTGGTGTTTTTGCAATAGAATTCATCACTATGTTCACATTTGCAGAAATAGTTCCTTGCCTTAGAAGTACTTCAGTTTTTAGCTGTGCTACAGTACTTTATCCTGTTCGACAAAATTGTTTTGTCTTTGCTTGTTCTTTATACATAATTTTGGTCAGTTTTGCTCCTTCTGAAGAATCACATACCATCATCTTCTCACACTGCTACAGATTTTCAAAGCTTTGAACATAGAGGAAGTGCTTTTGAGTCCAGCTTAGTTAAAAGGGATGCTTCACTGTCTTACTGTGAACATAGTTAGCAGCTTTCTTCACATTTATTTGAGCAATCTAAAGGGAGGTATTTACTTTGAGAAAAACTTGAGTTGAATCCATATTTACTTGTATTTCCATTTTTAGAAGTTTTAATAATTTACTTTTTTCCCCCCATCAGCTTTAAAGTACACCACCCCTAGATGAATGTCTTGGGTTGAGCTGGCAAAATGCTAACTGTCCGAGACAGAGTGAGGAGGGAAAAAAAACCTTCAAACTAGTTTATGCTGAAACTAACTACATGTATTTATACAGAAAAGAGAAAATTAAAAGAAAACTACAATATAACACACACACACAGTTATAGATATAACAAGAAATAACTTCCCACTCCCCAATTAATACAAAGTGTATTACTCTAAATTCATAAGCACTCTAAAAGACACCTAGCAAGAAACAGAAAGAGTAACAACAAAATATTTCTACTTCCATGAACTCAAACAAAATGCAAGCAGCGGCAACAGCACGAGCAAGGCCCACTTCAAGAAGGCAGCCACTGCACCACGTTCGGCTCGCACCTCGGCCACGGCAGAACTGACTAAGCCACACCCACACACTGGATTTTACTCCTACTTAGATGATGTAAGATGGTATGGAATACAATATTACTGGCTAGAAGAAGTCAGCTGTTAGCTAGCTCAGCCCAGCTCAAGGCAGCTGACAATTCCAGGCATAGTCTAAATTTTGGAACGTAAATTTAGGCCCACCTGGCAAAACCTATAACAATGAAAAAGATAAAAGTCAAATATAGTTTATAAATTATGAGTAGGATGCAGGTTCTGAGTGCATATGGCTGGAGATGTGATAAAACTACATTTTTTAATCTCCCCGTATTTAGCTTCATGATATTGCTAGATATTCTTCTCCACACACCTGTTTGAAGGACCAGCTCACTGGTGAGGAGGAAGATGGCCAGTTTTTCATTTCACTCTCCAATAGTTTGATTTTTTCTTGAACTGGCATTAATACTTTTTCCACTTCTATTTTGAGAAACAATGGGCCTAAGAGATGAAGCTTTACTAAAATATAATGCAGAGTGCACAGAAAAAAATCATGTGAAATAAAGAATTAAAAGGTTACTAAGGGAACGGCTATGGTTGATGAGGTAATTTCAGCTTTATAACTCAAACAGCAGAGGCAGCATGTTGTGGAGTAGAAATGCATGTACCAGCAATCCTCAACATAACATGCAGGGCTTCACTTTTTTAACGCTGCTGCAGAGCCAGCTGCACCCATCTTTGTCTTTTAAGTAACTCTGATTACATTCCTGAAATGTAAAGTGTCTTTAATTGTCTTTGGACAGAATTTAAATGTTCTTCACTCAGGATGAGCATAAAGCACTGCCACATCTAGTCATACCAAGGTGCTTCAGCTAGTATCTCATGTCCAGCAGTGTTCAAGAGAGTGAAAGATTATAAGAAGTGGTGCATGCAGTGAGTGACATGGTCTCTCTCTGGCTTTAGCAGTCTGTCAACTTTAAGTCTCTCTAAATTAGAGGCTGAACCTTGAACACTATGTCCATGTCTCAAATCAGATATAGGACTTTTTTTTTACTTTTTTTTTCATTCATGTAAATCCTCACCCCTCTGACTGCCTTTGATACTTGCATTCTCAAATCCTACTGCCACAGTGCTGATCTGCAGTCATTAAAACAAAGCTGAGTGTTTGTTTGTTCATTTGTTCAGCAGTTGGAATAAAACAGCAGGTAAAGGGCTCATAAAACAATCAGGCTACAGAGATATCCACTCTCACTTTCTGAGTTTCTTCACGCACAGTTAGACAAGCAGATTAAGTTAGATTCCACTTGAGTTATGGAAATGCAACTGAGTCAAACCACATCCATGACAGACTGCTTGTCCCAGTGGCCTCTGCCTTCCTTAAGCTGCATGCATCTCCTTCTAGGAATCCCTGTGTATTTGACAAGAGTTTCTGAACATACTTATCATAAAGATCAACAGTTTCTTTGCTTCAGTCCCCAAGTCTGAAGTCTCTGGGCCTTGAAATTGTTGGTGATTTTTTCTCTTGGACTGATGAAAAATCCATGCCACAGAGGTTTATGTGGGAGACTATCACATAATACTCACTCAGTGGCGTGGAAAGCCATACCTATGATAACCTTCTCATGAGCTGCCACAGAACCTGTGAGGGTTTGGTGCCTGCTGTCAATAAGCAATCAGTGTCATTTACTGATCTTATATAAAGTGATACCTCTTCTCTAGGCAAAACCGTACAATCTTAAACACAGTCTCAAAATATACAAACTTCTTAATAAATATAGTGAAAATAAAACAGAATTTTTCAGTTTACTAAACGTCAAGCTAATTGAGCTGACTTAAAGCAGAGCTGAGGTTATCTTTCAAGCTACCAGATTTTAAAAGTTTACTGAAGTTCTTATACTTTCTTAGTTTCTGAGAGATAAATGGCATGAGTGAAGAATGCCTGTTCTGGATTGTAAGAGCATACAATTCAGTCAAAATACAAATATAAAAGAGCTACTCAACTATAATAAGATGTTACTTAACTTGGGGTTTTTTGGGTTTGTGTTTTTTTTTTTGTTTTTTTTTAATAAATGCACTATTGTACAAAAATGAATGAATTGTCTTAGTTTAGGAAACAGAAGAGCTTAGATATGGGAAAGTAGAGGGAAACAAGGAAGAACACAGAAAGCAAATACACTTCTCCAGGAAGCAGTGAAAATAAACTTACAAAATGAAAAAAACCACAAATTTTGCATTAAAATAATTGAACTGGAGACAGAGACAATGCATCTCTTTGTATATTGGTATTGAAAATTCAGACATAGAAGAGGATCCTGCATCCCCTGAATCACTGTAATTGGACTCTAATAGAGAGGTTCAGAGCCAGTGTGATTAAGCTATTCAACATAACAGCCCTGTTAATGTACCAAGGAGCCTTTCTTGGTACAAGAATGATTCTACAGTTCAGAAATGTTAGGCCATCTCAGATGTAGTTACTTTTCCAGAAACAAAATGTTCTCTAACAAAAAGATCCCAGCAAAACTTGTTTTGTCTCTGGAATTAATATGGGAAAAGTGAGGGACAAAGAGAAGTTGTTGAATTTCAAGTTATCCACAAGCCATTTATCATTGAAATACTGAAATTGCCATAGAAACTATCAAAACTTGAACACATTTTCTTCTTTTGTTATAAAAGCAATTGCTTTCTCACTATCACAATATTAGCGTGTGGAAATAGTATTTTACTGTCATATGCAGACAGTAGTATCATACAAAAATAAAATAGTTTTTCAGACTACTTTGGAAACTGCTTCAGAAGTATCTCTTTCCATAACCTAAGATCATTCTTCTGTTGAGAAGTTAGGACTCTTTCTTTATGCTGGAGTTCAACAGCAAGCTTAAGCACGTACCTAGCTTTAAGTTTTATAGTACCTCCAGTGAGTTGCCAGCATGTGTCATAGACCAGATTTGTAACATGGATCAAATCTAGCTTGGAGACAGAAAGTAGAGAGTGGGATTAAATGATCAATTTTCAATCCTACCAAAAGGTTAACAGTGGGGACCTCAGGGCTCAAAAGTAGTTGTCTTGATGCTTAATGGCCTGGAAAGCAGATGAGTAGTGAGAAGCAACTCCGGTAGATGCCACAAAGGTGCTTAGGATGGTCAAGCCCATGATGTACTGTTAGTTGCTTCATAAGGGCCTAAAGAAGCCAAAAGGATGGACAATATGAAGACAGTAACATGCACAGTGGTTCTTTTTTCCCCTTGAATATTGATAAATGGAAACTATTTCTGAAGGAAGGAGGAAAAGAAATCCTGCACGAAAGTTCAGAAAGATTCGAAATTGATTATCATTAAAGCCACTTAGAAAAATATCTAACGATTACTATGAAAATTCAAATGTTTTGATATGATTAATGTAGCTCTGCAGTTAAAAACCCCCAAAAATTTAGGAGTGCGTGATGATTGGATGATTACTATGGATACTGAGCTAGATAAACCTTGGATTCAATGCTGCGAAGTCATGCTTCAAATAGGTCCAGAATGAATGGGTCCAGAAACCGTCAAATAAAGAAACTGAAAGTGCTGTGGGGTTCCTTACTTTACTACATGTATGATTTGCTTAGTCTAGCTTGATAATTCTTTAGTACAGTTGTGAATATCTTTTTAAATAGAAAGGAAAGAGGTGGAAATATCAGTTCTAAATATCCTTTGAAATAAGATACACCTGAGTGTTTTGGGAGGTTTGGTCCTTCAGCTGAAGGAATGAGACCAGATGTTTTGTAGAGTTAACTGAGTCAAAATGATAACTTGACAGCACAGTGGGAAAAGCACTGCTATTATGCAAATCATATGATGCAAAACACTGCAAGTAACAGGGACTTGAAAGTGAAGAGGGAAGTTCTAGCTAGAAAGAAGCAACAACCTTAAAAAGGGAGGAAATCACTGAGGAAGAGAGAGAAGTGAAAGGCCTCTCCAGTTTGTGTTGGTTTTGGCCATTATGGCACTGGTCAGTAATAACCAGGAGTACAATTGCATTCCTAACACACAGCTTGTACGAGGCTACAGGAGCTATGTTGCTTGCACTTTTAAATATTATGTATAGTAAAGAAATTGTACATGAGGAGATTGTAAACCTAATTGTAAAAGGGGAAAAAAAAAGGGGGAAAAGAGTCTGTGTTTAATGATTGGAGGAAAATCACAAAGAATATAGCATTTCATGGTGATATTTTACAGACATAGAGTAAAAAATAAGAGTTATCATTGCTTCTGAAATAGTGCATCTTCTATTTTGTGATTTTTCTACATATGTTTTACTTGGAAGTTTCAATGTATTCCCATTACATTCAAGGAACAATAGGAAAACTCTCCTAAGTAATTTTTGAGTCGTTAATAAAATATTATGTAATGTCAGATAGAGTTTCTAAAACAACTAAGGAGGCACATACATTCAAATATATATGTGATTCACTTTCTTTCAATGAAAGATTAATTGTTGGGATTTTATCAAATGAAATCAAATTAAATTTATAAAATTACATTTAATCCCAAACATATTATGCATATTAATTTGGTTCACTTTCTTGATCCTGTGGGGGGAGATAAAAAGCAAATTCCTTTTTATGCTCCAGTTCACAGACAGTCTTCCAGATGGAAATGTCTTTAGTGGCAGAAGAGGACAAAATCTACCATTTCTGTTGCAAATGAGACATACCACAGCACTGAGAGAGTGGCTGGCGCTAGCTGCTTTCTAATCTTCTGCAGAGTGTTATTGCTCTTTTGGGATCTATTATCAGATGGAGTCTGCTATAAATCTGGTCCAAAATCAGGGATCAACAAATGATACTCTGACTGGGCCACATTAGGTGAGAAAAGGCTGTGACTGCAGGACTGAAGCTACGACTGTGATACTGCAAGGGATACAACAGCTGAATGACAGTCACTACATATTCCTCCTGTAGACTGTCAATTGAAAATTACTCTGCATTCTTCATGAAATCTGTCATGATTTGATCCAACCATAAATGGGTTGAATCCCATTGCTTAATTTGTGGAGCCATAGGCAGTCAATTATGATGCTGTCCTTACTGCACACTTGTGTTTTGCTGGCTAGAAAACCCGGTATGCCTAAACCAATTAAACCAGTGAACCATTTGGGCTTAGATGGACCTTTGACCTCTGCCTATGAAGGCGTATTAATCCTGACATCTGACAGTAGAGGTGCTGTAGGGCCCAATTAGGCTTCATTCTGCCATTTAGTCTGCTAATCCAGTACAGATACCATGGCCAGTTTACTTTTCAACTTGACAGATTTCAGCCTACAAACCTCCTTCTTTCAGTACAGTCTTAGACACAGTACTTTGTAGCCAAAGTTTATTGTGTAGTAAAGGAAAATATTTGTTTTTCAGTATGTGTACTCATTTCAGAAAACCTCAGAACCTCAACTTCTCATTGCTCTGAATGTTATTTCTTGTAATTAATTGCCCACCATGCTTCGCAGGTTTCTGGGCTACCCTTTCAGTGAATAGTGGATGTAATATTTTCAATCTTATGACTTGAAAACCTTCTGTAAGCAGACATGTGATGGTCCAAGAGTGTCAAAGGCCATCAGAGGATGCATATAGTCCATTGCAAAGTCTGATTCTCAGAAAGAAAAGTAAGAGAATTTTCCTGCAGAAATGTATTGGCACAATTTTTCTGAATAGATAAAATTTCATGTATTTTTAGATGCATATCTACTTTTTTAGTGACAAAAATAAACACCTTTTCTTTATTTCTCTTAGCCCTGCAGAAGTAACATAACTATTTGAGACAGCTGGATACTATTCCATCTTCAGCATCATTGGCAGAATTGCTTACTCAATCCCAATAGCTACACCTGTTCAAAACCCTTACAGGCAAAACAATCACACAGGTACCTCTAAGGGCATAATTTAGCCCTCAGAAACTTTGTTACTGGTGATGATTTGTGATGTGGAAAGAAGCCTGTCTGCCTGCCTGCCTTTCAGAGCACAGAATGAGTTTCGAAAACTGCTCCTCAGGAAAACCTCATTTCTCTTTTCAGGCTCCTGCTCTGTAGAAATAAGTGTGATGTCTGGACAGAAAAAGAAGACCCTCAGTTTAGAAAATGGAGTAGTTTCACTGGTAGTCTGGCAGATGAAGGGCTGATTCGAATTTCACCATGAATACTACTGGCAGCCCTAGTGATTGCTGTGTCAGTTTGACGGCTCACCCAAGTGGCAAATATGTGAGCTGATGATCTGAAGGTAAATATTATGACAGAAAACTTGCTAGGAAAAGGTATCTTCTGTGAGCAAGTAATTTAATATAGGAGATTACTATTTCTATAACATAAACTACATTAAGTACCTGGTGTCAGCAGTTTCAGTATATCCTTCACTGGCAGCAGTAAGTAAGCCTGGAAAATCTGACTCACAGGATTAAACCGGTGAAATCAGTGGGAGACAAAAATTGTTTAGTAGTCTGTGTGGTGGAATAGAAGGTACTCAACACCAATCGTCCTTCAAAAACCATCATTATTCCCGCAGTGCCATCTGCTGGTCCAGGCCTCAGAAGCACTGAGAACAACTCATTTACACGTGTAACTGTTGCAGATTAATGATGTCATTCTCTCTTAAGTTACAAAGAAAACAAATAATCGTTATTACTCTAATAGCTTTTGACATTTTCCATAATTTTAATTTAATATTCATAATTTCTTTCATAGACAGTGTTTAGTATAACAGATGCCATATGGTACAGAATGCTTTCGAAAAGGAATGCATGTACTCTACCTGAGCTAGAAATAACCCTATTTATCTTATATAAATGCAGAAATAAATATTTCCAACTTCATTCAAATGCATTTTATTTTCACAGAAAACAAATAGATGTGCATGTTCACTTATGTATACTTTCCAAGTTTGTGGTCTAAGTAATTTCTTTACATGTTTTAAAAGTTCCATAGCTCTGTTAATGTCTAATGATTCTCCTAGATTTCATACAGGAATTTAAGAAATTTACACAGGATTTCACACAGTAGAAAATAAATACAGGGAGGCTAATTGCAACAATTATAAATCGTAGAAGTTTTGTGAGAATGTATGTCAGATCAATTCTTCGGATTCCCTCAGAGATAAAGTGGCTCTCGTGGCTCTGCCACACTAGTCAGCAGAGCAGAAAATACACACAGACTTCTGTGCCTGGTCCCAAGATAACACCTTCTTATCTTAGACAAACTTTCATGATCTCCTTCCTTGAATGTGGGTATTTAACACAGGTAGGAATGAAGCCTGTGTTCTACATTAAGTCCTCAAGGGAGTTTCACAGTAATATTTAGCAGAGTACACTCAGGAAGTCAAGTTCATCTAATTCTGTATTCTTTGAATGTGTAAGTTTCTGGTTTTTTCTTTTACTAGACATGGGACTCAGTGGTCATATATTCTACTATCAGTCAGCTTCAATACAGTATATCTTATAAAACAGGGTATTTGAATGCATACACAGTAGAGATTGTTGAAAAATGTTCTTCTACCTCCTAGTCATCTCCAAAATTACTTTAATGATTAACCAAAAATGTGTCTGAACTGAGCTACTGCTTTTTCTTTTTTATTGTTAATACTCAGAAAGAGGCTCTCTATCAGTCTGCCTCCCCGCTGCATGCCTGCATCTGACCTCTACTTGTCCTCATACCATGACGCTTCATTATTTATTTTGACACTGCCTTTCCTCCTTCTTGACCACACAGCTTCATATTTTTTCTTAATTCATCTATTCATCAAAGATTAATTTCTTTACTGAAAAACATTATTTTTCTTCTTCTTGGATGGACATATATATACTTAAAGTTAATGACTCTAAAATCTGTAAGTTTCATCGGCTCAGCTGACTACATATTTTTCAGTTAGTATCACTGAAGAACACACTGACTTTTCTTATAGCTTCAGTGAGTTTTACACCAGATAAATAAGAAGAGAGACAAGAAAGTCCAAAGGTTGTAAAACAGCCTGGTTAAGTAATACACGTGCGTCAGGCCTTTTGTTGTGTAGAAACCCTGCCACATGTGTCTTTTTGCCCACCCTACTGCTAATTTTTTGCCCTATGAGCAGTGTAGTGTCCCTGTCTGCCAGCAAAATAATGAAATATATTTTCCTTACACTGTAGCTGTGGATTTCAAGTTGCACTGGTTACCTGTGTATAATCAATTCACACAGACATCCATAACCTCTTTGGGCAACCTGCTTCAATTCTTCACCACCCTAACAGTGAACAATTTCCTCCTAATGTCTAATCTAAACCTGCCTTCTTTCAGTTTAAAACTATTGCTGCTTGTCACCAACTGCCCATATAAAATGTCCTTCTCCCTCCTTTATATAAGCTCCCTTAAAATACTGGAAGGCCACAATGAGGTACCCTGGCGCCCTCTCTTCTCCAGACTGAAATACCCCCCCTCTCTCAGCCTGTGTTTGTAGGAGAGTTACTCCATCCCTCTAATTATATTCATGGCCCTCCTCTGTACCTGTTCTAGCAGATACGCCCCTTTCTTGGGCTGGGGGCCCCAGAACTGGACACAGTACTGCATACAGGGTCACACAAGGGCAGAGTAGAGGGGCAAAATCACATCACTCAGCCTTCTGGCTGCACTTTCATGCATCTCAGGACACAGTTGGCCTTCTGGACTGCAAGCACACACTGTTGGCTAATGTCCAGCCTCTCATCCCTGAGAACGTCCAAGTCCTTCTCTGCAGAGCTGCTTCCAATGAATTCTTCTCCCAGTCTGTATGCATGACTGAGATTACCACCAAAATGTTACTCCTGTTTGAGTAACTTTATTTACATATGGATGTTGGAGCATATTGCCTGCGGGTCTCTTCAAGGCTAGGTCCACACTCCAAACTGGACTACTTTCAGTGACTTTGGAATCCATATTGTGAGCAAGACCCTACAAAAATACTAAATAATTTAGAGCATGTGAACCTCACCACAGATAGAAACTCTGCACAGCTTGCCATGATCCACAAAGAGGTGTTCTTCCAATGCTGTAATAGCTAGGATTCCGTTATCAGGAAGAATGTAAGGTTGATATCACCTTTCCTGTGTTTTCCATCTTTTACTTAGTACATGAATTAAGAAGCTTTGAATGATGTTGTCTTTTTTACTGAGTGCCAAAAAGAACTGTCTCCTCCATGCAAGAGAGCAGGGAATTACTATGCATGCCTTCCATCATTACACAAGGAATGAGGAGAAATCTTTCTTCCTATGTGAAAACTCTTCTAAACAGCCTGTAAAGATGGTAAGAATAATGTGGAGAGAGGTCCTTTCTAAAGGACTTTCAAAAAAACCAAAGGAAGAATTATATTGAAGAGCAGTCACTAAAGAATGGTTCTGGGCTTTTGGAGAAAGTTAGTCCTTCCCTCTATATCATGAATTCCTAAATCAAACAAAATCATGTAACGTGTCTTTGTGGCATTGGTATCTTTGAATATGCCTTGTCATAGCAATTTCACAAATTTGTTATCAGTCCACTACTAGCCCCAGTTTATACTACTATAGTTTTTAATTGATTGGGCCTGATTATCTTCCTAACTTACAGCAACATAAAAGAGAGAAACCCTACCCATTCAATGTGCATCAACACAGAAATGGAAATTATATAGAAGACTGAGCCTTATTGTTGCAGGTATTCTATTCACTGTGGGAAATGGCTTAAAAAATATGAAAGGCAAAAAGGCTTTCATGCACACCTGTGAATCAGGAAGGGCAGGCAGGGCTACAAACAGAGGAGGAGCTTCTATCTGAAAAACAGATGACTGGCTGGGCAGACAGGATTTTCTGTCCAGGTAACTTGGCTAAGATTTCTGCTTTATCTACATACCATCCTCTGAGGCACTTTCATATCCTTTTGCATTTAAGATCAGACCTTCTGTATAATCTTGGAGAAACTGGGAATGAATCCATCTTTCTCTACAATATTAGAGATTTCCAAAACTGTGCATCTCAAACCAGATATAATTCAGATACTCAGGAAGAATGTGCATATATCTTGGATTCAGGAGAGGAACCACAGGTTCAAGCTGAAAACTCCTAAGTGCACATGTGATCATGTGACCCCATGATCCCTCCTACTTTGTTTTGGTTCAAATCCAAGCAAGTGAGCTTAGACCACTTTCAGCAGCTGTTAAATCTGATTTTGCAGTTTAAATCACCTAGTCAATATAAATGTGAAACAGCTAAAGGACCTAGCATTTATTGGCTACATTTCTCAGCCATTTACTTCTATGAATGCTTCTAGCTAGCAGGGTTACAGCCAGACTGGTCAGATTAACCCACAGCAGTTTAAGCAAGCTTGTTTGATTTTGCACAGTAGCAGAGGAGATGAGGTCTGAGGCAATCTCGTCATTGACAAAATGACAAATAGGAGCTCAGGTTGGTAATGGCTATAACTGACTCAGAGGGTTCTTCCCATCCAGGGTGAAGCTCAAGAAGCTCAACAAATTAATCCATCTGCTGGCAGTGTCAGCTGCATTCTCATTCTCTGTATAAGTCGGTCCTTCTAGTGCAGAGAGAGAAATTCATAGCTTAAGCCTACGCAACTTCATAACTATATAACTGGCTGCCAGGGAGCAGAAACTGTTGTTCAGCTATTTAGTCTTCAGCTTTCTGACATCTGATGTGTTACTTAACACTGTTTAGACCAAAGAAAAAAATAAAAAAGAGAACAGAAGATTAACCAGTCAATGTCCTATATATGGGTAAACAAAGACAAAAAATCATCTCCACTATGTCCAAGTTCTTCCCTCAATATCTGAGAAATATAACTCCCTCCAATAAACTGCTATGAAGGAAAATTTGTTACACATATTTTACTATATTATAAATAATGGGAACAGCCAAAAAAAGAAGGAACCGATTGAATTCCATATCCTTGAATAACTTTGCAGGACCTGCAGTTAGGGGTCATACAGGTTCTATGTGCAAACTGTTTAAATTTGACATGGAAAATGTTTGACACAATAAATGTGTTACAGTGTAATTATTCAAATCAGGAATGCCTTAAGCTTTGACTCACAACAGCCTTTTTACTTCCTTCTCTAATTACAAATTCTGCCACATGAAAGGTCATGAGACTGTGAGACAGAACAGCATGTGAGGGAGAGAGACAGTAGTCCTTTGGTTTGGCTTTAACCTAAATGAAGCTGACAAGTCTACCAGACTTTTTAACACCAGGATGTTTCTGAGTAAAGGCTTTCAAATGTTGAAACAATTTTCAGAAATGTGTAGACAATGACTGGATAGCAAGACATAAGTCTTAGAGTTGTGAACTTGTAATTGTTTATACCTAAATCAGATGGACGTTAATTTACTGACCTAGTAATTTTCCATTTCCAGAGTTAGATGTTGTTCTATTTTAAAATCAACTACAAGTCTCCCATTTATTCAAATTGAGTAAAAAAAGGTTCAGTTTTAAGAATTTGATACTGTTATCACAATTTTCATTAATTAATCCTCTAACATTTTTTGAGGAAGACAAATGCAGTAATTCCCAGTTACTGATTATCTGTGGATGCAGAGACATTCAAGACCTAATTTTAGCAGAATTTACACACCTAAATCACGATAAGGATAGGTATATATTCATTGAAGTTACTTGTCTTTGCTCAGTTGAGAGATTGGGATAGAACCATCACCAAACTCAGCTTTTCCAAATCCAAGGCCAGCATCCTAACATTGGAGCTCCTACCATTAAAAATTATCAATATTCACCCTCATTGTGAGATTAGGGAATTGCCGAATTCATTAGACAGACAGTTTAGGAATAGAAGTGACCTTGTCAAGAAACTATGAAAGTCTTAAATTTCCATAACTGTAGTCGTCATATGAGAATAGCTTGTAACTTTCTGAAAATTACTGCCTTATTATGAACACCTTTTTGTCTTCAAAATTGCTGAAAATTTTCTTTTTGCTTACCAGATCACTTACGGGTAGTCCTTTTGGAAAGTCACTATTTTATGTTTGATAGGTATACCACAGGGTCTTTTTTTTTGTGCTCAGGCCTCCTTATGAAGAAGGCTTGGGGTTTTGAGAAAAGGAAAATCATGAAATATGCATCAGAGAAGAGCAGGTTTTAAGGCAGTGCAAAATTCATATGCAAAACTCCCTGCTGAAAAAGAGTATAAATTGGATATAAAATAATTCAGAAGAAATTGAGGAAAAAAGAAGAGGAAGAGGAAGAATATCTCAGACCACAAGGTCCTTTTACAGGTGAAATTCAAAGGTTCATAAATCAACTACAAACAGGTGTCACAGGCTACAACTTGGAATTCCAGTTCCTGGCTTTGAATCAGGATGTGTTTGTTTGATTGTTTTAAACACAATAATGAGGAACATTTTCTTGTTTTTAAATCAGATGGATAATGGTGAACACATTCATCCAGGCTTTTTTCTTCCTTTTTTTTTTTTTTTACATCTACAGTATCTCTTAAAATGAAACTTTAAGTCAATAATTTAAGAATTTAGGAATGTACATCTTTGTAGGAATTGTTGCTCTTGGGTCAAAATCTACTTTTTTAAAAATACTAAAATATTTATATTTGCATGATGAGACATAATATTTTATTCATGAACTGAAAATACCATTTAAATAACATTATGAATTATTTTTGCAGACTCACAGAATGTACATTTTATACCTTGGATAGAAGGCCCCAGTACCAATAATAATCATTCCACTTCTGCCGCAGAACCATCAGCTCCAATGCTTCCCAATGTCAGCTTTGACAAACTAGCAAGTCTCTGACAAAATTCAGAAATAGATGGGAAAATTATCTTCATATAGAGAAAATAAGACAATCAACAGCACTCATTATGTCTGGTTGTCTGCTAGAACCTATTGAATAATATAAAAATAATCCTTGAAAATTATAAGGGACTTTCTCAAAACTGGAAGAAGAGCTGGACATGGTAGGGTAAGGGGAACAAATAGGCATAACGGGAACAAATAGACATACTGTTACATGCAAGGTAGTGATTCCCAGATAGGAGCCACTGCATCCTCACCTGGATGCTTGCTTCCAATTCCTGTGGTGCTACAGCACAGATACACTCATACCATCCCAAAATAGTTATTTCCATGAGGCAATAGCTCAATGCTTCTGTAATAGCAACCAATCAAAAAAAGTAACAAGATGAAGTATCACACAGGACTCCTTCTCACAATTCAAAAAAACATCTGTGGAAGACAAAAGATGACAAATGTTTTTTTCTACCTATTTTAAAAAATCATGAACCTCCTTGACCTTCAGAAACCAAGAAAAGCACATAGACTGAGCACAGGCCTCTCTCAGGCTTCAGTCTGGCACTCTCTTATCAGAGTATCCAGTTCTTCCACAGTGCCTGAATCTAGCAGCAGTACCATGGCAGACTTACATGTGCATAAGCTGCCAGAGAAGAAGAGAGGAGCTGGCAGGACACTGAAGGATGTTGTATCACTAACGTTTTCCACAATGGCAGCTTAGCCCTGGCACACGATCCATCAAGTAATCTGCTCTTTCTTCTGTACATGCAGCACATGTTTTGTGGGGAGATGTAAGATTTCAGGCACACATTTTATGTGCCAAGACAGTAGAAGCTTTCTGGACATTCTATTTTGTTTGTCTATTCCACTCATGACAAGTAACATCTCTTCAGCACCCCCAGAGGACACTTAAGAAATCAGACATTAATGGCAAGACAGAAATTCTCCTGCCTACTTTACAAATCTTGTTCCCAAGGGCCCCAGGGTTTCCACTTGTGCTAGAGCTCTCATCAGCTCATTTGTTGGCAGCAACTGTTAGGCTTCTTTGAAAATGCCAGCTGTAGAGACTTAGGTGCCTTAGGGAGTTTAGGCATACAGGGAGATTAGTGTTAGCTCTAAATTACTGCTACTGTTGCCTACCTGGTGCACTTTGGTGGCTATTTGCTTGCTCAAGTGACAAAATGACTTTTAAAAGTCTGGCCAGAGGCTGTTAGTGCTCAATATACAAACAAGCCCATTAAAAGGCTGTCACTACTGGACTGATATTCACAGCAGGGTTTCCATGTATGCAACTAATAAATAATTAATAAAAATAAAATGATTTCTGTTTTGCATTCAATTCTCTAATATTGTTCTGCAGTACTACTTCCAGAAAGGCAAAAGAGACAGAAATTAGTTGAATTTTTCCTATTTCAAAAATAAAAAATAAAATCAATTTAAAAATTGGTGCAGGCAAAAAAAATATCCTTTTCAGTCCTTCCTTACTTGGGCAGTCATGTCATCTAAACAGAATTACACATCTGAACTGGATTATCTATGCGTTTCCTTTATGTCTATGAAATCAGCAACTTAGGGAAAGTATACAGAAGCATCTCAAAATATATCACAAAACAATCCGTTTTTTCTCTTATCATCTACACTCATGTCAAATACAGCCCTTTGAAACAGTCAGTGGTGCAAAGCAAACAGGGAATGTCAATAATATCCTTAAACTCTTTCTTCCATTCTGCCTCCATACCCCCCAAAAAGGCAGTCCTGATGCAGCTGTAATGCTGACACAGCTAGGTTCCAGCATACCCTCTGCAACTTAGCAGAAGTAGCTATGGTGATAGTGAAGGGTAAATGAGAGGTTGAACAGTCTTAAGTGAATTCAGTTATGTTCCCTCAGAAAACATTTATCATTTAGTACAAACTGGAACAGCTTTTCAGGTGCTTTGACCTGCACATACCCTAATTACCATCACAAAGTTCATCCTCTTGGCTGTATAGAGCACAATTTGTCAAGCACCAACAACTCTAAATAATTAAATTAATCTATTAACATTCAGCTACAGCATCATCTGATTCAGTGGACATGAAGAAGCAGACTACCCAGATGTCGTACGTATGTATGGAATATAACTTCTGCATCCCAAAGCAGGAATTGTCTGATAATCATATTCTGAACTGCATCTTCAAAGGTCAAAAAACATTTAGGGAAAATGCAGCAGGGAATATGACTTATATCCCATAACAAAGAAAATCTGAAATGTAGTGAAGAACTTTGAATTTAAATAGCCTTAATAAGAGAATGAATGAAAACAAAAGAATGTAAAAATAAACTTCTAAACATATATTTAAAGAAGAGAAAAAAGCCAAAACTTAGATGATAGTGGCTCCTAGAGGATACAATGGCTTAAAAAAGTCATTAAAGATGATCCAAACAAAGGGGAAATGTGAGCAAACTGAGAGGAAAAAAAACAATTTGAACAGTGGTGAAGCAATCAAAGAACAAAATAACAGACTTGTAAGAACAGTTCTCAGGTTGAAACAAACTGGGACACTGCTTGAAGTAAATGCAAGCAGGGCACAGCCTGGTCTTTACGTTCATTTTTCTCCCAGCCTGCAAAGCAAAGAAGTGCAAGGACAGGGCAAGGCAGTGAAACTACATGGAAAGAAATGAAAAGACAACCACTCATCCACTAATGTTTCTCTCTTTGTTTTCCAAACAGGTCCTTGCTACTTTTCTAAAACAAAGGTGTTCCTTCTTATTTTTTCACCCCTTCTCCATGTGATTTTTAAAAAGATGAAGGGGTAAATACAAAATAAAAATAATCAATGCCTCCCCTCAGAAAAACCAAGGAGACCTAGCATTATAGGAAAAGATATGTGCTTCAAAAAATCATGTTTCTTAAAAGATCAACATAAACTGTGGATGACACTTTTATTTTTTAAGAAAACTCCAAGGACAAAGAAGGATTACATTTTTAATACACTTATCCATATTTTTTGCATTTACTTTGTCTGCTTCTTCTCTTTTACTTTTTCTTACTTCTCCATCACTTTTCTAAATGCTCTTTCTCTGTCTCCGCATCCCAGGATATGGTTCAGTCAGACTGCAGGACTGTGTCATAGTGCCAATCCACTTGGCTGTAATTCCTACACTCTTGCATAAATCTTCAAACTTTCCTCACTGCTCTCCAATCTCTACCAAGTATGTCTTTTGGCTGCTTTGTTGACAAGCAGCAATTACACGGGAAAGTGCTCTGTGAAAGTCTGAACATTGGGTTGTGCTGGGTAGCAAAAGGCTCACACATACTGTCATACATCCTTGGAAGTCAATAAACACCAGAGTGAGAAATGGCATTGATCAAAAGGAAGTAATATATTAATACCATCCAAACAGCATGTCAAAGTGAGCCTATTAACTGTGATGCAGGCTAGAAACTGTTAGCATCTGCAATTAGGTTTATCTGATGAATAAAACAGTAGGACAATGAGCCATCATAATAATCTTGGGAAGGCGGAGACAATTTTTTTTTTTCTGGTAGCAAGTCCAGGAGAACAGATGGGTGTAATAGAGCAATCATTTTCTGGGATTCTTTGAGGTAGTGTATCACAATTAGACTTCACAGTTGTATATCAAGACATGACCTTGAAAAAGAATAGAATGAGGAAAATAAAGATATCTAAGTGTCCTAGAGGAACCTATATCCTTATTTCTATTTTTCACAATACAAGAATTAGGGAGTTTCTGATGAAATCTTCAGACAGCATCGCCTGGCACCTGATATTATGATATTTAGTATCCGTCTTCAGTCCCTTGTCTAATGCCCCTTTTTCTGGTCAACCAACTTTTTCTTTAGCTCCCTACTCTACCTTCTGTTTAAAAAGTCTGCTTTAGCAGAGTGAAAATGTCTTTTATACAATGTAACTGTGAATTTGTACCAAAAAGCAGTTATTAGAAACAACCCCAAAGAGGAAAAATATTTCCAGATCTTTAATTGGCCAATAGTACTATGTGGTTTGCCTGCTTGTCCTTAGCATAGAAATTAAAACATATACCTTCTGTAACCTGTTTGCTATCTGATTTTTTATCTTCATATTGCATAGTCCTTTTGTTTGGTCTTTCAGGAAGTATATTATAATTCATGTGACCACCTTTAGTGTGATACAAAGAGGTTTTGAAACCTTGGGATTTATTTTATTCTCTCCTAAAGGGAAAGCAAGGATCAAATTTCAAATGTTAGAATGAATACCTTACTTTGGAGTTTACACATCCAACTCTTTGTTATCCTTCTTTAAAGTTTTAAAGGCTTTCAGCAGGGACTATTTGCCATGAACTAACTAAGCTTTATTTACCAAAAATTACTTCTCACTCAGATAAATGTTACTTGACATCTCCTCAGAGCCCCTGTGACACTCAGGCTAACACTAGGGCAAACTGCTGTTATAGACAGTCAAATATCACTATCAAGGCTTTTGCAGATTTTCAATGATATTCAGTGACGCAATTTAACATAGTCCGCCCATATTAAAGAAGTAGAATTATACCAAGTAGTAATATACTGTATTTTTACCTCCCTTGCTCAAAACCTGCTCACTATACAGTTCTTGTTTGATTTTTCTATCTCCTCAATTAACGTTTCTCTTGACTGTAAAAACTAAATAGTATAGACCAAGTGTAAGCCCTTCTGTAATCCCCACTCCAACTAACACAACAGTAGTAAATTGAAAGCATTTGCATAAAACTTTTATAGAGAAGATATTCACCACTAGCTAGGGTTACAAATGAGACAACTATTCCTGCCTTGTTCTGCACTGCCCATGGAATTTGGGAGTGCCTGCTAAACTGGGGTGTCTCAAGGATTAAGAGCAGATGGAGTCTTTTTCTGCCTTACATCTATGAAGGATATTTGGTGTATACTGCCCTACATAAAAGCAGCTAAATTTAGGGTCATACTTCCAAAATTTAGATACTGTATTTTACAACTAATTAAACACATTTTCTGGTTGACTTACCTTGATTCAATCTCTCGAATTCTAAATTTTTCAATTGGGCTTTAAAGTAGTATTTAAGCTCTTTCCCTCCATATTTCTAGCAAGCATGTAGGAAAACAGAACAAGGAACATGCATGTTATGTCCAAAGCAAGAGCACTACGGCTCAGACGATAATTCTTTTAACCAGCTCTCTTAGACATATCAGTGTAATTATGTGATCCATTTCAGTGGGGAAAAAAGATAGCATGAGCAGGCAAAAAGCAATCACTTTAGCTGTCTTCTCCTTTTTTTTTTTTTCACGAACACCACACAGACTGCAGTGCCAGTTCAAAGTAATTATTATTGCTATTTAACTTAGAGACTGCCTTTTATTTTGTGTTCACTCGGTATCACACAGTTGGCTGATACTGCATCAATCAGGCTCATAAATTTTATGATTATATAAAATAAAAGTTGTAACAGGATTATCTACCAAATATAGAACTAAGTTTTAGAAAGAATTTTGGAACTTGTATAAAGTACATTTAAAACATTGATTTCCTGAGTTAGCCTCATTTTGAAGAATGGTGGTCTATGAAAGGCAGTTTCCAGCCCTCATTTGTAGTTGCTGGATGGCAGAGGGACTGAAAGTAGTAAAGATTCCCCTTAGCAGCACTACTGAAGGGAAACAGAATCATTACTGAAAGGGAACAGAGTCATACGGAAACTCAAAGTCTTGATAAGCTTTCTCATCTGTGAGAATTAAGCTGTCAATGACTGGCATGTTTCATGATCCAAGAGAGTTATAAGCACCAAAAGCCTACTCCACCAAAAGATGGCTCAGATGAATTGAATTGCTCAAGGAGAAGGTAATCTTTTCTTAAACTGTTTTTGTTTTCCTGTTTTTCTGGTGCCTCTTCATTGATATTCCTTCTACAGCTAACAAGTGTTTTTCAGCTTATAAAAATTAAACTCAGTCTGGTAAGATATTGTGCTGTCTCTCTGGAGAGAGTATGCTTATCATTCTAATAAATAGTACACTGTATTCATATTTGAAAAGTTACCTTGAAGACAGTTACTTTGACTGTAATGATATTCATGTGGATAAATCTGTATGGTGCTCCATCAGCTACTGACTTCTACATTAGGTAGTGATCCCTATAGTAGATGATGTATGCTTTATGGTTTTCCTTGCATATTCTTCTAATAGGTTAAAAATTAGTTTACCAATAATCCCAAAGCAGCTGTATATCACCCTGTTTTGAGGTATTATGAATACTATGAGTGTTCAGTAGTTCAAATAGAGAACATCCTTCATGATGATAAAGCAGAGGGCACACTTCAGAAATAGGTCTATTTTTTGCATGATTCCATCTCCTAACTAGTCTTTTAAGAGAATAAAGAATAGAAATCAAAAGACGAATGGTCCCTAGAATTCTCACCATTTGAACACACCCTTGACAGAACCACTTTGGAAAAAGAACTCAATTCAATAGAACTCAAACTTTAAAAGTGCAAGTAAAGCATAAAATTAACTTCACTGTGAAAAAAAATGCTGTGGTGTGCATAGCTAAATAGTGGTAAAATTATGATTTTGACCATGCATTCTTTTGGATGCATAAAATTTTACAGCCAGAAAGACACTCAATATAAAGCCCATAAGAAAATCTGAACCTTCTGCAGCAGAGTTGGTAGGGACAAATTATTTGTTTGTCTGAACTGAGTGAAGCCCAGAAGCTGTCTAGCAAGCCTAGAGAACAGCTTTTGCTGTGTTCAGAATTGGACTCAAGCACATGTACCTCCCTGGGACAATGGTGTCAGCAGGCAGGTGATAGGTACAATCACATAACACCATTGCTTAGCATACAAATGTTCCAGTTTCTGGTTTGCAAACCAGAGGAAAGATGGGGCAGAGGAAGAGAATTAGAAGAGTGTGAAATGAGTGAATGTAAGGAAATATTGAAAGGTTGGTATTGTTTTGGTTTTGTTTGTTTGTTTGTTTGTTTTTAATATGTTTGACCGGCAACGAAGCTGGAAATGATAAATCTACAAATATTTGAAGTCTCAACATAAAGGCTGAGGTGTGTTAGTATTTTGCCCTTGGATTAGAAAAAGTCAATCAAACAAAATGTAGGTTGTCCAGCAAGAAAACATAATACCTGCAACAGAAATTGTCCATGCTGCTGAGCTTCTGTTTCATAACTGTATTAGTACGGCTTGCAAACTAGAGCAGGAGTTTCTGCCACCATTGCAAACTAGCAAGGATAGCAAAGTTAAATTCACAAAAGCTCTCTACATTAGGATAGCAATGTCAATCAAAGAGTGGCTTATGGTTGCCTACAGAAAAAAACAGAACAAAATATTGCAGTGATTAACAGATCTTCTGTATTTATGGATATTTTGAAGGGAAGTAATGGAAGAAAGAAAAATGTACAACAAAAAATCAGAGGATTTACTCCTGTATACATTTGACAGAATGAATGTGTGATATAATCTCATTTCTAAATACTCCTGATTCCAAAAATTATAGAAAAATTATTTTCTAGTGCTCTGCTACCAACAGTTCAAAATAAAAGAAGGAACTTCTACACGACGTTTTTAATATCTGTGCTTTTGTTGTGCATCTTTAAATGAAGCAATTGATTTCTACTACTTTTCATCTCATTATCCTCTGTAAATCTAGGAGTATTGTGTGTTTTAAGCTCAATATTACTAGAACATGAATGAAGAGATAAAGGAAGAATAGATAAAAAAGAAATCACATAGGAGGGGAAAGTAATGAACCTGGATTGGTTTAGCCTTGAGCAGAGAAGGAAAGGAGACGAGGTGAATCTAGCAGCACCAAAACAGGGTTTACAGAGAAGATGGGAAAGTTTCTCAGAGCTGCACAGCAAAAGAACAGGATGAAATGTTTACTGTTTACAGAAAGGGAAACTCTAACTGGGAATTAGGAAGAAATTAGTCAAAGTGAAATTAGTCTCAATACACTTTCATAGGAAGTTTGCCCATAGAAATGATGGAATCACTATTTTTGGAAATTTCAGAAGTGGGCTAGAGAGAGCTCTGAACAAACTAATACAGCTCTGAAATTCGTCCTGCTTTTCCCATAAGACTTTCCTGTATGACTTTTAGATGTGTCTTCCTTTTCTTCACACTTAAATCTATTAGACTGTGAATATCTCCAAATAATGCTGCATCATTTTTCAGTCTTTCCTGGGTTTGCTTGTTTACAAATGAGATCTTAAAGTGAAAAAAAAACATTAACACCTAGTTATTTAGCCACACACATATTGATTTGTCACCACAGATTCTAGGAAACTCCTTCGATCCAATTGAATAATAATATGGAAGGCTATTTTATCTAGGAACTGATGTTTGACTCTGGCAAGTACAGGATAGTTCAACCAGGGCTCTGTTGCCAGTACTGTTTCTCTACAGGTCATTGTGTGATATGCCCAATATAGTTCTCAAAAGTAAGGAAAAGCAGTGAGAGAATCTACATAGTAGAACTATTTCAATCATGAGACTTGTAAATTCCATGGGAATACATTTATACCACTGCATTGTTTATCTCTATATGGCCATGCAGCACAGGCAACCAAAGAAAAAATTACTGGTCTCAACCTTCATGTGATTTAAATGTATCCTCCTATAAATGTTTTTTTATGTTTTATAAATGTTTGTTTATAATAGTTAGTTACATTCCCCTGAATAGAGGTGCAACTAAAATATTTGAATAGACTTTTAGAGGCTTAAATATAGAGTATTAGTCAAAACTTGTTTGATTTATATGAAATCAACATTTTTAAAAGCATTGGAATGCAGTTACTGCTTTAGCTAATGTAAATTAATCCTGTGGCACAGTTGTGGACTGCTGGTTTTGGTCAGGATAAAACTCAGAGCATTCAATAGTGAATTTTATCCTTCTGTAGAATTCTTTACTGTCTTATCAAATTTCAAAGAAAGGATATAACTCAAAACATTAATTCTATGCAATCTTTCTAAAAACATGAGCTTATTCATATGTCCCAAGGTTTCATAAGTAGATGCTGATGACAAAGTACCTGTATTTAATTACTCATGTTCAGCTCCTGTCTGAAGTGCACAATCAACCTTTTTCCTACTTACGAAAACCTTTTTGTTTTTCTTTTTTCTGTTTTTTTTTTTCATTTATTCTATCATGATCTGAAACAAGATTCAACTTTGTGATGAATACTGTTGGAGATAATAGCAGTAATGGAGTTACAACATTCACAGTTCTTGAACTTCCTACAGATCTAAAGTTGCTGTTTGTATGTACATAATATTCCTTAATGCATTTTCAAACATTAATACTCCTATGTTTCTTCTCAAACATCACTCCAGCACAATTTTAAGAGCATGCAATAATGTGTTGATGATCACCTCACTGCAAATAAATCACATTCTCTCCTCTCTTCATATTACAATATCCTATGGCATGCTTTCTTATAGAGACTGTTCTGGGAACCTTGTTTTAGTAATTTTTTATAATAGTTCTTGTGGTGGTGCCATCTTGGGAGAATTAAATAACATATCTTCTGCAAAAATCTTCAACCAGTATCACTGTGAAATTCCGACATGAAGCTTTTGATCTTCCTGAGTATTATCCCTAAAGTTACTGGTTGTATGGATACCACTGTCACCACTGCCTGTGTGACAGCACTGCTATGAAAGTTGATGCATTCTCCAGATTGGGTAAAGCTTTGAAAAAGGAAACAGCAAAACTCTGAATTATCCCCCACTTATGAATCCTTGGCTAGCAACATCAGATATAGAAAAAATAAAATAAAAGCAGGAAACACGTAGCAAAAACTGTCATCAGGTTTTTTGTTAGTGTGGCATCTTTCTCCTCCTTTATAACAGAAACATGCCCAGAGGAAAACCAGCATGAAGTATAGAACTTCATAGAACTAATTAGTTTTGAATTCAAATACAAGGCCTGGAGACAGACACAAGGAATACTGTTGCTACATGAGCACTAGAAGCAGAGGAAGTTACACTTTATCTAAACTGGAGGAAGCAGAGTAGATGTATCAATCTCAATGCTTGGGTTAATTGACTCAGTTGTCCCCTTTTCATAACACTATTTCAATACTTGGGGACATAAATGGATGGACAGAACTCTGTTGATAAGGGTTTCTGGTACTATCTTCTCCTCAAAGGTTATAGCTGACATTCTTCAGCTCATCACACTTAAAGAATCACTTCAAACTAAAATGAATAGAAATTATGAGGCCAGATTTTCAACCCTTAAACTCAGAGTAAAAAACATATGTATATACATATATGTGTATTCATAAAAAGAAAAAAAATCTTCTAGTTTCAAAGTACTTATATCAATGATGTCCCAAAGCAATTAATTCTGTTTTACCTTCTTAACATTGGAGGAGACAGTACTAAATGGGAAATTACTACCACTGGGCTGAGAGCAGTTGTTTAATAAAATTAATCCTCGGGGTAGATAATTAACTAGAACTGAGCATCTTCTCAAAATCCAATCACCCGATGAATTTTGTAAGCTATTTTTCTGGCAAAAAAGCTCACTACCTCTACAGAGTCTAAATAAATGACTATATATCAATATGTTTTATAGCCCTAGGTATTATCAGTTAACATTAAGATATTTACAAGTTACTTTAAGCATATTAGGACTTTCTGATTATTTAGATGGTTAATTATACATATATATATATACACACTACAGTTTTATAATTATCATACTGAAAGAATCCAGTCCCATAAACACTTAAGATCTCCCTCTGCAATTAAAAGAAATCAGAATTGAGGCTTCTGAGCCCTCTGAGGACTGGGCACGAACATTAGCAAGATAACTTTTTTCCCCACTTACCATCTAAATTCATTCCAAACAAGATTCTCCTCTTCTCTTACGAGGACAGTTTCTAATTTAAAATCTGATTATCATCTCATTAATTTTAGCCAGTAACTTACCCTTAAAAATATTTTACATAGTTCTTTATATTTTTGTAGAAGAAAGAGGATAAAGGGAACTATAATAAATGCGAAATTAGGGTTTCTCATTGTTATTTGTGACTTTTTTTTTAGTTTTCCTGTTTTCCCTTCTTTCCCTACTCTTCTTTGCCTCTCATCATTATGCACCTACATTTTCCTCTGTACCTACCTAGTGCAGTTTCTACAGGAGAAATATTTTCATCTCTGTAAATAATATAAATATACATATATATATAAATATATACACAACCATACAAATAAATAATACCAATATGTGAATTTCTACAATTTCAGTCCTCACTTCCTGACTTTACCCTTCAAATTTACACTTCTCATCAGACTATATGTTGGACAATGAATTGTTTTCTTCCCTATAGTCTTATTTTCTTCTACCACTACTAGGAAAAGAATCTGAATGCAGTTGTATATATCTAATTTTTTTGCCCAATACTAGTCATAGTTCTTTGTCTGTCAAGGCTTAAAAAAATTTCTGCAAGTGCGGCATTATTTAAAGTCCTAAATTGGAAGGGAAAAGAGTAGAATAAACAGCATATTTGCCTGGGGTGAGAGCTACTGCTATAGATTAAAGGAATGAGAAAAGCCATCTCCTCACTGCAAGATTAATTGAGTAGGTGTCTCTGCAGTACAGTGTTCAAAGAAATGCATTAGCTTAGTAGAAGTGCAGAAATGCTGTTGTAGGGCAACTCAACAGCTGATAAAAGTCATGTTTTGCTCCAGGACTCCTGGACTTTCCCTCGGGCTGCTGGGACCTGTTCCCTTTCCTTAAGCAGCCAGCAAGAACCTACACGTGGGTGTTACCTTATGGTTTGCTTGTATAGAGTTATGCAACGTAAGAATTAAACTGTCACAGAAGTCACGCTACCTTCAGATTTGCGCTCAGGGCCATCTTTTCCTTCAATGGAGGAAACAAGGATGCTGTAAAGGAACTCTGGAAGTCTATAGCCCAATCAGCTTCTCAAAGCACAGCCAGGTAAGATCAGATTGCTCAACTCAAGGCCCCATCTAGGCCCATTTTAAATATCAGCACAAATGGAGACTCCACAGCTACTCAGGGCAAACTTTGATGGAGTTTGGCCAATCTCATAATGAGAAAGCCTTTCCTAGGCTATGTCTGAGTTTTGTTTGCTGTCTCTCCTCCTGTGACCATGCAACACAGAAAAGTCTGTACTTGCTTTCACTTGCAACAAGCCAACATGATAGAGGTGTCTTTGCCCCCACCATGGGTATGATTCACATTCTCTAGCACAACTGCTGACTCTGAAGTTACAAACCTTACACAAAAATTTACTTTAGGAGAGATGACAAAACACAAAGAGACTGAGCAAAACTTAAAATTCTTTTTTGTTAGATTCTATGCTATAAACTATGTTGCCTTTGCTACAAAGTAGTTCTTCCTTGTGTATGTGATCTCTTCGTTGGTTCATACTATGTTTGGTAATGTCACATGTATTATATAATTATTTGCAAAGAAAGTGAACAACATCAACTAAAGCAAAGGAGAAAGATTACTTAACTTGTAATACCTGATTAGTGAGGTTTCAACATCTAATGATCAGTTACAGATTTGTAACAGATTCTGGTTAATGCATTCTCAACTGCTACTGAGTGTCTTATATTTTTATTAAATACAGGTAAACAGATTTTTTTACATGCAGCATTATGTAATAGGAGATAAAGTTACTCTGTATAACAAAAAGGTTGTATTTTACCATTTTAATAATTAGAGAATTACACTGATAGTTGGTCTTGAGCATGATTCAATTTAATAAATTTGAATGGCATGCTGGTGGCTTGAACAATAACGGAGCAATTTGTATGTGAGAGGGAGCTCATGAAAATGTCAGTGACACAGAGGATTCCTCATCATGGTGCAGTAAATTAGATAATTTCCTTTTATATCCCTTACATCTAACTTTCAGTGTTAAACATTTCTTTCCATGATTCCTGCTGAAGCAAAGATCTTCCCTAACACAGACTAGGCCACAATCTCTCCTTTACGTGAGAAAACCAAAATTATTACTATTGAGTCCATCTGCTGTCTTTTTTAACAGCTATTTGTTGCAGAGGGAACTCAGCTGGAATAGAAGAGCTAGGTTAATGGTGAAAATGAAATGGCTATTTACTGTGCTGTCATCTGTGCCTGCTGAGTCCTGCTATTGCAGCTCCCTAGCCATGTTGGGATGACAGCCACAGCTGCTGCAGGCAAAGGGGAAGAAGCTGAGTGAGGGCAAGGGGAGACAAGGGCACAGCAGCCAACAGTGGCATACCACACAATGACAGCCAGCTTCTCTGGTTTAAAAGAATGATATGTGGAATTTAGCATGGATTGTAAGTATGGTTTGGGGGAGTGGTTTTTGGGGTAGAAAGAGGTTCTTGCCTTGCCCTTAAAATCATAAATCCTTCTTTTAAGTGGTGAATAAGTTGTTCTAGAAGTTAGTAGACCTTGCAAAGAACTTTACAATCTTTTCTAATTATTTACATTCATATATTACATGGGGCAAGAAATATTCATGTGGTCCCAGTTACTTCCAGTTTGTATTACACAAATGACCGCATATATTCTCTTCTGATTTCAGTTCATTACATGTGAAAAATATGGGCCTGCCCTGAGTTAAATACATGACCTTAACAAAACATTACAAGGTTAAATACCCTGTGTATTTGTATAGGTTTCGAGAGTAATTTGAAAAAATTAATCTGACGTGGTTTTTGCTGTCCTGGATGGGAAATGTTAGAACTGATCCTGAGGATTCAGAGAGGTCGCTTAACCTATTTTTTACTGTTCATTTCTATCTGGATTAAACTAGGCCCTTGAAAATGCTCGCTTAAATTGCAGATGATATTGCTGTGTTGAAGAGCATCTAGAACAGAGTGGACATGAATGACTTCTACCATGCAAGACACCTGCATAAATCTGCAAATTGGCACAACAGTGACACAGCCTTAAAAGGCTGACCTCAAATGACAGCTGGGACTACATAGCTGTAATGGATATACTCTAAAATTGCCTGCAAATGTTGATTGCTCAGGCTATACTGCTTGTAAGACTGAGAGATTAATCCTCAACCAAAGGCATAATTCTCATTTTTGTGTTACTTCCAACTAGTTAAATGGTGCATATAGTTGGTTTTTTTCTTAATTTCTCTATGTATATTTTGTCTATCACATTCATATGATGTATGTTCATTATCACAGCAGTTAAACGCTTCATAATCTCTAATATATTTAACCTCAGACCATGTTTTCAAAGTAGACCATTATCTGCATTCTCAAGGAAATTCCAAAGTGGAGGCCACATTTAAATAAATTTTGGGGAGTTTGTACCGGTACAAAAATTTAGCAGAACTGTCTTGAGACTCAGGCTAATTGGTCATAATTTGTTTCTTCCTCTCAAAATGGTTAGGCAATGGATACAAAACTAAAAAAAAATAAAAAGAAAATCAATAAAATTGTAATGAGTGGTGGTAACAGATTTAACACATATTATTGTTTTCTTCTGTTGATGGATTATTGAATTATGCACACTGTGAATCACAGGGAAATAATTTAGAAGTGAAATTCAAGAAATCCTTTCATGTAATATTTCAGTAGCATTAGCTTCTTGTAGATTGCTGGATCAAAATTCGTATTCTGCGGCATGTTAATTTGGAGTTTGCTAACTAAAGGCTTACAATTAGAAAATGCATTTTATCGCAAACAACCTGACAGCCTCCCATTTAACTACGCATTATAACTGATCTCTAACTCAGAACAACTTTCATAATTTATTACTGGGGTTTTTTTAAACAGTGGCTTTCTAGCAGCACTGGAAATTTTCAGGAGTATATTCTGTCTGGCTTGTGACTGATGGATTTGTGAGGGTGCATTGGTAAAATAAATACATGTACATACTGGCTTCTTAAAACATAATGATCTTTTACAGTAAATTAAAATTAAAAAAACCCAAATCCTTAGTGCTATCTCTTCATTGTTGGATATACTTATAAATATTTCAAAACTAATATCAGAACAAAATCAAGTTGAGCTGGAAATGTGAGATGCATATATAAATGTGATTTAAAATGTTATACAAGAAAAAGAATGGACTTCTATGCATAAGTATGAAGTAAATTATCTTCAATTCTTTCACAGCAATAAATACACAGACCTAGTGCTGAAGACCTTGCTTGGGCACAGAGTTACGACAAACACTTCAACCCCAAGAGCCCAGTCATTATGGTTTCAGTGCTGAGATCTATGAGAAGGACCACATCTCTATCTGAAATAGATAAACCTTTTGTTCCTGTATCACATTGAGGCACAACATGATTTCATTATTCTTGAGCCCTTTTGGGTGTGAATGTCAGGAATGAAAGTCTGTTGCTGGAAGTGGCTGCAGTTGATTGAGCAACCCTGAAATCTAAGACAATTGTAAGGATTTTCTTAATGCAGGAAAAGAATAAAATAGGATTGCTATCATATAATGTATAACTATGATGCAAATACTTTTGTTATGAAATATTTTTTCTTATGGATAAGAAAGATTAAAGGAAGTTAAAAAATTAATAAAAGTACAATTTAACGATGCTCAGTTTAGCCATGACAGTAATACGAAACAAGTCAAGAATCTAAAGCCAAAATGCTGCATAGATGAGATTGTCTGTCTTGACCTATCCCTTTTTTAGGTAGTAGTAGTGTTAAAGCAAACCAAATGCTTATCTGAGTTTCCTGGCACACTTATATAATCTGACTCCTTATATATCAGCTGGAGAGAAAAGTAATCAAACTGTTTTGAAATACTTAGGGCAAAATAAGGAGATGAGTAATGCCCAGTGGGGATTTATTATGAACCAAATATGTCAGCCCAGTCAGATGTCCTCCTGCGACAGGCTTCCAGCCCTTATGGATAAAGGGAAAAGTAGGCAAGCTATGTCTTGAATATAATAAAGCTTTTTGACACATTTTCAGGTTACATTCTTATCGATAACTAAGTGAAAGGATTAGAAGGTCAATACAAACTATTTGGAAAACTCTAACATGTGAGATCCTAAAGAGATCTGCTCTGGTTTTGGGACTAGTCAAATATTCAGTTCAATAGAGACATAGCTTATTTAGCTTAGTTATAATAGCCGTAACGGTGGAGTACACTTGACTTAGAAAACATGCACTGAGTTAATTGTTATTCTAACAAATTATAAAACTGTTCTGTGTAAAACCATGATTTAGTAGGGTTTAGCTATTCAGTAGGGTTACATGCAAAGATCCTAGTCAGAAATAGCCAGTAAAATCAATGCACAAAGAGTAATAATTGACCAGTTCTTCATACAGACTGAGAAACAGACACTGGAGAGCAGCATTGTGGAAAGGCACCTGGCTGTTGGCAAGTTCAATATGAGTCAGCAGTGCCCTGGCAGCCAGAAGGGCCAACCATGTCGTGGGGGGCATCAGGTAAAGCATTACCAGCTGGTCAAGGGAGGGGATTGACCTGCTCTGCTCCGTACTGGGGTGGCCTCAGCTTGAATATTGTGTGTAGGTTTGGGCACTGCAATATAAGATAGTAAGCTATTAGAGACTGTCCAAAGCAGGACAATGAAGATGATGAAGGCTCTAGAGGGAAAACCTTACCAAAAGTACCTGAAGTCACTATCTGTTCAGCCTGGAGAAGAGGAGACTGAGGACAGACCTCATTGCAGAATTCAGCTTCCTCGCAAGGGAAAGAGGAGGGGCAAGCACTGATCTCTTCTCTTTGGTGACCAGTGACAGGACCCAAAGGAATGGCCTGAAGTTGTGTTAGGGGAGATTTAAATTAGATATTAGGAAAACTTCTTTTCACCCAGAGGGTGGTTGAGCACTGGAACAGGCTCCCTAGGGAAGTGGTCACCCTTCCTGGGGGAAGTAGTGACCAGAGTTCAAGAAACATTTGGAAAACACTCCCAGGCACATGATGCGGTTCTTGGGGCTGTCATGTGCAGGGTCAGGATTTGCACTTCAGTGACCCTTGTGTATTCTATGATTCTATGACCAGGACTCTTGCAGAAAATTAGTTCTAGGTCTAGTGGCAGACAGGATATCTCTGAACTAGGCACATTATGCAAAAAAGCACAAGAAGTGAACATTTTCCTCAATACTATTCCAGGTTATATTGCCTAGAAGTCTAGCCTACAAAACATGTGATGCAAATCAATGCTTTTACAAGGTAAGACAAAAGGAAAAGAGTATTCCCGGAAAGATGTAGATTTCTTGAAGTCATGAGCAATGACAATAATCAAGAGGTCTGGAAAATGTGATCTATGAGAGAAAACAGAATGAATTTCTGTTGTTTATCATTGAGAAGTGAAGAGGATGGGAAATAAGGCAATAGATTTCAAGTATGTAAAAGCAAAAAAAAAAGAAAGAAAGGATTACTGCAGAGAGAAAAGAATAATCTCTTCTTTATGACCATGATAAATAGGACAAAAACTCATGAGTGCATATTTCAGCAAGAAAGATTTAGGTTAGATATGAAGAAAAATATAATAGTAAGATGTATATTGAAGCACCTGGATGGATTGCCTGGCATTTCCAGAACTGGATGTCTTTATGAACAGGTTAGCAAAACATCTATCAGGGTGATACAAGGTATAGTTAATCTGGCCTTGAACAAAGGGTGGCCTGGGTGAAATACTGGAATTTTCAAACTTCTGATTATGTGCTCTGATTATTTGGTTGTAGATTATTATCTGGGGTACTACTTTTTAAAAATAATATTGTTTTAAACTCATCTGCACAGTTTAATCATGACTTTGATATGACTCCAAAACCATTTGGTTGATTAGGTTGGTTTTTTGGGATTTGGGGGGTTTTGTTTGTTTGTTTGTTTTTGTTGTTGGCTTTTGTTGTTGTTGGGCTTTTGTGTTATTCTGGAAAAGCTGTATGGTTTATGCCTGCCTCCTACATGTTTTTGATTTCACTCCATTGTCCATAAAAATTCACCCTGCATTTATCTTCTGGAAACCATTGAATTCAAACTGATAAGGGCAAAAAGATTATTTTAATTATTTGAGAACCATTTTTGCTTATTTTTATTTTAAAACTGTACACAATCTGTATGAGTTCTTCAGCTTTCATATAATTATGCATCTGTTGACATCATGTTTTTACTTTTCCCCTTTTTTTACAATTCCTTAAAATTTCTCACACTTTTGGCTCTTGATTTCCTTAAAAATTGAGGCATGCAAATTTTTCTATCTTACTACAGGTTTTATATAACCCCTTATTGACTATATTCATAAATATGTATTTATGTTGCTAAACTGGAGAAAGAAATTAATATTATTTTTCTCAGTGACTTTACAACTCTTTTCCATGTCTTCTTAGCTTCTTTATTAGCCTTTTCCTTTTTTTTTTTCTCTCAAATTGTTTCCTCTTAAAGAGCAAACAGTACTTCCACTGTTTTCTCTATTACACATCATTTCATAGTCAACTTGAAACAGCCATGCTATGGATTGTTGATTTCTGTTGCTCATCAATTCAATGTGAATAACTCCGTTTTCAATTTTATTTTTATTTTTTTCCTTTTTTTTTTTAAATGGATGGTAACAGAACTGGTAGGATTGGACACAACTCCAATTTACATCAAGACAGTTTGCTAGATAGTGCATAATACATATTCTAATGAACATGATAACAGAAAAATTACAAGATCTTGCCCCCTTTGCCTTTAGTATAACCACATCTATATAAAACTGTGTAAAAAAAATTTCTCTCTATCCACTTTTTTTTTTTTTTCCAAATAGGTTTCCGTGTAAAGAATATCACTTGCTTCACATGATCATTTATGTTATATATGAGTGGCATGTCAGTAGGAAATGTTCAGTTTCCATAGAAGCTAGCAAAATAAGTTTCCTCCTTTGGGATACTAACACCGTTGTTTTCTTCACATTTTCAAATTATGGATTAGAGTAGCAGTTGCAAATGGCAGGAGATTTTAGATTCTCTTATACCCTTGATCAGTTTTGATAGGACTATGGCATGCTGTATGAAATACAGACAATTCATAGCAGAGAAACTACAGTCTATAATGATGCACAAGAATTCCATTTGAAACTGACAGCTATGAACAAAGTCTTTCCATAGAGAAAAAAATTAGATCATCTTAGCATTGTTCAGATAGGGGAAAAAAAATCATTTATTTTTATCTTTTTCTCCAGTGTGTATTCTCATTCCTGCAGCAATAAAATCAAGACTTAACTATATGATTAAATGGAGTTAGGCACTATGCTCAGAAAACCTCTGAAATCCACGAATAAAAAAATGTTATCTGCTTTTTAGGGATCAGAACCATGTATGATTGTTTAATGGTTTCCTCATGTAAAAAGAATCATGATGAACCAATGTTTGCCTCATCAAATGTTTCTTGTTTCATCTGATTTCCTTTTACCAAGCTATTGTCTCTGTTTTACATATCATCTCAAGATTTGTCTCAGCCTGTCAGTGCTCAAAGTTCAAAAGGAAAATGCCCCCTTTTTTCTGGGATTTGCTTAAACTCTGAAAATTTTAGACTGAGTTTTATCAGTTAGAGGTACCTCTTCTCATTGTAGTTCTATTTCATTGTTTCTGATGATACCACCTCTACGACATAGTATTATTTCATTCATTTGAAGATGGAGGACAATACTGTTGTATACTCTAAAGAGGAAATGGCCTATAAAATGTTCATCTGCTGTATCAGTTCAGTGAAAAATAATGCAAGTGGGAAAAAAATCAGTTCTGCTATGTATTCATATTTAAAATAATCAGACAACTCAATTATTGCAGATTGTCAAAAATAAAAACACATGATTTCACAGTTCTTCAATTTCAGGGTGAAAATTTCTAATGAGTAACATATTCAAGCTCAACTTTGTGCTCATATATTTAGTTCCATGTTAACACCACCTTACTAATGGTAAACAGGGAGCTGTTAAAAGAAATCTAAAGTATGTCTGAGCTTAGGACCAATCAGTCTATATTCATATAAAATACTGTGCATCTTTAATGTTATCTTCCTCCACCAGTTTTGTTAATTAGGCAATTATCACTGTCCAAATACTCTGCCTCTGAGTGAGTCATGGTCAATTTTTTATTGAATTTGCAACCAAATTTCACATCACATGGTACTTTTGCTCAACTCGGTGACAGAATTTATTCCCAGTTTAGTAACTAAGCTGGTTTTCAATTATATATTTCATTTGCTAGGTGTTGAGGTGGGAAAAGGTTGCAAGTTTAATTAAGATAAAAAAAGAATGTTAATTAGTAAAATTAAAATTGAAAAATGGGATATAAGGGTAGAGGAAGAGAAGTAAGTTTAATTAAGTTAAAAAACATCATTTTTGGACTACAGTCTCCTTTGACCAATATTTCAGAATCTTCCTATACAATATCATCTGCATTAACACAGTCTGGCTGTAGCATGTTGTTTCTTGGTTGGAAGATGTCTGACAGGAAAAAGGCTTTTCAATCAATAAAATGTGGTAGTACATAAGGAAGGATATATGGGAACTCGATGTCACTGGAATATTCAGGGCTTTGAGACAGAAACATTTCTTTAAATAAAGATGGCTTCATTCTGCCTCTGGATCCTCTCCCCACCTCCTTCCCCTTTCCTCCATGGTTAAATCACTGGGGCCAGAGAATATTGATCTGTGATTTCTCTTAGGTCAATGGAATGGAGACAGAAAAATCAGTAAGGAACTGCAGGGGTTGTGAACACAAAAATAACAATTTGAGGAACGTTTTGGTTTAGTTGTGTTCAAGTCTCTCAAGGAGACTTCTAACTCAGTGAAATCCCTCTGACTACTGTAAGAACATATCCATTCTTATGGTAAATATTTCTAAAGGAGATAAATTCTCCTCCTCATTAATCTTAATCACAAAGGGACAAAAAGTCACAAGTAGCAAGTCTTCCTAGGGATCAAACCTTCTTTCACATTGCCACTGACAGAGAATTTCTGGCTTACATGCCCAAATCTTTCCTGCAGAGCCATCACACACAATGCCTGCATCAGCTGCAATTGCTATTGTTTTGTCTATTGGGGTTTCTTTCCATATTACTACCTCCTTTTTCAATAACGGTTTTTCAACTGTAAAAGATTTAACACTTACCTTTTTCTTGGTAATTTTTTCCACCATGTAATTTAGCCATTTAAAATATATTAGCTAATTATATGTGTGTAATGGTATTTAAAAAGCAAAGATCTCTTTATTTTGTTGATAGTAATTAATTAGTTTTCACTTGAGTGTTTTTCTAGCTGTGATATTTTGACAGGTTCAAAATAATAATTGATAGATTTGGTTAAGTATATTTCACTAATTAGGACACTGTGGGGATTTGTAATTGATTTAATTAAAGTTGAATGAGTTAGTAGATATATGGGTAGCATATAAAAAGAAACTTATAGTGAGACTGTGGGAGATGGAGATGTTTGGAAACAGAATAACTAGCTGAGAAATTATGTTTAACCTGTTGACTGTTCATAAGGACTTGGTTACAAACATAAAGTTTCTCCTAATTTTTGCATTTCATGCTAAATTTAAAGAAGTTGTTCTGTAGGGCTGTGTTTTAATATATGAACACTTTTTTGTATATGGAAACTTACATATATTTTTACATATAGAAATACAAATACATTCTATATATGTATCTATCAATAAGCACATAGCTATTGAATATGTGGTCTCTTCCCTGTTTTTTTTTTTACATGTAAGGGTATACTTATATGTACAACATATTTTCAAACACACACATGCCTTGCCACGTATATATATCCAAAAGCTAATGAAAACAAAGGAAGATAAGCAAGAAATTCAGTGATAGCACAAATTTGACACAGAGGACCAAATCACTAAGTATATAGAATAATCTGAAGGGTTTATGAGAAGAACAAAGAGGACTGGAGTCAAAGCTGCATGCGAGGTATTGGTCAGCCCCATGGATTAAGGAAAATTACATATGAACTTAAGCCCACTGACCATTTGTAATTCTGTGTTGCTGTATCTCCTCCCATCAGTCAGAGTAGCTGTCCTTGTGGTTAACAACCGCAAGGGAAGTTAATTGAGGACATTGTGAAAATACTTCATTTGTTGAAATGAGAGCTGGAAAGTCACACTGTCTGTTGAGCAATGAGGCTTTCTCTATATCCAGTGGCCAGTTATGCTGACAGGCAGTTTTGCACCATTAGAAATGTATGTAACTTTCTGCTAGACCAGTCAAGGATGTGACTTACAGCTTTGGAGAATTTTTTTTTTCCTTAATGTTTTGTGTGCATCTGAAATGTAAATACATTTGAGTATATTTTTATTATTTCACATATTATTTACTCTTGATTTTTACAAGTGTAACACAACACTGGTGTTGTGAAACTACTCTCTGCCCTAGATTGCTGAAGTTTGTACAAGTATGTTACAGGGGTTTGTACTAGACTGTTGTTTTGTACCAGACTGTTGCAGTTCTACAAATATATTTTGATACTTTTCTCATCCTTAGAGAGCCAGAAGCCTGAGATGTTACCTGTTAACTTCTATTTCATGGAGCTTAAACATGGAGGGTGCTGCCTAAAATGTGTCTACAACAAAAATGTGTGCATATCTACCAATGTATAGCCAGTTTGGAAAACAAGATCTACTTAAAATAAAGACGGGTTAAATGTGTATCTTTGTTGCACTGAAAGCTTTGTTTAAAGTAAAAGAGGAAGCACACGTCATGTAAAATTAAAGCCAAGAATTAATTGTCAGTATAACTGAAATCTTTTGAGCCTGATAATTATTAGCCCAGATTTAATTGTTGTAGAAAAAGAAGAATTAACAATTTAGACATAATTGTTCAACACACACTTCTCATTTGCTTCCCCTTCCCCTGCTCTTGGGGTCCTAACATTTCTGGTTTCATCTTGGGCAGAGTTTTATGGGATTTATCCACAATATGAAGTACTTCATCAGAACGAGTATGATGTTGATGGCTTCTTCTTCTAAGTATAGGATCCACCTGGGGACAGTTTTGATACCACACTTTTACACTCTTCCCTTTCTTCATTGGTTTGCAGCTGTATGCTATATCAAAACTCACTGTACATGGGTTCTTTTTTGCATGTTAGATATTACTTCTTTGTTCTCTCTGTTACCCCTAAAAATGTGGTTTTAATAGCTCCAAATCACCATTTCTTTTACTTAACAGGTAAGTATTTATATACAAAAGATTTCCAGTGCCAAGCTTGTGCCCCATCTCTTACTGCCTCATGCCTGTACTTTCCTATTCTGCATCCTCTGCCTCCACTTCAAAAGATCTCTGCAGTTATACCACATCTTCATTTCTCTGCTTTATGTCATTATATTAAAGTCATAAATACCCCATTTTCCATTGAGTAACTCCTTGTTACCATTATCTAAATAAAACTGTGGTCTTAATACACAAAGATAAACAAAAGCAAAGGAAATCAGCATTAGGCTTCTGGTGTGTTGCTTCAAGGGGTGTCATGGGTGTTAGTTCATTCTGGTCTGAGTAAGAAAGACTCTCAAATTTTGCAACGTACCCCTTAAAATACTCTTTATTTGAGCTAACACTAAAAAGATGTTAATATAGATAATTTTACATCCCTTCAGATGCTGGAACCTTCAAGTTATGTGATATGAAATGGGCTCCAACCAGGGCATGGCACACTGTCAAGGTCCTGTCCATGGAAGTGTGTCTTAGTTTGAGCTGGCAAACCACCAACCCTCCAAGCACAGAGTTAGAGCCTCCACCCCCAACACCCAGGAAAGGGAGGAAAAGAGAAGGGAAGGAAAAAAAACTTCAAGCCAAACCTATGCTAAAACTACATATATTTTTACAGAAAGAAAAAGACAGCTAGAAGAAGGTACAAATACACACCCACACAGGTTACAAGCAACATGGAACAATTTCTTACTTCTCAATCCACACACAAATTTCACTATTTTAACCCCAAAATATCTTAGAAGACTCAATCCCCAGAAAGCCAGACCCAAGCAGAGAGAGAAGAACCCACAACAAACATTTTACTTCCCAAAACAACTGCTGGGCCAGTGCTGGGCCTGGTCCTTCCCATCTCTCCTGGGACTGCACCATGTGTATGTCCTCTCAGCAAGACTGCTGTGGGGTGACTGACCAAGCCACTCCCACACTGATTCTACTTCCCTGGAGAATGATGTCATAATATAGTATAGAATACAATACTACTGGCTAGAAGAAGTCAGCAGGTAGTTCAACCCAGCTCAAGTCAGCTGACAGCTTCAGACCTGGTCTGAACTTAAATTTGGGCTCACCTGGGTGAACCCATAACAAAGTGTTACTTTGTTACTTTGTGTTGGTCATTTGAGCTCTTATAGGACTTTTTTAAAGGCAAGCAATTCTATCAGTTAATTTTACCATCAAATAAAAAGGATATTCACACAAGAACTACTTGCTGTACTTCTAGATAAAGGCAAGGACACACGGGAGATATATCAGCAAAGTGGGAGCAGCAAACACACTCCTTGGTTACAATTAGCTGGTTACATTCATCCTGCAGCAAGGGATGATGTGCATCACAGTGCCGGTCTGAAAGCCATGCTGCATGTGTTGATAGCACAGCACGTGCTTACGGCCACTCGGGCTAACTGCTATGTGGATCACTACCTCCTCAATGTGCAGTGGTCTTCCCATCAGGATCACTACACCTGGTCTCTCAGAGAGGTTGCTAGCACTGCTAAATCAAGGGAAGCCAAGATGCAGGCAAGTCAGGAAAAGGTGAGTCAGTTATCTCAGCCCCGAAAGTTCAGAATTATTGCCATTTACCAATAACACTTTATTTCAGGGCTATATAATTACAAATCAAACTATGTAGCAAGTACTATTGATATAATTAATTGTCTTATGATAGCTGAGACATGGACACTATCGTTTCTACCTCACAGAGTAAAATCTGGTTTAATGTTTAAGTGGATTAACATTTACAAAAACTAAAGGAGAAACCCTTGCCTACAGTTTGAAAAATGTTTTTTTAAAAAAACATTATTTGAATATATATGTTTCTAAGCATTGGTGAAATGAGTAGAATTAGCTTAAACATAGCACACTGAAACTAAAAAATTTGCAAGAATTATGTGACTGAATTTCTATCCCAAAAGAGCTGAAACTCTCAGGGTAAGTTGGGAGAAATAATAACACGATGAAAATGCAGGGAAGGGAATAGAGAGTATTTAAGGCTAAATTAATGTATATCCAAAGGTTATGCACGTCATGTAGTAATAAATACTGAAAGAATAAAAAAGGTCAGTCGGGATGTACCAGAAAGTCTAAAAATAATTGAAGCAGGAAAATAGCCTATCAAAGTTATAAAATATCCAGCTAGAACTTAGAAGAACTTAGAATGAACCCTGACTGAGAAAAGTAATATGGAAAATAATAAAAGGAAGAATGAAAATGATGTGATGTTAGGAGCACCTTTAAAATATCATGACCATTTCAGCTTAATATGAGGTGTGGTTTTCACAGATATGAAATCAGCTCCTTCACTGCTGTACCTCAGAAGGAAATAGATGTAGATGATTTCAAAAGACTAATGATGAATGAAATAATAAGTGAAAGCTTCTTTGAAGACAGTCAATAATGACTGGATACAAAATAAAATGTTGGAATGAACACTGGGATTCAAATCTGTACTCAAGACAGGAATGACTTTGAATTCAGATCAGGTTTTGCAGAATCTTCACCAATTTTGTTTATCACCAAGGGTAGTTTGGCAACCTTACCAGGCAATCTGTTCCACGGTTTGCTCACCCTTGTGGTGAAAAAATTTTCCTTCTAACTCCTTGGAATTTTCCCTGCTGCAATATCTGTTACCTTCTGTTCTTTCACAATGCTCAAGAAGAGTCTGGTTCTGTCCTTTCCTTAAGCACCTGTTAGGTAGTTGAAGATAGATATAATTCCTTAGCCTTCTCCAAGCTGAACAAAGTCAACTTCCTTGGCCTCCTTTCAAATGTGCTTTTTAATTACTTGGCTCTTCTACACTTTCTTGTACAGACAAATGCAAAACTGGACTTAGTTCTTCTGCTACTGTCTCAGCAGAGCCAAGTAGATCGGGATAATCATTGACAAACTGCCTTACACTTTGTTAATATGGCCCAGTATCACAGAATTGGTGAGGTTGAAAGGGACTACACAGTGGGTCATCTGGCCCAACCTCCCTGCTCAAGCAGGGTCATCCTAGAGCGCATGGCACAGGATTACATCCAGACAATTTTGATTATCTCCAGTGAGGGTGTTGTGGTTTCACCTGGCAAAATGCCAACTGCCCAAGTACAGAGAAAAAGGGTTCCTCCTCCCCCCAACCAGCCAAAGGGAGAAAGAAGAGGGAGAGGGAAAAAAACCCTCGAAAGCCAGGTTTCTTCTGAAACTAACTACATGTATTTATACAGAAAAGAGAAAATTAAGAGAAAACTGCAATATAACACACACTTACACAAGTTATATATAACTTGTGTAAGTGTGTGTTATATTGCAGTTTTCTCTTAATTTTCTCTTTTCTGTATAAATACATGTAGTTAGTTTCAGAAGAAACCTGGCTTTCGAGGGTTTTTTTCCCTCTCCCTCTTCTTTCTCCCTTTGGCTGGTTGGGGGGAGGAGGAACCCTTTTTCTCTGTACTTGGGCAGTTGGCATTTTGCCAGCTCAACCCAAGACAAATATATACACACAACAGTAAAAGGTAACTCTCCACCTCCTCACCAAACAGTAAAATCCAATAAGACTCACTTCCTGAGAGATACCCAAACAGAGGAAAAGAAGCTAACAATAAAAATGTTTACTTCCCCAACCCAAAACATATGCAAAGTAGCAGTAAGGCCTAGTCCTCCCAGAACAGTCACAGCAGGTCCTCTCAGATCAGTGGACATGAAGAGAGGGAAGCACCTCCTCCTCGTTGCTTTTATATCACAGTTTGCATCATTTGATATGAAATATTTCTTTGGTTGCTTAAGTCAGGTGACAACCTGTCCCTTCTGATCTATCTGACACCTTCAGGGCCTACTAAAACTGAGGCCTAATCTAGGTCTAGTTAAAACTAAGGCCTAACTATGCCAAACTACCACAGAGGGAGGATCTGCAATATCTCTGGGCAATATGTTCCTGTGCTTGGCCACCCACACAGTGAAGAAGTTCTTCCTTACGTTCAGGTGGAACTTCCTGTGTATAAGTTTCTGCCCTTTGCCTCATGTTTTATTACTTGCATGACTGAGAAGACCCTGGCTCCATCTTCTTCAGATACTTGAATATTTTGATGAGGTCCCCTCTCAGACATCTCTTCTCGAGGTCAAATAGGTTCAGCTCCCTCAAACAGTCCTCCTAAGAGAGATGGTCCAGTCCCTTAATCGTCCTTACAGCCCTCTAATGGACCTGTTCTAGGAACTTCATGTCTCTCTTGTATTGGGGAGCCCAGAACTGGACACAGTACACCAGATGCTGTTTCAGTAGGGCCAAGCAGAGGAGTAGGATCATCTCCCTTAGTGTGCTGGCAGTGTTCTTCCTAATCCACTTCAGGATACTGCAAGGGTACTTACTGACTCCTGTTCAAACTATAGAATCAAGTTCCTCCCTTGCTCTTTTTTTTTTTTAATCTCCAATGTGCCACCCTCCAAAATAAAAAAAGTTTAAGGTCCTACTGAATAGGTTAGTAAGGCTGTTGGCAGATATGCCTTTGCTCTGCTTTGTTATCTGACTTCTGCCCCTTTCTGGCAGTCCTAGTTCCTCAAGAAGATAACCAAGAGTATAAAAGCATGTCCAGAAATGTTTCTCCTTCTCCCATCTAACATCCCTGAAGCCCTATTGCTTATATCCTCCACCAATCCTTTCACCTAGTGGCTCAGCAGCTCATCTAGAGCGGACCTTCCCAAGGTATGTCCCACAAGAATTAGGAAGGAACACTCAGCATTTCCTAAAGCCTGAAGAATGGATAACTTTTTCCTCGCTCCATTTTGGGTGTCTGATATAACAGAAAGAGTTATTCCAGTGCTGAGGACTAAGTCCTGTATTGCATCACCATGCTTGTTACACTGAAAGCCTTGCATGCCAATTACTACGTTAAGTTCTAAGGCCCTGTTTGCATACTCTGCTTGCCAGCACTACTGGTCACAGATCCTCTCTAGATGTTAGTTAAATCAGATCTCAATTGTCTTATGGTCAACTACTTCTGCTTTGTGTTTTTGCTTCCTGACTGCAACATGCTGAGTACAACATGCTGAGTGCAACATGCTGAGTGCATGAATCTTGAATCTCTTGCACATTCCTTCTCCTCACCCTGTGCTCCCAACAGCAAATCCATAAGCAGAGATGAAAGCAGAAATGGTTTAAGAGGTGCCCTTCTTCTCTTACTTTTACTAGCTTTGGAAACTTCTGTTCCTCTTTGTTGTTCATCTACCTTTTTTGTGCATATAGATGCATTGTTTGTTCACTGTTTCTTGGTATGTTACTTTTAAAATTGAAGTCACTGGGAAGAGTTGAAGAGTTGTTTAATAATATCCATGCAAGGAACAGAAGTTTTTTCTTTCCCAGTCAGATGCTGCTTAGTGTAATTTTTCTATCCAAAGACAGAGACTCTCTAAGGTGCAACACAGAAGAAAGCAAAAAAAAAAAAAAAAAAAAAAAAAAAAGTCAGCAAAGCTGAGAGCTTAGGAAAGTCCAGGGAGAGGATCAAGGAGGAAACAGATAAGGCCAGGCCTTCAAGGTGACAGAAAGAAACATTTCTAAGGTTGAAACCAGAGGTATTAAAACACCTTCCTTGCAGAGACACAGCTGAAAAAAAATAGACTTCTCTGAAGATCTGTCTCCTTTCCTTTCTATCTTGTTTTACCTACACTTTTTTTTTTCCCCTGTGAGAAGTGAATTATTCTAGTTTCTGTTTCATGAAAAGATCACCTTTTGGGGTTAAAACCTCTTGTGGTCTTCTATGGAGTTTGCACCAGGAAGAAAATTCTTAGGGAGATTCACTTCAAAGTTTACATTAAAAATGATCCTTTTGTGGCATTATCGTGCCATCATGAGAAAGCTACTTTAAATTTATTTGAATGCTATTGAAAAAAATGTTTCTCTCAGGGTTTCAACACAGGAATGTATTTATCTCTCCTCCAAAACAGGACTAACGTAGCATTTCTCTGCTTAGGCACTGTAGGAAAGCCTGCAACTTCTTAATGTGTCTCGCCCTTGCTTATGAAGCAGTGATGTTTGCAGTCCAGATGAAGTTGCTTTTCTCCTGTACCTGAGAATCTTAGCTATTTTGAATGACCAATCATGGAAGTTTAAGAAAAACCAAGGAGATAAAATAGCTTTTAAAACTAATTTTACTTTTCCTTGCAACAAAGATCTATTCTAATTTGAGAATCTGCATTATCCTTTCCTCTTGATCTTGAATTCTTCCAAAAGATAGACTGAAAATAAGTGATGCAAATTCCTTTCAAGCTTTTTTTTGGCCTTTTTGCCAAACATGGTCTCCAGTCCCCAGCATGGCACAGAGATCTGCAATATCTTTTTGTAAGCAGAGGAAAGCAAGCTTCAAGAGTGAACACCCTTGATGTCCTAGTTCCTCTCTCATACATTCACATGGCTTCTCCAGGGATCTCTTCCTATTTCATCATCTTTTTCCAATTTCAGAGTACTAAAGGCTACTCAACTGACAAAGAAAATTTTCAATATTCCAGAAAAGTAATTAAAGAAATCCTTTACTTGAAAAGGAAAACCTACTACATCCCATCCATAGATTGAAAATATTTTGTATGCCTAACACTTGTGCAAGTGCTGTTGCAAGGAAGATGTCTACAGATGCCACAGAAGTGGTAAAGCGTACTCCAAGTTAAAAGACAAAGCGTGTGGCTAAGCTGTTGCTGCTGTTGGTGGAAAAGCACTGGTACAGAAACTTTATTAACACTACAAACAGTTAAACAGTTCTCTCAGTGTGTTGACTAAAAATTCAGCATTTCAGCCCTGCATGTGCCCACTCTGAGTGGAAGATTAACTCATTGAGGTGAAGAAATACTCATCAAGAGAAATGGAATTCCACAGGACAGAGTGACACCAGGTAAGTGCCTACAGCTTGCACTATTAGCTTACTTCTTTCATTTCCAGATTCCATTTATATGACACCATTCTATTAATAAGTGTAACATCATCTTAGAATTTCTCTTCTCATCTCTTCTCTTTAAAAAGTTGGGCATGTTCTCCTGTCTTTTTGTTGCTGCACAAGCATGTTCTCATTAACTTTAGTGAAGGAGATACTAGTTGCCGTAAGCAAGCAGTCCCCCTCCCCAGTCACAAAATTACAGCAGCAAATAAATGGTATTTTTCATGTGCCTGAGATATGAAGTCCAATGAAGAAAGCCCCTCAGGCTCTCTTGGAGATGCTAAAAAACTCAAGCCAAGCTGAGAATACAAAATAAGGCTGAAAGGTGCCAATATTTAAATTAGCAGAAACCAGAGGTAGGTTTTTATTGTTTTGTTTATTAATATGAGATAGATAATCAGGGAGAAAAACGTAATTGTAAAATCAGAATCAGAGCAAAAATAGCACATTTAAGAGCTTGGTTTTTTTTTTGTCTCAGTGTTTTCTTCATTGAGTTTAATTAAAATCTCCATAGCCTGATGAGCAAACTTCCAATTAAGTTCTTGTAATAAAAGAGTAAACATATAAAATAACTGCCTTTAGGGGTAAGTACATTTGAAAATTAGGTATTCTAGTAAATGTTAGTGCTGTGAAAGGACCATGTATGGGTTTTTTCCAAAGTTGTGGGTTTAAAACTGGTATATTTTTAATTAAAACACTGTTCTAGTGAAAATGAGAATAGATGATAACAAGATTTTAATTTTTATGTTTATCACAGTTTAATTCTCACAGTATCATTAGGTAATATCATTGTGCAACAGGTTGGTGATACCAGCAGTATTTTCCAGATACAGTAACTTTGATGAGTTGAAGGGTCAATTAACTGTTACAGAAATTCTGTACAGAGTGTCAGAGGGATGGGATAGGAAGTGAAAGGCTTGAAGAAATGCAGAATAAATGTTGGTTTTAGCCAGTTCAGGGAACTATAGGTTCCAGTAGTTCATGTAACTACTAGAAACCATGAGGCACTCTATAGTGATACTACTTAGCCTCAGAATGCTGTGGCTATTCATTGCTGTTATTAAATGTCTTTGTCCATGGTATTCAGCTTCTGGGAGAAACAACAAAAACTGATTTAAAAGAGAGAAAACATTCTGTGATATAGTCAAAATTAACATCTGAGAAAAAGTTTGAGAAAACTTTTTCAGATGGCACACAACACAGCACCTCAATTTGCTTCATAAAGTGATTAGAAAAACAATTTAAGACTTTGATGTTCATGGAGCATGTATTGATATTTCTAAAAAATGCAAGATGACTCCAAACAGTAGGCATGTTAATGCACAAAATTAACTTCCTTGGAAAATGAGAAATATTTTAGCTGTTTCTATAGGCAGAGGAGATTTTACCTGCAGCATTGTTTTCATTCACATTTGTCCCATTCTGGTGAGTTCCTAAGAAAAGTAATGTGGGAAAGACAGATGATCTTCCAAACCTCACATTCATATGAAGTTCATGTTGGCTGACCACAAGCAAGGTCTTTGTTACCATTCTGCTTTTCTCTTATTTTGTTCTTTGTGTTTTATATTCTTATGAGATATTGAAATGGTATATATTTATATGACCTTAAGTAATACCATAACACACTGAAGAATGACCTGCCTTTCCTGTGTCACTTCCTTTTTACCTCCAGCAGTGAGCTCATCCTTTCCAGATTGTGCTCTATGAAGAAATTGCTGAAATAATGCCAAATATAGATATTATAAAATATTAGTTGCTAAAGATTATCAAGTTTCAAATAATATTCCATAATAGAAATTGACTAAGAATTTATGTGAGGCTTAAAATACAAAATACCAGTATATTTGCATTTTTTAAAATATTTGTATCCTGAGTCATTTCATAATCCACAGAGTTCCCTGAATAAATGGAAATATAAATGTCAGATTTATATGACAGTTTATCATTGAAAAATGCCAATTATTTTGTTATGATACTGTTACTGCACTTTTACTGTAGAAATATAGCTTACTGAAAGTCTTCTAACTAAACCACCTAATGTCTTTTGATAGAAATGAGGCTTATGGTAACAAAAGCAAGGCAGTAAATAAATGACAGTTCTGCTATGCACAGTCCTGGCCTTACTACTGCTCTCAATATGTAGCCGTGTGTTCTAGCATGCCAAACTATTCAAAAGTTTTAAAATAATCAGTCTACTTTATTGTGCTGATTCGTATGGAATTCTGTAACCGAATTTATTTCTCGCAAATATAATTTTTTGCTGATAATTGGTGTATTTCTGCTCCTATATAATACATCTGCAGTCTAGAAAGTTAAGTAATGCTTCAGGGTTTTTTTGATTTTTGATTTTTTAAATTTTTATAGATTTTAAAAATAGTAGTAATCGCAGTAAAATGTAGATTTTAATGTACAAGTATTTCTAATAGCTTAAGTCCAATGTTTATGCATACTAACCCTTATTCCATATCTTTCCCTCAAAATTCCTTTAGCTGTTATTTTCAAGGCTGAAAAACATCTTAAGGCCTGTGCCACAAGACATAAAGATTGGCAGAGTGACTCGAAGCCCAGAATACTGGAAGGCTTCCAAGTACCCCTGTGTACTGCAAGGAAGAGAAGGATGATGAAGAGAGGGTCCTAGATGCTTCCAGACTCAACTCCTGACAGGGTGTGATGGGGGCTAGATGGAGCTGGACTGAGGGATGGGTAAACAGGGATTGGATGGACATTATTATAAAAACAAAAAAACCCAGTGTTCATAAGGAGGTGTGTCAGCATGTATTCCTGAAGGCCCTAGGCCGGAACATTAAAGGAACCTTTTTATCTTATCATACACTAAGTTGGCTGGAGTCCTGTTTTCTGCAGTCTCTCTTAAGGCTTCATAGGTCTGATGTAAACTGTACTGAAGTTAGCAGAGTCACCTGTCATGCAAATGGCTTTTCAATAAGGTCACAGATTTAAAAAAAAAATAGTACTTAGAGAGTAGAAGTTACATTACTTGGAAAAGTCACAGAATATGCAATTCCTTCATGCAAATTTCTAGTCGGTTAACTACTAATGGCAGTTGATGTGGTTGTTCAACTCATTTCAAACAAACTTTATGCCTGAAACACCAATAATTTGACACTATGGCAAAAGGAATGAAACCCAGCAAAACATAAGTTCTCCATTTCCCACTAAGGTATTTTACCATCATTATTGGTCTAACAAACAGTAGATGATGCATCAGAAATTAATTTCTTCTCAGAGTGTCTTGCAAGATAAATTTCCAAGACAAGAGGTCATCAAGTGACCTAGACTTCTTTTCCTTGGGCCTTTACAATCAAATCAAATCTGAGCCTTGGAGCATGTACTTATTCAGTGGTTTAGATTGGATCAGAGTGCATCTTTGAAGTGAACAGCCCAGACATCACCACCTACTTTGGTTGACATTGCAAAATGTCTTTGGGCACATGAAATGGATTCTTCTAGTATGAAGCCAAACTTGAAATGCACTTCACTAACAAGCTTAAAGTTTTCCTGAAGCAAATCATCCTTCAATTAATGTGGGAGAGCCTAGAACTAGTTCAAAGTAGAAAACCCTGAAAATGTTGTGCCAAGACCACCACTTATTTTGCTGAGCACGTCCATACTTACTCATTAGCTCTGTTGGTCATGTTGTTCTAGCCTCTGTGTTTCATGGGGAATGTTAAATTGTTTCTAGCTGAGGCTTTCCTAAGAAACTAGTCACCAGTGAGTGTCTCCTTGCTTTATTTTTATGCCATAAGTGTGAGTCCTGAAGTGTTGGGGAATTCTGTGCTAAATAATTTCTGTTTGGTCATACATTTGTTTCCTCTAAAATTAAAACTAAAAAAAAAAGGTAAAAAAATCAAACCAAACAAAAAAAACCACCCATGAGTGACGCAGCCTTGATCCTCAGGGATAGGGATCAGACCGGCGTCGGGGGTTCTTGCCTGCCGAGTGGCGATGGAAGGCAGCGGCGAAGGCCTTANTTTCCTATCTTTCCAAACAGCAACAAAAAGTTATTCATAATAAAGTTGATTTAAAAAGCCTAGTGCAGTTACAGTGTACCAGGGGGTAATGTGAATGAATTTTCTGACATGTACTTTATATCCTGGAGTGCAGAGCCTATCTCAGTGATGCCTTAAGAGACTGCAAAAACAGGACTTCAAGCCAACATTGTGTGGGACAAGATAAAAAGCAAAAGTCCTTTAACTTCTAGGTCTAAGGCCCACAGGAATTCATATCAATATGCACATACTCTGAATCCTGATCTCATGTTTTTTACAATATTGTTCATCCAATCCCCAGTTCACACATCCCTTGGTCCTGCCCCATCCCGCCCTTGACACACCCTGTCAGGACTTGAGTCTAGGGGAGACTGGGACCCTCCATTCATCATCCTTCCTCTTCCTCATATCACACAGGGATTCCTGGAGGCCTTCCAGAGTTCTGGCTTCGAGGTCAGTGTGCCCATGTTTATGTCTCATGCTGCAGACCTTAAGATATTATTCAGCCTTCTACCCTGAAAAGAAGACTAAATAGCTAATAGAATGTGAGGCATTGATATGGGATAAGAGTTAGAATGCATAAACATTAAACTCAAGCTGCTAGAAATACACTAAAATCTGCATTTTCCCTACAATTACAATTACTTCAAAAATCTATAAAAATTAGAAAGTCCAAAAATAAAAAAAAAAAAAACTCCTTAGGCATCATCAGAATTCCCCAGTGTAAAAGAGACATGGGATTATGGAGCAAGTCCAGCAAACGACCACTAGGGATAACAAATGTTTTGAAGCATCTGATATACAAGGCGAGGCTGACAGAGCTGTGACTGATCAGCCTGGAGAAAAGGACAGATTTTATCAATACGATTGCCTGCAGATGGGCATACAGAGAAACACAGGAAACACAAGAAAACTCATTTTTTAATGTGAGAGTGAGTACTTGAACACAGGTTTTTGGAACCCTAATTTCTGGAGGTATTAAAAAGCTGTTGGGACACAGCCCTGAGTAACCTGCTCTAGGTCACCCTGTTTTGAGCAGGGGCATTGGATTAGATGATCTCCAGAGGTCCCTTCCAATCTTAACCATTTTGTAATTCTGTAGTTTGAGAAATTAAGCAATCTGTTACTTACTAATGTCAAATGCTTAACCTATTCAGTGCCTACAGTTGAACCTTTTAGGGTCTATGTAATTGTACTTTTCTAGGATATGTGCAGACTAGTGAGTTGAAATGACAAAATCACTGTGTTTCTCACTTTATTCACAAAGCCTTTTTGTATTCAAAATATATTGCCATTTATTATCTTCTCTCTAGGTCTTCTTGTCTGCAAAATGTGGCCTAGAGACATACTGTAAAGAGATTATGTTTATATAAAATTATACCTGAGTAGCTTTTATTTTTCAGGTTTCTCAAAATATAATTTAAATTTCTTAAAAGCAAATATTATGTTTTGCCTGGCTGACAACAAAAGTGAGCCGCGAATACATTACAAAGCCTGTAAAAATCTACCTCATTGACATTTTTTGTTAGAAGCTTTGCTTATATATTACTGCAGAATGTATATGATAAAGATTCTGAAAATATGCACCATTTCCATATCAATATTTCTTTAAAGAGCGAAAGAAAATAGTAAATTGTAATTTTGTATGAACATTCCACTAAATACAGTAATTATTAGATTAGGTAATTGTGTAAAATTGTTAATTGCCAAAGATTCTGAAATGCTTTTTAGTGATCTAAAATGAGCAATGAATGGAGTGATGCTGCCTTCACAGAATATAGTGAACCAGAATTCTCTGCAGCAGTAAAATGCTGGCAAAACTCTAAATTTTTCATCAACTTCATTTCTAATTCACAAGCAAAAAATATTTCTAAGGAAATTAAAATCTGTATAAAATATAAACATACAGGAAGAACTTAATTTTTCTTCTCATTTTCCCTGAATCAAACAAATATGCTTGGTTTATATGGTTAAAATAGGCAGTAAACGCAAGGTCTGGTTCATGGAGAAGTTTTATAGGAGAAGTTTATCAGTCATGTTGGAGGATGCCTCTTCCTAATGGATTTTGTTCTTCCTTAGAATTGCTAGCTAATGCACACCCATGGTGCGATCTATGCTACGCTACATCTTATGTAATTTATGTACCTAGAAATGAGCCAGTTCAGTAGCTTCCAGCAGCAGGGCGAAAGAAAGTAATATTTCTGCCTTACTGCATCTCCATTAATTCCAAACATAATAAGCCACAAGCTTAGCATTTTTTCTAAACTGCAAGTAACTATATTTTCTGGAGATGCCTTTTCTGTAATGTAAGAGATAGGCCATAAGATGTCTGGTAGGTTTTGATTGGCAACTACTTATGTATATATAATTTAATGCACACAGAAGGTAGTTAGTTTCCCTTTAAGGTCCATCTCTTCACAGACTAGACAGAGCATTCTGGCCATGCCTCCACCACACTCCTGCGCTAAAGATAAAGGTAAACTCTTTATAAGGGAAACTAAATGTATCCATGACCACATCTCTTTTAGTGCATCTGTTGACCCTGACTGACAGCAATATTTTCTCTAACAACAGAATCCATGTTTTTTACAAAGTATAGATTAGAGACAGGTGTGGGCTGATCACTTTGTAACTAACCAACATTTATAATTTGCATAAAGCAAGAAAGAGCTTTCAAATAAAAATACATTTGGCTACTTAGTCACTCATCAAAACTCAAACTAGAATCAATCACTCTTGCATGTCAATATGAACATCACTAAAATTGTACCATAATCAGTGAAGTGGGGTTTTCTAAGCTTTCATCTCAAAAATTTCCTTTGTTGCACCTCTAAGAGAAATTATTGAGGAGAGATAAATCAATAAGTAAATTACAGAATCACAGAATGGTTGACTTTAAAAGGGACCTCTGGAGGTCATCTGGTTCAACCTCACTGCTCAAGCAGGGCCACCTAGAGCCAAGACCACGTCTAGAGGACTTCTAAGTATCTCTAAGGAAGGAGAGCCTACAACCTTTCTGAGCAACCTGTTCTCCTGCTCAGTTTCGCTCCCAATGAAAAAGTGCATCCTGATATTCAGATGGATTTTTCTGTGTTTCAGTTTGTGTTCATTGCCTCTAGGTCTGTCAATGGGCACCACTAAAAACAACCTAGCTTCATTATTCTCAGCATCCTCCTTTCAAATGGCTATAAGATCCCTCTGAACCCTCTCTTCTCTTGGCTGAACAGTCACAGGTCTCTCAACTTTTCATCGCAGATGACACATATCAGACCCAAGTCTGGACTAAAGCTGTCACTGGACTGAAAACCTAGTTGTTCAACTGCAACTGTGATTATGGAAGATGTTGTATGAATTTATTGACCACACTGTCAGTCTTCACAGGGATTAGCAGTAGTTAGTTTTATCATTTGGGTTTTATTGCCTTACTTAATACATGGGTCAGCACACCAAAGTTTGTAAACTCTAATTTCAGTGGAGATCAAAGGTAAAGACTTCTTTTGAGACTATACTATAAATTCTGCTAGCAGTGGAATATTGCCTACAAGTAGCTCAACAGCTAAATGTTTATAATTGAATATTTAATGTGTTAGTGCAGTGTTTTCTAATTACAGACTATAGGACTAATGTATATCTCTTTACTGTTAATAGATATTTTATGCTTTGTATGTTTGACCTTTATTTTTTATTTTGTTTCCTCATACACCCCCTATGAGCTACGTTTTTGCTTTGAAAACAAAAGTGAACAGAATAAGATTTTTTCTCTTTTCCAATTCTGTCTTCTTGCAAGTACAACATCTTATAAAATGCATTTTCATTTAGGTAGACCTCATGTTAGCAGTCTATATTTTCTCATAGCCTTTTCTATTTTGCTGCAGATACAGGGAATTGAACATGATTGCACTGATATGACAGTTGCTGAACCACTATCCACAGCCTAATGCAAAGCCATATAGCAAGAGTAACTGGAGGCAGAAGCAGAAAATGTCTGGCAGGAATTGCTGGTAGTTGGCCTTTCTAAACTATCATATCACTCTGAATGAGAAATGGAGACCAGACTACAGCAATTAAATTCTAGACACAGCAAAGGCAGGGAGTCAACAAAAGAATTTGAAGAGATGGAGCTTGAAGTTAAACAAAAGCTGTACGAGTGAAGTAATAAACAAACAAACAAACAAACAAATAAGGAGAAAATTTAGGAGAATTGTATTTACTGGTTACATCTCTACATGTCAGAAACAAGACATTCCTATTTTGCCTGTTCAAATATGAAATCCATTTTCTAAAGATATCATTAAATGCTGTTAAAATGTTACCCTATTTTACTAAAAAATACAAACATCTGAAATTCATCAGGTGACTCCATTCTTTTGTTTCTAAGTTTATGTATCACCCTGCAGATGGCAACACATAGTGTTCAGAATCCATAAAGTTCAGAGTATAGAAAGTAGTCCCTCATTACCTTCTGTGAAATACAGTAAATATAAGGATATGTATCCAGAGTCATCTGGTTTTCAGCAATGTTTCAGCTTTCAGGAGTGGTGTGAAGACATAATCACGCATGCTTGAGTGTCTTGCTGGCAGAAAATTGCCTTCTGTCTCCATCAATGACACATCATGAACACTTCTGTAACCTTCTGTCTCCTTTTCCACATCTGCCTCCAAGAAATCTCTGCTGAAGTACTCAAAAGATTCTGGTTCACCAAAAATGATCACAAAAATTCCCCATAAATAATTTTTTTCTAATGTTACACAGCTTACAGAAGCAGGTTTATAGGCCAGTCTGTATAACCTGTTTAAGACAGACAGTTGGTCTGTAACTCATTAAAATTTAACTTGCCTCCTTTCAGACTTAAAATTAAATGTATTATGAAAATAGAAGGTTCATAACCTTCCACTTGTTTGCAAGTTATAGGTAACTATCTTGAACAGTATGAAGCAAACATTTCAGCCAAACAGCTGTCCATGGCATGCTCTGTTTGGCCAGACTAAATGTGGCACAAAACTTCAATTATTTAATATTGAGAAAATTTCAAGTATCGCAGAGATGAATGTGGTTTATACAGCTAAGTACCCATGGGAAAAGGCCTCGGACTATATGTGTCTTTAAAAGGCAAATGTGAGCTGACAGCATACCTTTAAACATATAATCACAAACCAAAAACTTTACCATAGCCATTACATAAGAATTCCAGAATTATATAGGCAGTTCAGTAGTGGATATCAATTTCCTCCACCAGGTCAGACATGAGATGGTATCTGAATTCCTGCTTCCTTTGACTAGTTCTGTAAGAAATTATCTTACGGCATTCCAGTTTTATAAACCAATGAACATGCAATACAGATGTTTTAGCACTTTTTTAGAGTCTATGTTGAAGGTAGCTATTCCACAAAAGGCATATAGAACCAGGACACCTCATAGGTACAAAAAGTAATCAGATTACTTCATGAGGCACTTCACACTCCAAGCTGAAATACTAGAGCTGTATGGCAAGAGAAACAGACAAAAAAAACCAGACAAAAATATGGCACTCTCTTTGTCATGCATTGTTTTTTAGGAAGCACATTGCATCGCCATGACTGAAAAAATCTGCTCTAAAGTTAATGGGGTAAATAGAAAGACTGGTGTACCTTGTATCAGAACTTACGACAGGCATAGAACTTGCATCTACCAGTAGCCCACCCATACTTATGATGTATACACCTCCCACCAGAAGCCTCTACTTGATATGGGTGCCCTGAAGAAAAATTAGAAGGTAAGACAATCTAAATAAGAAGTACAAATAAGATACCACCAGAGATGTATGAGCTGTGTCAAGTTTACATAAATGTGTGGCACAATTAAATACGACCTGTGTTTCAATTTTCAGCTGCTTGTTTCGAAATGGTGCCTATGTCATCAAGAAATTACACTCAATGATGATAAGTTTGTCTTTCATGTCTGAAGTACACCATGTATTTAAAAGCGCACTCATAAAATGGAACCTCATCCATGGTTCTCTAAAGAGAGTTATTTTGTTCATGAAGAAATCTCATGACAGAATGGACAGCTGTCCACAAGGAGGGACATAAGGTCTAATCTGGAGCCCTTCTTTTAACACATTTAAAAATCATACCCATTAATGTTCCCTTAGAATATGAATGGGTTTGTTTTCTTGTGCAGTTGTGTAGATGGCAATAAAAAAATAAATGAATAAAAATATAGCCATGACAGACAATAGACAAAGTGACCACAGTTTAAGTTTCCCTTCACTGTACTATTGAAGTGCTTTAATCCTGATAACAAAAGTCATTGCCAGTGTACAACTCAGTCTTCTCTTCCTTATTCTAATAACATTCTTCATTTTCCTAATAACAATAAACAAAACAATTTCGTTCTGTGGTAATTATTTCCAATAAACCAATTGCAATACAAGTTCTCAAATACATTCCCTTGGTATTATTCAGACTTTTGTTTTCTGAGTATATTTATATCACAATAGTTTTGAAAAACATACAGTAGATCTAAATGAATTAACTTTAAAGGAGCAGGTTTTGAGATCTGCTTCTTCTTTACCTTTCTCTGCTCCATGCTAAATCCCCTCCTTGATAGTCTAGGACTAATAGCTATCCTTTTCTGAAGTCTAAAGAGTGCAGAGTATATACAAAAACATTTTTCAGTGTGAACACTTGTAGTAACTTACCATTCACACATCCAAAGCTACAAAAATGATAAGGGAACGACTGAACTAAATACAATGTTCTTTGGTTTTCTGGATGTTATCAAATATATGTTTATGCTATTACTTAAGAATGTCAAGTAGNACCTCAGGTGTAAACCAGCAAAGGCAATTGAAACTAAGGGAAAGACAGATATCTAGAGACTGGCTTAAAATCATCTGAATGGAAGAGTAGAAAACCTGAAAGAAAATGAAGGGGCAAACCCTTGCTTTTAAAACAGCCTAATAAAAGCTTAAATATTATGGTATATCATGTTAAAGTTCATTAAAAAGTTCTATCACCATAACATGTAAAAATTCTGACTAAACATCTTGAAATAGTGATTATTTATTTTTATCAAATTACCTAAGCACTATTTGGAAGTGTATCATCATATTAAAAAAAAAAAAGTGTTAAACCCACAAGCACTTAACATTTCATGCACAAATAA
>VWZD01001721.1:131252-155162 GCA_013396695.1 Sakesphorus luctuosus
GGGAGATTTCTTGTTTCTCTTAATTTGCAAACATACATCACATATATCCTCAAAAACACGTGTTTTCTCGTACTTATCCTTGATTTTACTTTTCACTCTGCTAAAATCAGTGTCCTGCAATCCCATGTAGTCCCTGAATCAGTCTGATCTAGTGAGAGAATCTATAAATACAAAGCAAATGAGAGATGCTCTTAACTTTGCTTTATTTTCTATTCCTGAAGTCTGACAGCTGCAGAATGCTGATGTACAGCAGCATATGCATATACTTCTCTGAATTAACTTCTTTTTGATTTAGTAAATGGTCATTTTTAATTTACTGACCCCTGGATTTGCTTTGGTTAGTTTTGATTTTCTTTGAAGATTCTTAGAAGGAGACATGTTAAAAGAGTAGAAAATATTTCTGGACTTTGGCTGAAGAGGGGTATTCCACTATTACTAGAGCTTTGAAAAAGGCTGAGAGATGGATTTGTTGAGAAAGGGCAAATGGAACTAGCATCTGCATGTAGGTGAATGTATTGAAAGACAATTCCCAGACAAAATTAAAATAATTTAGCATCTGTTATTTTTAAAGCTGTTCCTGACATAAATGTTTTCTAGTGCTCAGTTTCATTTAAAAATAGCATTGTCATGTTCCCTTTCTTGTTATCTACCTCAAAATAACAAATGCAAAATCTTATTAAAATGGTTATCCATAAACAAGCAGAGAGGGAAAGATAACTTTGCAAAAACCATGCCCCTTAAATATGCAGTAATGCTTTCATTGCTCCCTGAAATATTCTGCCCTGTGCTCTCCTCACAAACACATGAATATTGTTGATTGAAAAAGCGTGCATAGATATGAATCAGAGCCCTTTTTATGTTAATTTATATGAAGATGTAATGATATTATACTGCATATTTTTCTGCTTCTGAATCTATTTCTGTGCCACTAGTAATAAAAAGGCACTGCTTCTTTCAAAGGTCTCATTACAAACCTCTAGAGAAAACAGTGCAATGGAATTTAAACATTGTCACGGTCAGTGACCTCAAGCTGAACAGAGAAAGCAAATCTGATACAGTCCTTCACTTTGCTTTTAAGTGATGTTGAAAATCCACATCTGATATTAGTTATATTTATTTACATACCATGCTATATTATAGTGTCAAGACCTAAGAAAATACCTGGATTAAATCTAGACAGATAAAATGAACTCTACCTTTCATGAGCTTATCCTTGGGAGTCAGGCTTGAGAAGTACTGTGAGCTTTTCTATAATACAAACAACAAAGAATTTACTTTACATGAAAAACATGATGAGCTGTGTCACAGTCTAACCTCAGACATCAACTAGATATCATACAGCCTCTCACCTAGTCCCTCTGCAGTGCGATGGAGGAGAGAATTAGAAGGGCAAAAGAGAGAAAACTTGTGGGTTGAAATAAAGACAATTTAACAGGCAAAGCAAAAATCATGATGGTAAGCTAAGCAAAAAAAGGAATTTATTCACCACTTCCCATGGGCAGGCAGGTATTCAGCCATTCCCAGGGAAGCAGCTGTCTATCACATGTAATGTTACTTGGGAAGACAAACACCATTACTCCAAAAATTCCGCCCCCCCTTCCTCTTTCTTCCCCCATCTTTATGTGCTGAGCATACCATACCATGTGGTAACCCTTGGATCAGTTCAAATCAGCTTTCCCAACTGTATCCCCTCCCAAGCGCTTATGTATCCCCAGCCTCTTCGCTAGTGGGTTGGGGTGAGAAGCAGGTCGTCACTCTGTGTGAGCACTGCTCAGCAAAACAACAAAAACAAAATCCCTGTATTATCAACACTGTGATCAGCACAAATCCCAAGCACAGCCCCCTATCAGCCACTGTGAAGAATACTACCTCTATCCCAACCAAAACCAGCACAGGCTGCTAGCTAAGTCTATTAATATACCTGCCACTTCTTTGAGGATGCATGCTGGTTCCTGACAAACACTGTTTTCCATGTTACCAAAACTGCAGCCTAATCTAAGTCCTACTTGTGAAATGCTCTTGAATGCTTTTGGTAGACTTGATCAGGAAGACGCCTTTCAATTAATTCCAACATAATGGGTGGAACATAAAGGTTTCTATGATTTACTTCAGGCAGGTGAGGTGAGGGTGGGAGTACATGTTCTGTTAAAAGATTTGTGGCTTTATTTTCATGTTATAGCTGTAATTCATTGTACAGCAATGGATTTATTCAATGGACATAACAATATTTTCCTCTTCTTTTTCAAGAAAAATTTGGTCATCTGATTAAGCTCGTGGTGTAGAGTGTAGAATTTTGTGATTAGGTTTCTGATTTCTGTTTAGACTAAATCTAAAACTGAACTTACTTGTGACTTAAGTTCTCCATCTGTAAAACAGTGAAAATATTTTCTTCCTACTTCATTTTATTCATCTCTGCCTGTTAAGTTGATTAACTCTTCCAGGTAAAACATGTATTGATTTATTTGAATGTTTAGAGTTTAAGCAGTAACAGAGCATTGATTCTGCTCGGGTCACCAGAAGGATCACAGACTGATTAGGATTGAAAACAGTGGCTGCTGCCTAATATCTCAGGTCACAGGAGCCTGACTTGTCTACTGTTCCATCCATCACATTCTTCACTCCCTGATTTATATAGAGTCTATCATACTTCCTTTTTTGTTCTTTCTTCATCACAACAAAGGCAGCAGATACTGCAGTCTTTTCTACAGTCTCCCTTAGTTGTATCTCTTCTAGTAGATTTGAGAGTACTAGGGAACATTCCCACACTTGAAACTCTGTTATTTGTTGGAGTAGATTGCCAGATTTCCTTGCACTGCTCTGGGACTGACAATTGTCAGTTTTCCAAGCAATGACTGGCCATGGATACATTTCCACAGTTTTCCTTTTAAGATCTTCAGTGGCAATGGTGGGATATGAAAGAGGTTACAGCAAAATGTGTGTGGTCAATGGTTAAGAGATACGTGACCACAGTGAATGGCCATAAGCAAAAGAAATGCATAATTTCTTTTCTCATCAGCACTGTACCAACTGGGTGCTTTTTGAAGCACATACTTCTGAAAATACTTGACCTACAAACTCAGCACAACATTTCAACATTTCATAACAAGTTTCTTTCTGTAAATTTCCTTAAACTTCTGGCTTATTGCTAATCCTTTCAGGTTTGTTTTACAAATACTTCCTGGATCCTTCTGAGGTATAAGAGCTCCTATGAAAGGAAAAGAGAAAAAAAAAAAAAAGAAAGCAAAGAGAGACTGCCTAATTTTTTCTCACCTATAAAATCTTAATTTAAATGGCAAATAAATTAATAATTCGTGACATATAAAATGTGTGATTAACCATCTTTCCTTTTGTATTATGCACTCATGTATTATGGTATTATTTGCGTTACAAATATACATTATTTATTTTCCTCAGTGTAACTGTTCTTAGAACATAGTTTAAGAAAAGAGCTGTGGTTTAACTATCTCTGGGAGAGTTAAGAGAAAGGCAGTATTTTAAATGTGTTTAAAATATTGGTTCTCTGTCCTGTAAATACTGTTTAAGTTATCATCCCTAAAATAAATTTGCTACCATGGTATTTAGCAGTCTGCTGCAGAGTAGAAATTGAAGACCTTAGTGCAAGCCCTTGCAAATTACTTCAGTGGAACTGCATCAGTTTACTTGCAGTTCATATCCTCACACAAGAAGTTCCAGCTTATATGTTAGATCTTTGCCTGGCTTACTTAATTTCCTCTGTATCAAGCATATTACAAGAGGAAAGTGGACCATGTCCTTTGTGACACAATCTCCCATATCTCCTACTCTCTGTTCATTCAAAAATGAGAGCTATTCTCCCTCTGCTCTTTGGTAATAAATGTCAGATTGCCTCTCTTCATAGATTCATGCTAGAAGGGCATCGTGCTTTGAATGTTCAGTTGAAAGACATCATTAAAAGGAGGCACACATAGTAAAACAAGCTCATTTGAAAAAATCATCCATGATAATCCTTTTGTGATGTTCCTCCTACACCATCCTGAAGTCTGGAGTGAAGGTTCAGATAATTTCTTGTTCTGTCTCCACACAGAATAAAGGAAAATTCCAATTTCCTGTTTCAGTGTGTGTGTAGAAAATCCACTTTAACAGTTGAAATGGCTGGAATTTGAAATGTGTCTCCCTGAACCTAGCCAGGTGAGTCTTGCTTGCTCAGGAATGTGAGGAGACTATTTCATCACACTTAGTGTCTGTTGAATGAATTAAATAGTAAAAGCAAAAGAAGACTATCAGACAGTTTTATCCGCTCCAAGGTTTTCTCGCTCTCTGCGCAATGAATCTTGCTTGGAAAAACATGGCCTCAGGACCTGTGATTAAAGACTGTTAAATACTCAGCAAATGGTCACAGCATCAAATCGAAAGAAGAGGAGTGATGAGGTGAGAGAAGGAAACCCTGCAAATCAGTCCAATGTAAGAGCAAAATGTAAGCTCTCACCCTATCACCTTCACTCTATGCAGACTACTGTAAAAAAATCCTTATTGAAAAGTCAGTTTTCCAGGAAGTTAACAATAAATGACAGTTGAGAAGAGAGAACTGATACTCAGAACTGGAATAGTTAGTTGCTTGGTATAAAGCTTGTTTTGGTTTTGTTTTCTTTCATTTGTTCTCACTTTTATTACAACCCCTCAAGCTCTGGAAATGGGCATCTTCAATTACATGTTATTTAAATCAGTTGTTCCAGAAATGTATTTGCTATTTTGATCGACTTTTGAATGCTAATTAGAACATTCTTCCTACTGCTTTTCTCCTTAGGAGCTAGAAACTCAGCTGTGTAAATCAGCTTTTGATGATGTACACAGTGGTATGTTTGACTCTGAATTTCTAAAGAAAAGGGAAATATTGCAACAGCATATTTACCACAACAGTATTTGATTTCTCCATGTAAAGAGGAACAAAGAATGACAGAGGGAAAACAGATACTTTTGTACCTGAGAGGTTAGACTGCAGTTCAGGAGATGAGTTATTTTAAATCAGATTTTCTGAATGAGTTTCTTAAAATTATACAACCATAGAATCAGCTGGGTTGGAAGAGACCTCTGAGATCATCAAGTCCAACCCTTGATCCAATCCCACTTTGATCAATAGATCATGGCACTAAGTGCCACGTCCAGTCTCATCTTAAAAGCCTCTAGGGATGGAGAATCCACCACCTCTCTGGGTAGGCCATTCCAATGCCTGACCAATCTGTCTGTAAAGAATTTCTTCCTGATATCCAACACAAACCTCGCCTGGCAAAGCTTAAGCCCATGCCCTCTTTTTCTACTGCTGCTTGCCTGAGAGAAGAGACCAACCCCCACCTGGCTACAACATCCCTTCAGGTAGTTGTAGAGAGTGATAAGGTCTCCCCTGAGCCTCCTCTTTTCCAGATTAAATAAGCCCAACTCCCTCAGCCTTTCCTCACAGGACTTGTGTCAAGTCCCTCCACCAGCCTTGTTGCTCTTCTCTGGACCTGCTCCAGCACCTCAATACTGAACACAAGACTTGAGTTGTGGCCTCAGCAGCGCTGAGTGCAGGGGAAGGATCACTTCCTCATTCTGCTGGCCACACTATTCTTGATACAGGCCAGGATGCCATCGGTATTACTTCCCTGAACTAAAATAAAATGTGACATAGCGGCAAGGCAGCAACAGAGCCCACTTCAGCAAGACAGCAGCAGCGTGTCTTGTCTCTACCTCAGTCATGATAGGAACTGAGAGAACTCCTCCTACTCTATTGTATTTATATTTGAGATGGCGTTGGAATATGGTATGGAATACCACTGGCCAGTAGAAGTCAGCTGTCAGCTGGCCTGACCCAGCTCAAGTCCACTGGTAATTCAAGGCCTACTCTGAAAACTAAAGCTTAAATTTAGGCCTAGCTAAACCCATAACAGCTAGGTATAATGGTGCTGCAATTCCTGATACCCAAGTCCAGCCTACAGTGAGACTGAGCACACGTACTCTTGGTATGCTATGTGAATATTCTATACACAAAAGCAGCAGATCAATCCCAACATGAAAATAGTGCCTTTAGATCTGACAGCACTTACATACGTTTCAACTAGCCTGATCAGGACTGAAACTAAATGGAAGAGGATCAAATGGCCCCATCTTGCTCTTACTTTTCACCTAACCAGACTCAAAGAGTGACTGCAGGTCTTAATCTCTCCAGATACATATCCTTACACAGGGCACTCTTTAGCAGGCCCAGACTTCCCATTAGCCAGTCCTCAGAACTCATGTCATACCTGTGGGCTAGTCTAGCTTGACGTTTGCTGCTCTCTCACAGAAACACATAGATCTCTACAGTAGCTGGCCCAGAGACTCGTGTTCTCCTCAGTATCTCCCAGACACCCTGAACAGCTCTCCAGTTTGTACACCTTGGAGTCTACAAGCTTCCTGTACACAAATGTACACGCACAGAGCAGAGGCCACATTCACACAGAAAAATGTGTAGTAAATGCTCAGATGTGACTGCCTCTTTTATTCTTCTTTCTGTTTTCCTATGCCTGTTCCCTTCAGATCCAGTCTTTCTCTGTCCACATCTTTTCCCAAATAAATAGCCTGACTAAAATTATTTTTCTGCATTTATCCCAGTCTTGCTACATCCACACCGAAGTCTGGTGTTTCTGAAGGACTGGAGAGAAGACTACAGGCTTGTCTATGTGAATATTTTGTGATAATAAAACCTCCTTAAGGGAAAACTAACTGTCTCATTTGGTCTATGGAGTTAACATCTGTATCTGGATGCTTGCCTGTATCTGTATTCTACTCTCTAGAAATATATCTGGACAAAGAACTGTGAGATTTATCTATCTTCTGTACATAATTTTAAGTTAATCAGGTGTTTGATGTCAAGACCAAATTAAAAGCAATTGAGAATTTGTTCAAAGCTTACAATGTTAAAACTAAAGACTAAAGGCAGTATCACATAGAAAACAATGTTAAAATTTTACAGTTTACCTCATTAGCTGAACCTTTTAAATATCAAATATCACAAGCCTTTGCAGCCTGGCTCTTCTCTTTGTGTAACTGAGTACCTTTCAAAGCTAGAATTAACCACAAGCTGATTCTGAATTACCATCAAAATTCTGGCTTCACATGGACAGCCAAGACTTGGCTGGATAACACTACGGGGATCCAAATGAATATCTACAGTTTGTTCTGAGGGTATATAAAGTCAGTTTGTTACAGTGCTATAGTTTCAGTTTTTGTAACAATTTTTTTCTTGAATTTCAGATTTGTGCAGTTCTGAAGAAACCTCAAATGTGTTAGATTTCAGAGTACTCTGCAAGGCTTATTGTTTCATCTCAGGGCCTGGACAATAGTGGATTTGTATGTACAAAGCAGAGAATAAGAGGGGTTTCTGTTCATAAAATAATTATACCATATTTTTTGTATGAGTATTTCAGAAAACATCCATATTTGGTGATTCTGGTTTGGTAGTTGTGTGTGCTACTGTCCGCAGAGGTATGCAGTGCTTCACATTCAGTGGAAATAAACAAAGGGAAAAGATTTTTTGCCACTGTATATTTTTGTGACTATTGACAGAACTTAGAGGAAAGAGCATACTAGTACAATGATTTCCACTTAATGTGATCACTAGCTAATTTGATCCTCCCTGTTATTTGATTTGATCTCCAGGAAATAAATCATTTCCATTGATTCTTACTGTGGATTCTTATTGTTTATTTTGCTCACGTCCACTTGAGCTAATACTAGATAATTCAATCAACATTTATTGAATCTGTCATGGAAAAGGGAAGAGTAATCATGTTGTTTACAACATAAAAATAGACTCGTATCGTGTGTCTTTTCTATTTGCCTTTTCAGTTTTGCTGCACCAGGAGATAATGACTTGAAATTGGTAGTTACCTTTGAGAGAAGCTGGAAATTAACATTTTATGGCACCTGCAACATGGCCAAGCACAAGATAAAATTAAAAATGTAAAAAGCTATCAACATGTTTCTACTCTGATTTATACTGATGTGTAAAAGAGTTCACACTGTTGAAGTCAGGCAAGCTATACTGACATGAAAGCAATCAAGCCAACAGATTACATCCCTGGTCTGTCTTAGCATTAGGTAATAAGGATGTACAGAGTGTTGTTTTTATATTGAAATTTCAGTAGTTTTGCTTTCTTCAATCATATTATCAACATGCACTTTAGGTGCTCTCCTAAGTTTCCTGTGGATAAATCATCTACCTGCTTAATATGATCTAAGTAAGGTGAAAACGAAAACAAATAGCCAACCCACACTGAGAATTCAGCTGAGGCAGTGGCTGTGAAATATGTACCTGTCAAAAATCAAGTTAATGATGATGGGAGTATGAATTAGTCTTTTGAGCGACTAATGCAAAGGGATTTTTTACTATCTACTACTGTTAACATGAAAGGGTGTCATGGACATGATTCTCCTGCTCATTGACCTGTGATCGTATTCTATAGGCATGAAGTGTGAAAACCATGATTTTCTGAAACACAAATACTTCCTACATCTTTGCCTCAAAATGTGGGATCCCAAACCAGTTACCCTATTGAGCAATGGATAAATGGGGCTGGATTTTATTTGTGTTTTCAGTGTTTTGATGGACTTTTTTATAAATATACTAGTATAAAATCAAACAGCAACTCAATGGAGCTTAAAATGTTTCATATGCAAACAACTGCTACTAATTGAATCTCTGCTATAATTTTATCATGTTTCATTTTTATGGTAAGCCTCTCCAGGAGAGTAGATATTTTTGCTGCATGACTGAGATGTTTTTGTTGCATTTATCAGGAAATAGGTATAATTTTATTACAAGGAGTGCTCTGTACTTTATTTTAAATAGTTCAGATATATATGTTGCAGATTACAGATAATATAAGACTGCAGAAAAAACCTAAAGCCTGATGTATTTACATTTTATAACATAATTTTAGCCAAGGAATAAGTACAAAGAAATGCCTGAGAATGACCACTGATCTCAATTCTGTGCTGAGCACCTATTTTATATTTAACTCTAGAATGCTCCCTGCTTCAAGGAAAATGGGAAATCCTATCATACAAATCTTCCTTTTATGAAGTGTTCTTGGAAAGAGATGATCACTTTAGTGAAATGCAAATGATTGTGCTAAATAGTGAGAAAGAGAAGAAAGTTGTCACCCCCCTCCCCCATCTTCATAAGGTATCACATTCTAAAAATTACTATTTCTTCCCAGTAATTATAAAGGAAGCCTAAGGTGACATGTACTGTTGTAGATAACTGTATTTTGTGGGTGGATAAAGTCAATTCAGTGTTACTATGCCTATAGAAGCCCAGGAAAATTATGTCCAAAAATAATACTAATAATGTGACAGTTTATTTCAAAATTCTAGAACAGATATCTAAATCTAACACTTTGCTATTTTTGTATAGAATATTCTAGTGTGATATCAATCTCACAATCTCAGTGCAGAGACTGTTCATTTTCTTGCATAGAAGAGAAAAATATGGACAAGATAAGTCCAATCCATACTAATTCCATGTCACTTCCAGAATTACATGCACGTCTTGGAAGAGCTATAACTTCTTCTGGAGAGAGGAGACACTTACTACTTTCTATTTTCTACAGGAATCTAGGGCGACTAAGCCCTTAAATGTATTTATTTCTGTTAAACACCTTAACTTAGGAGGACAGAATCTGGGCTTTTGTGTCTTTGCTGAAATCAGTGAACTATTTTCATGGAAGCTACCAATAAGAAGAAATGAGTCTTGCAGATTCAGTAGGATATTAAACGTCATTTGGGAAAATGTAATAGCAATACTGTTTTCCTTGCAGGCATATTGCATTAATCTTGTTAGACTAAACTTTAGAAATTCAGAGAAAAGAGAGCAATAAAGGTACGTTTGAATGAACTGGCACTGATTCAACAATCTATAAAGGAATAAAATAAACTGATGAAAAAAAGATGCAGTCCATTTAAATGAATAATGACTGAAAATTGTGTATCAGCCTAAGAGATAAACATAGAAATAAAATTTCCTCCTGAAATTAATTGAAAATTCAATTCAGTGTTACTGCAGAAAATCCATAAAGCTCAAGTAACCTTGCCATGAATTTGTTGATAGGCAGGAAAGACAGGCTGTGCATTTGTTGCTGGAATCAGTAGTGCTGAATCAGGACCTCTTGAAAGACAGCAAAATATTTTGTCTATGTAGCAAGATCATAATATTAGAGGATATAAGTTCCCTTCTGATTATTCAATGAAAGGATCATGTCATGTGAAAGGGAGGAGAGACAGAAATGTAAAGATTTCTAGTCTGAACTGTATTAATATAAAGTTTATAGCTATAAGTGCCCTTGGGATAATCAAAACTTTATGAGCCCAGCACTGCCTATCAAAGCCAGGATAGAATACAGGCTGGAAAGACTTTTGACTCCCAATGAAGACCTCACTTAAGCCAAAGAGAACTCATCAGCTACATAAGAGCCTCCAGAAAAATAAGAGCCTTATGAAACCAACACTCCCTAACCACACAACCAGCACACAGATAGGAAGGTCTTCTAACCTCTGCTATTGAGGCAACACTTAANATAAAGTAAGAATTCAGTTGCTTACCCCTGCAATGTGGATGGAATGGGGGAGACAGGGTAGCTCTCAGGTTGCCCTCCCAGAGGTGGAAGTTTTTCTCCCCAAGTTGCAGTTAAGCTGAACTTCTTTTTATAACTTTTTTTTCTTCAGGTGTTTGTGTGACTAAAGTCAATCTTTTGGGGGGGTGATGCAGATGCCTGAGGGGGGGTGGGCTCCTTGAGTCTGCAGAGGCAGGGTGCAGCAAAGAAAGGCCATGCTAAGTTGATAACATCCCATTCTTTGGTAAGATCCACCACTTATCAGTTTGCTTCGTTTTTGTCTTCTGCTGGGAGCACTCCTCCAGGGGGGCTGAGGTGTTTCCCTCAACTCATCAAGGCTTATCAGCCCATCACCCCACAGATCAGGACCAAGTATGATCTGTTCTGATTATTTTCATACTGTCTTCCATCAATATCAGGACCTTCTTCTATATGTTTTTGTGTTTTATTTAACTTTATTCAAATGAAGCTTAGCTTGTCAGTGGTTTAATAATCAGAGACTGTTGGTTTTACTGCATTTATCAAAGGTCAAATGCCAAAAATACTGCACCTCAACTGTCTGCTTTAAATATGACTCCAGAGAGATAAAATGTCTAAATGGATCATTTTCTGTTAAAATAAAAGGCAAAGTATAAACTTAATTCCCTTTTAATATTTTAAATGAATAAAGACATTTTTAAATTTTACTAGATTAAACTGTTGTATTTAAGCTCCACATCAAAATATTCTTTCTATAATGCTAATCAAAACGGTGATTATCAAGTAGTGCAGTGTTTGCCTGGGGTAAAATTTATTTTCATGTGAAATGTAATATTTTTTTGTTCAAATATGCCAGCTGTTCAAATCTTTTTCAGTAAAATGAAATCTAAAGAATCATGCTTTGCTTTTTTTTTTTTTTTTAAATCTCTGCTCTGCTCTCTTTCACCTCTCCATGAATGAAAGAAATTCTTTCACCTCTTGAAGTCAAAATTTAGCAAACTAGGATTTCTTAGCGAAGATTTTGTAAGCCTTAGGAAAGCAAATACGGAAAGAAAAAAATAATTAACAGAGAACAGCCTCACTCCCTTTCTTAATCAGAGGAGTAAAGGCAGCATAACATCTATAAATTTTCTCAAAATCTGAGTATTTGATGTGTAGAGGGATATCTAGTGACGTGCTGCACTTTCTTGCACAGTACATGGCTTGCATCTGAAAGTCTACCACAGCATTCAACATTTGTGAACAAGCTTATTTGTGCGCATTTAAGAGGAACAGAAAACAAATGTGATTTGTTTACCTGAAATCTAAAAAATAATTAACAAACCTTTTTTATTTTCCTTAAGTCATCAAGTATGACTTCCTAGTGCATCCAACACCCTAATACTCCAGATTTCTATTCACTCTGAAATTCATTTTCATAACCACTTGTCTAGTTGGTTTAAAATACCATCTTCTCTGGTATTTTTAGCCTCCAACACACAGAAACTTGCAAGCAAACTCATGGCCTGAAAACTGGACCTGTTTAATTATCTTCTGTCAGAGGAGAGAGTTCTTTCTTTAATAGAACTCATAGAAAGGGTTTATGTCACTATCATATCTTTTCCCAGATGACTGCCTTGCTCCTCTTCTGCATGTTACCAGTTTGCTCAATTCTGCTATGCAAGTCTGTTGTATAATCATTCAATACTCCATTTCAACCAAAATAAAATATATTCATAAAATGTGTTTAAACATCTCAAAGAGCATCTGTTAATATTTTCTTAAAATTATAACTTAGAATGAGTCAAGGTCTACCAGTACAGGAAGGCAATGTATAGTCCAGTCCACTATCTCTCTTCTGTATGGCTTATGTGTCCCTCTATTAGTTAAAGCCTAAGTATTGTCTTTTAGACTGAGCTGAGTAAGTACCTCAGTCAGTACCTTTTCACTGAAATTAGGGTTTCTGATTTCTCTAGTATGCTTTGAAATAATTATACTTTATAATTCACCAAACATTTCAATGAGTTCCCCTTTAATTTAACAACTACTGTTCATGACCTCTCCCAGCTAACTCCACCTACAGCAGAAAAATGTCTTATTTCAGCCACATAGAGAGATTGCCACAATCCTAAACCACATCTAAAAGCCAAACGGCACATTGTCCAGGGTTTGCAAGTGTAATTCTCTGTAGTAAGTCTCTTTCCCAGTTCAAGGTGTTCATCTCTGCCTGAGACATTTCTATTGTCAGGATTTCTCTCCACTGCTTAATGTCTTTAATTCCATTCACTATCAGAATCTCATCCTAGTCAATACTACATTCACCCCCTTGTTTTGATCTTCCACTTCTTGCCATTGAAGCTGTCCTTCTATATTGCATTTCTTCTCTGTTTTAAATAATGGTTATTTAATCTTCCTGATTATCCAATGGCCATTGATTTTTTTCTCCCATTCAGCTCTGATCTGTCATACATCCACACTTGCTAATGAAGAGACTACTTTGTGTCATCCTGACTAAAGAGCTTTACACAGATTGAGAGTTTCTTTCTTCTTATCACAGTTCTGGAAAACAAAGGCCAGCAGTGTTTGGACTAAAATCACCATATTACAGGAAGATTGCCATTATGTGGAAGGATTTCTGAAATCAGCTGTAGACATGAGGTACTAAGATGCCATTAAGAGGTATAAACCAGCTGGAATGAGACTGAAAACACATGGCATCATCTACATGACTAGACCTATAAGTATTTCTGATTTCTCAGGTTCAAGAGCTCCTTATGACTGTATCTTTACACCTCTATAGGATAAAATCCAGGCAAGAGTCATGTCTTCATTTTTTATCACATGCTCTGTATTCTATTGAAAGTCAGACATGTGTTTGGTATATACAGCCTGCTACACAGCAGCCTTCTCAAGGTGGATTATCAGAGTGTCAAGTTTTAAATGGTACAGTGCAATTCTTTCCAACCAATAACTTGCAACACTTCAGCTAAAACCTACATCTCCTTGGAGCACAGGTGAGATTATGTTGTCCTTGCAGAAAACATATTCAGAAAAGTTTAGCATTTATAGATGAGAATGCCCATCCTAGAATGTGTAAACAGCTGATAGTGTAAATAAATTAAAAACTCTTCCTAACTTTGGCATATTTTTTGCTAAAGAGATCATTGTATGCTCAGTGAAACTAAATGCAAATATTCAGACCAAAAGTTCAAACTATTGTTCATATCCGATGATTTGCATAGTGTTGCTATCCACCAATAATGCAAAAGTATATATATTCTCTCTGTTAGTGTCTGTGCTGCGTCTTCTATTGCTCCTTTCCAATTTTAAAAGAACAATGTATTTTACTGATGATATATTATTCCTCCCATACTTCACCTCAGGCTGGTTTTGGCTGAGACAGAGTTAATTTTCTTCACAGTAGCAAGTAGGGAAGAGACTATGTTTTTGAAAACAGCAGGCATGTTTTTGTAATTGCTGAGCATTACACAGAGTCTTTTCTATCTGTTTCTGCTCCTCATACCTCCCAGCCAGTGAGGAGGCTGGAGGTGCGCAAGAAGCTGTGAGGAATCACAGCCAGGACAGCTAATTAGCAACTGCCCCAAGGGATATTCCATACCATATAGTGTCATGCTTAGTTTATAAGGCTGTGGGCAGAAGGACAGCTGGATTTTCAGAATGATGGTGTTGGTCTTCCCAAGTCATAGTTACATATGATGGAGCCCTGCTTTCCTGGGGATGGCTGAACACCTGCCTGCCCATGGGAATTAATTCCTTGTTTTGTTTTGCTTGCAAGTGTGGGTTTTGCTTTACCTATTAAACTGTTCTTATCTCAACCCATGTGTTTTCTCTTTTACTCTTCTGATTCTCTCCCTCACCCCACCAGGTGGATTAAGTGAGTGGCTATGTGGGATTTTGTTGCCATCTGGCATCCATGATGCCCCCCAGAAAAGAAAAAATCCCAAGCACTGCCACTGTCTGTCTAGAGGGGTGACATTTACTGAAGTTAAAGAATTCTTACAGGATAACTTCAGTTAGGTAATGGGGCCTATCGTTTCTAAGCAAAAGAGACTAAAAAGCAGACTTCCATCAAATAAAGGCTAAGACAACAGAAAATAGAAAAAGAACAGGTTAAGACAGTAATATGTTCTGGTTATGTGTACATTAGGAAACCAAAAATTTACTTCACTCCAGTATTAGGATGTACACACAGCTATTTCTTAACTCCACACAGAACCTAGTTCTGCATATACACAATTAGTTTTGCATGCTGGAGGCTGATACTCGGGTAGCAAAGGAGGAGAAATCTTTGTTCCTCTACTCCTTTTTCAGTTAAGCAGGTAAGTTTTGGCAAGAGCTATTTGCTTGTCTTGAGGGAAAAGTAAGTATGCTGAAATACGTTAGTGTGCTGAGTGCACATACCCTTATGCCCCTCAATTCTTTTGCTCACAGTCCAGCCACTATTATTGGGAACACACTGGACTGATAACAACCTTGAGAAAAACTGAAAGGTGGTGCCTCCCCCACAGTGTGGTACAACGAGAGTTCTGTCAAAATTGCAGAAGCAAAAATGCATAGATAGAGCTTTTCTTGACTATGAATGAGCTAGTTCACACTATTCTTACTTCTGGAATATACACTTTCCTAACAATTAGATAACTTAATAATTTCAAGAAGTGATTATAGAAGTTGTCAGAACAAGATTGGTCTGGCGTAATGGGTGTTGAAATCCTAGTGGTGAGCCTTAAAAACACCCAAAACAAGTACTGCATTGTTTAAGTCTGGGCAGCAGCTCAATTGCCAGAGGCTTTTGATCAGGGCTGTGACTAAAGCACCCCACAGGGGATTCTTTTTCTTGCTTACATAGAGCCCAGTGGACTCTGCCTAGGAAAAAAAAAAAAGTTTTTCTCTATCTTCTAGTCAAAACTCTCAGCAAGGACTAAATAGGTTACCAGTTTTGTTGGGATTTAACTTCTCTGTCTAAAATTTCCTGGAGCTGCTTTGAAATATATTCTCAGTAACCTTTCCTTTGATACAAATGTCTTTCTTTCTCTAAGTCTTTCATGAAAAATCTCTTTCCATTTCAATTCTTACTGTGTTGCTTATATAAAAAAAGAACTTTTATATCAATCTTCAAAATATTTTTTGTCTTCTCTACATTAGTATCAGAAGCTAAGATATTTTTCCCTTTCCAAGATTTCTCCTTCACAAATCCACATGAGCCTAATTAGGTCTCTTGGATAGAATATTTCTAATGAAAGAAAGTTCACATTTAAAAGGGTATAGTATTGCAATGCATCTCATAAAGGAATCTGGAGGTAAGCAGTAATATCCCAGCATTGCTGTTTCTGAAGAGTAAGATCACTGGAAAATTTCTCTGTATTGGGGGTAAAATGTTTTAAGGGTTGATGTCCTGCCTAAGTTAGGCTAAAATTGAGCTGAAAAGCAACAGCTTCCTTTGTCACAGGAGGATCCTTCACAGTTATTCACTTTATCACATCATTTTCTCCCTCTGGGAAGGACACAAAATCATCTCATAATGGAGAGAAGTACTTTGTGTGTAACTCTCTATATCCTATGGTGACATAACTAAGATACTGCTGTTCAGCAATCAGAGCCCTTGTAGCACCTGAATTCCTGTGTGACATGCCACAGTGACTGATGGTGCTCTGCTGCACTAGGCTTTATTTGTTCTGAAGTTAAAGGCATCGCTACACTGTACTTAAAGAGCCACTGTGCTCCATGGCTCTGTTTTAGCAATTGCAGTCTATTAAAGGACTAGTGCCTCCCTAAATACATGGATCATTAACCTTGACAACACAGTAGTTGAACTTTACAGTCACCAGCTTCCCCCAGAATCACAGAATCATTAATTTATAAATCTAGATAAGAAATGCCTACTTAGTAAAATGTATGCTCACATCTCTTCTGCAGTTATCTCTGGCACAGATGGATTTCAGTGGATTGAAAAAATAAAACAAAAAATCCATGATGTCTTTGCAGAATGTATTTAGTTACAGGACTGTGCAGGTTCAGTGTCATTTGCACCTTCTCCTTATGGATACCAACTGAGACAATACCTCTTTGAATTCTCTGGGGAACGTTTTGTACAACTTAGATGACACTGCAATTTTTCCACTTTCCCGAATTATTTAGATTGGCAGTACTCACAGCTTAACGTTTCATCTCATTTTAACCATATTCTGTCCTTATTTGATTTATGTTACACCTTCCTTTCAGATTTTAAGATAACATGTTACCTACCAATCACTGTCAGAATGATCTAGGGCTTTTACAGATAACCTACCTTTCACTATGATTTTGCAAGTGTTTCTCCTGATGCTCACCCTCTTCATTTGCATTACCAAACACCAGGAACAGCTGTAATCCTGTGTGTGGGATTACTCAGACTACAATATCGTTCTGATCTTTTATTAGCAGATATTCTATAGATGGCTGTTCATGACCTCACTCCCTATCCTATCTTTTTGATCATTTCATTATCCTTAATCAGCATCACTACCCTTTGCCTTTCCAACCTAGAGGTCCAATGCTACTTTTTCCAGTTCAGACTAATAGGCTACCAGATACCATCTTCCCTACATGAGTTGTATTCACCATAAATGCTCTTAGATAACCAGGGTTTGCCAATTATATCTTTTGGGTACAGATTTTGGCAGCCACTTTTGTGATCCTGAACAGTCAAACTTTTTCAGAGGTTGCTGGCATCTCTAACTATACACGTCAGGATGATTTTCACTTTTTTTCTGCAATCTTATCTTGAATTTTGGTTAACTATATTAGCACTGTGTAACATATGCTGTCAGACTCGTGACAAAGAGCAAAACTCTAAGGAAGAACTGTATTTACATTTTTTTTCTTTTCAAGTGATAGCTGATCACTCTTACAAGGTTTTAGATGTCTGAGAAATACCTGTTTAATTTCTAATCATCACTAAACACCCCTTGTTTAAATTCTAATCATCACTAAACACTCGGACACCATTTTGATGGTTTACAAATGAGATTTTAATTACTATCAGATAATTCTGGATATACAGGATAAATCTGCCAGAACTCCCCCTCACATAATTTCTTAACATGTGTGGGGTGATGAGCTGATAAGGCCTGATGGGTTGAGGGAGATGCCTCAGCCACCTGGAGAGATGCTTCAAGCAGAGGACAAAGGCTTTCAAACTGATAAGATTAACAAAGGATGGAGTGTTAAGACATAGCACGGCCTTCTTTTGCGATATCTTCAAGGCTCCACCTCACCTCAGGGCATCTGCGTCACCCCCTCCAATAGATTGACTATTGGTCACACAAACACCTGGAGAAGAAAAAAAATACATAAAATAAGTGCATCTTAACTGCAACTGGGGAGAAAACCTTTCCACCTCTGGGAGGGCAACCTGAGAGCTACCCTGTCTCCCCCATTCCATCAATATTGCAAGGGCAAGCAACTGAATTCTTACTTTATTTTTCTTATACCTTATTAGTTGTAATTTGCTATAGCTCACTGGGTGTATGTGGGTTAATGGGAAGTGGCTATATTTTTCCTGTTGCTTTTCTTTTGGGTTATTGAGTGTGTTTACTGATGGTGTTGAACTGTTGTGTTTCTGTCTAGTAATCTTCTGTTAGTTAAGTTTGTCATGGGAATGATATACTGCTGGGGTGGCCCTTGAAATGTGTGTTGTGCTGATGTCTTTGGGGGGGAGGGTATTTTGTACAATCCTGCAGCTAAACGTTATCACCGACTAAGTAACCCTATATAGTTATTGTCACATATCTGTATTAATAAATGATATTTCGGAAGCTATCGTGAGAAAGGTTCATTTCTCTTGTTGCTATTAAGTGTGGTTCTCATAGAGGAGTCAGAAATCTTTCCAGCCTGTGTTCTGTCCGGATTTCAGCAGGCAGTGCTGGGGTCATAAAGTTTTGATTACTCTGAGGACGCTTATAGCTATTCCTCCCTGGCTGAAGTGTGGCTTCATATCAGAGGTGAGAACCCCTTCCAACCTGTGTGCTGTCAGTTAAAAGGACAGACAGTGCTGGGGTACATAAGGATTTGATTGTCTGGAAGCGCTTACAGTTAATAACTTTTAATTAATACAGTTAAGACTAGAAATCTTTGTATTTCTGTCTCACTCCTCCCTTTCACTTCACAACATGCTTTCCAGAAAGCCACAAGAAAAAAAAATTAATTTTGCCTTAATTTTTAACTCACATTAATTTTTGAAAAGGATACTGTCCGGGAACTAAATGGGAACTGACATCTTCAAGACGCTGAACTATTTCATCAGCAACAGTTAGCATAAACTCCTGTGGCCCTGCCCACCAGAAGTGGAAATTAGACCATAAGCTTAATTTCTATAACTGAATAATGATGACTTAAGGACCTTAGTGATCTGACTCAGATTTTGATGAACTAGATGCAAAAGACGCAGGATAGAGCAACTTCCCTAAGTCATACTTATTCTGCTTATACTCTCCTGAAAAGGTATTAATTAAATCACCTGCTTGCTCAGAAGTTCAACAGGCTGAAGTTAAAATGCTGTGCACTTTCAATGATGTACCATGTCTATATGCTTTCAATCCCATTGCAAACTTTCTCTGTTCAGACCACAGACAATTTTTGAGTGTTTCTGTGTATCTGGATGCTTCAATTCCTTTCACACAAGAGAATTAGCATATTGAAATCATGGACACTCAAGACTCCCCACAAGTGGCACCACTCTGAGGACACTATTATTAAAAATTACTGAAGTGTTGTGACAGCAATGAATCAATCTAAATGGGTATACCAATGTGGAATAAATTCATTCCAATACCCAGTATAAAGGGAGTTTGGGTTAGTGGTTTATATGTCATACCTTCCTTATTTGTGTGTGCTATTGTTACTTACTAGAGCAAGAGTTTAAATAGTACAATTACCTCTGGGAACTTAATCACGATACCATGTGCTCTCTTTTTTTTGGCTTCTTGCTCCCTATTCAGAGTTTCTTCATGCACATACGCACCCTGCCTGCCTAACTACATGCCTAGTTGTCTTGGGTTAAGCTGGCAAAATGCCAACTGTCCAAGACAGAGTGAAAAGGGAAGAGCGAGAGGGGAAAAACCCCTCCAGACTAGCTGCATATATTTATACAGAAAAGAGAAAATTAAGAGAAAACTACAATATAACACACACTTACACAAGTTATGTATAACAAGAAATAACCCCCCACTCCCTAGTTAATACAAAATCTATTACTCCAGATTCATAGGCACTCTAAAAGACACCTAGCAAGAAACAGAAAGAGTAACAACAAAATATTTCTACTTCCCTGAACTCAAACAAAAGGCAAGTAGCAGCAGCAGCAGGAACAAGGCCTACTCCAAGACATGAGCTGCACCCCGTTCAGCTTGTACTTCGGCCATGGCAGAACTGACTAAGCCACTCCCACACACTGGATTTTACCCCTTTTGAGATGATGTCGTAACATGGTATGGAATACAACACCATTGGCTAGAAGAAGTCAGCTGTTAGCTAGCCCAGCCCAGCTCAAATCAGCTGACAATCCCAGGCCTGGTCAGAACTCCAAAGCCCAAATTTAGGGCCATCAGCCAAACCCATAACACTAGTCTACCACAGGCATTTAGGCAGTTGGTAAAAGATGTCAATGCTGAACCAGGAATCCATTTGATTATTGCAGCTACAGCTGCTTCAGATTTACAATTAATAATTTTAATGGATGATTCCTTAACATTCTTCAACATTCTCATGTAGATATGTGGCTCTACCAGAGTCTGATAAACTTAGTTTTTCAAAATCAATAAATGCTTCCTTTTTTTAATGTAAACCACTTACATATGTTCTCCAAGTCCTCAAAAAACATTTGAATATTTGAAAATGAGCATTGATATGCCTGTGCAAGTCCTAGTGAATGATCTATTGCTTGAAAAAAAAAAATCTTCAAATACCCTCCCCTGCAGTTGATATTAAATACAATATTTTCAAAGCAGGCAATTGGCAGTTATTCACTGAAGAAAATTCTCATTATTGGTTAGTTGCAACACAACTTTCCACTTAATATTTTTTCCCCAAGGATTTGTGCATCCTGATGCAAGTGTCACTTCCCAATAGTATATGAAGGTCAATCATATTAGAAAGATTTTGTTTCACTGTGTTAGTTAGGATGACACTTTTATAGGCTGACAATCAACTGAAAATCAATCTAGGAGATTTTTTTTTTGAGTAACAAAGAATTTCTTAGTGTGTAGGTTCCAAATTTTAATAAGGCAAGCAGATACATTGGTTTTTATCCCAAAGACCAACCAAACCTCTTATATGTCAGTCAATCCAGTCTGAAGCTATCACATTTATCTACCTGACTCATAAAAGGTCTTATGCTTTCAGAACTATGTTTAGAAGATAAATGATGGAAGAGGGGCCAGCATCCATTTACAGAATGATTATCCTATATTAAAAACATCTCTATGTCCATAGAAAGAGATCTTTTGCATTCTTGCCTGAATCTAAACTTAGATTTGGCAATTGATTCAAAGTACAGTAGCATCTCTCTTGAAAATTCTTCAGACTGATTTTAATGATAGAGATTGTAGAGCGCAAATGCCCTATTTATTAAAGTAATTTCTGTTTATTGCAGTTCAGAATGAGTCCAAAAGCAATTTGTAAGTAGCAGAAAACCAGTGAGAACTAGGACTGTTGTCAGGGATTCTGGACAATTGTATGAAGTTTTTGTGCATCTATGGCTGACAACATAGCCTTGATGAGAGACCCCAGTATCACCTGTGTCAGAAGTAAGGAGGAATATAGGGCTGTTACCTACTCCCTCCATGTTATCTCCCTATACAGAGGTTCCAATCCAGTATATCCAAATTCTGCAGAACTCCAATAATTCTGAAACAAATAAAAGTTTGAAACACTATAATCAGGAGTAAACAATAGTTGTCATGATCCTGTTACAGAGGATGTGAACAATAATGTACTCCCCTGGAAGGAAGTCAAGAAAAGACTTAATAGTGCCACAGCTTTCAGAGCCGAAAAAATCACTAACTACACCAGGGCCCTACCTTGCCTCACTCCTCAGCATAGAAACAAAACCAGTAATTGTCACTCAGCTTGAAACACAGATGTGTTCCTTTACTCCATGCATGTATGTAAGAAATACATGTTCTTTAGACACAAATATCCGCTGAGATATCTGCAATATTTGTTACAGCTAGTCTTTCTAGTTAAATTTTTAAGTCATGAGCATTCAAACATCCATGAAATGTCTCTGATTGCATCACATTTAGGAAAGACCAAAGCTGATCTTGTTCCACATACCTGATCCAGAGTTGTATGGAGTGCCAATGCACAGCTGTGGGCAGTGGGTGTTGTGTTAACGTTTGTCTTTTTATTTCACTCTACTTGAATCATTATTTCTTTTCATTTTAATAAATTAAGTTCTTTTTCCCCAAGTGTAATCAGTTTTGCCAGTGGTGGTAATTGGTAGGTGGTCTTCCTGTCTTTCTCTTCATATGGACCACATTTACCAGCCTGCTTTCCATTTTCCCACATTTTTTATGTGTCAGAGCTGCACACCTTGTACCCTACTCAGACTATTCTCTTGTAAACAGACCATGTGTTGTTCACAAGCTCATGAAGAACACTTTTGAGAACTCTATGAAAGGACACTTTGAGTGACACTTCAGCAAAACACTTACACAAGCACAGATGTTAACCAGTGCTTCAGCAAGATGTTCATTATGTGTGAAGCTTTTTTCCTTCCCATCCCAGTTTTATCCTAAAATACATAACCGTTGTGGTTTTTATCTTAATGAACTGGTCAAAAAAATCCCTCCAGAAGGTTTTATCTAAGTTACAATGCTACCTCCCAAGCAAGCCGCACTACTTTCAAATGCACAAGTTGTTCCATATTTGGATACTTAAATCCAAAATTAGGAGGATTAGATTCAGTTTTCTTGTTTCTTAACTCACACATACACTTACCTATAATTGAGATCTCTTGCTTCACAACTCCCTGCTCAGAAATTAGTTCTGTGAGTATCTGAGAGACAGGATGAGAGAATTTCAAAGTACTTGATACTTGCCAAATTCTAGGCATAAATTGAACTCTGTAATTTCAAAACAACCCACTTAAATACCATTGAAATGAAAAATATTACCACAATATAACTTATGTTGATATATAGACATATAAATTCAAATAAAAACATGAATAACAATTTAAGCTTCATCTGAGATATTCCAACTGGTTTCCACAAAAAATATCTTAAAGAAGGACAAGATATTTCATGTTCACAAAATTTAATGGGAGAAGCAGATTTCAGTAAATAATTTCATTTTTATAGATGATAATAACTTTAAAATCTGATTTCTTGGAAGGTGTACAATGTTTCTGCTTCTTGTTTGATAAATGTAACTGCAGCTAAATTACTCTGCAAATTTATATGCAGGAACTGCAGTCATTAATTGGAAGTAGAGAGCATCAGACACTCCACTAGCCCTAGCCTATTTCTGTACCAAGTAATAGGATTATTGAAAACTCTGTCCTTACATATTGTGTTCAAGGAGAAAAGCACTGAAAAATTCAAAGGCTTAATTTAGGCACTGTTAGAAACATATTGCAATTCTTGGACTATTTTTTGCTGATAGGCAAAATGAGCTACTGAGCAGGGAGCAGCAAACAGGATATGTAGAAAAAAAATAAAAAGAGAAGTTAGAATAGCCTTTACATTAATCTCACTGAACAACAAGTACTTTTCATTACTGCTTATATACAGTTTGGTTCGTAAAATTCAGCAGTATAAGGTGCACATAATGTTTTCAATTCAGATTACTAGAACAGATGTCTTAATGGAGAGGTACTAATATGAGCTATTTCCTTCATGTATGTCCCTGAAATAAAATAGTTCATCAACCTCTTCCAGCTACATTTGCCAGTTGAGCAAAAGTAATAGACTCTTAAAGGTCAAAATACTGGTTTTTATAAATCTCTGGTTCACTTGTTTACAAGATACTTTAAAGTTTAACCAAACTAGAGAATTATTTTCTTTAAATAAAAGATCCTGAGCAGTCATCTATCCCACTGTTTTCATTGATAGATGTTTACAAAGTAGGCTGTTTGGACCATAGCTTTTGCATTATTCATCCATTGCAACAAATAGGAAGGCTTCCTGAATTCTCATATGCAAGAAAAGACATGGTTTTGCATATATGCTTACTGTAAAGGATGTAAAGACCCAGTGAAAATCTGTTTAACAAGATCCATGAAATAAATCCATTTGAATGCTAAAGTCAAGTGACTTTAATAAATATTTAATCTTTAGCTTTTTTT
>VWZD01001721.1:155299-179958 GCA_013396695.1 Sakesphorus luctuosus
TCTTATTTTCTCTCATCCTGTTTATTTTGTCATCCTGTTTTCAGAACATCTTTACATCAAAATGAATATTTAAATAGTTTTATTCTTTTGGAAAACATACTGAGATATGAGTGCTACAGAAATGCAAAACAACCTTAGTTCAGTTCATTTTTGCAGGAACTGACTTTCTGCTTCAACAGTTGTAAATCACAGCACAAAGTTAAGGGAGCTTTAATAATATTTTATACATAGACACAGATTCTTGGTATCTACATTTGCAATGTTCATATTCATTACCTCTATTTTTAGAATACCTTTCAATAATAAGGGTATATGAGCAAATATGCTATAATTATTCAAGTAAGGTCACGTAGTTTCACAGTTTTTACAAGATTATTTTGCAAATATTTATTTTGTAAAACATTCATTTTTATTTTTGTCTTTTCTGCTGCAAAAAATATAATTGTTTTTTGAACAAAAGAATGGAGTAGGTTTATTGAAGCAAGATAATTGTTATGTTTTGCAGTTGTGATGGTTTGTGTAGTTTTTCTTTGTTCTTTGATCTAATTTGCTTTACTTTCTGTTGCTCACTTTTTTCACTAGTGGTTTCCTGCTATCCTTCTCTATCATACATCTGCAGTTTCATGTAGGGAAATGCCAAGTATTATAAAGAAATTACTGCTCCATTATGAAATATTCAGTGCTAATACCAGCTGACCTCAGCATATGATGTGCTTATTTATTTGATTTTGCAGCCGAAAAAGCCTCAGAGTAAAAGGAACTGCTAAGAGACTTTTTTATTCTTTTAGCAGCAAAGGTATTTATTTCTGCACATGGAAGTGAGGGATTTTGCACTGCACAAAACTCACTTCCAAGCACTGGTGCCAAAATAGGTATATTTATACAAATACAGTACTTGGTTACAATGAATATTGATTTATTAAAATATGTTATTAAAATATTCATACTTGGGCAGTACATAGGCATGGTTAAAGGTGGAGCTTTCTAGATTCTTCTTTTGGCATTGATTCTTGGGGTGTTTTGGAGTACTCTCCCTAGTTTTCAGCCTCAGTCCATACTCTTCCTCAGTTTGACCTTCTCAACTTTCTTTCATGAGTGTCCTTGCCAAAATCTAGTGAAAAAAATCTTGGCTTCTTACCATTTCATCCTATTGAAGTGTCTAGCTCACCTTAATTTATGACTTCTAATATATGGTACATTGGTGTCTAATAATTGCTTAGGCCTAGGTACTACTTCAGCACTTCATGCTGTGTTTCTTTAGTAACACGGATTAAGTAACTTTGCCATGCAGGCAGCCCTTGGCAAGGCAGAATTAGGTATTTTACAAAACTGGGAGGTTTCAGGCCTTTTTCTCTTTCAATTTGCATGTACTCTGACTAGTCACTGTTTATGCAATCATTTTTATTAAAATGTTAATAAATTCCATCTGTTGATATAAAAGAAGCAAGTTTATCTTCTCAGCACACATCATGACAGCAAGGCTGCCTAGTGAGGGGAAAAGCGGCTACAGGCAGCCATCCACCCTGGTTTTTCCTAGCATTCTGGTAGCAGATGAGGACCCATTCCTAGGAGGAGACTCAAATGAATGGCCCATTCAGAATGTTCAGAGAGGATGCTGTCTGAGTTCGCAGCTTGTCTCAGTCTAGCTTGAGGAGAAGTGAGCTCAGTGCTATCCTGTGTGCCCTCACATGGAAGGGCTGCAGAAGAGCCACGTGTGTCAAACTGTGAGAGAGAGGGTGGGGTGCTTTGTGGAAAACATGGTGCTTACATGCACAGGTTTGGGGAGTAAGGATTTGTGGAAGGAAAAAAATTGGTCCAGGCAATTTCTGAGCTTCAAAAATCTGTGGCCTTGATTTTTTTCCTGTGCCCATGCACTTTCCCATGACTATATCCTTGAGGATTAGGGATGATGAGAAATACTTCCCTGTGCCTTTGTTCCAGGATAAAATTTCCACTGGTGTAAATGCAGGATTCAATAAGGTATGAGCATAAAGACATGTCCCTAGTCCCATGGGTATCCTCCACCAAGATGTACAAGCTATTTATATTTTTAGAGATGTAAATGCAGAAGATGTCTGTCAGCATTTCTGTCCAGCTTTTAACAGCAGAGTTGAGAGAGGATGGAAGGGGTTTGTGGGGTAAGCATGCTCGTTGTAGCAAATGCCCAGGATGTTTTTCAGTGCTATAAATGTTTTCCTGCTCTGCCTCCTTGTCTTTCAGGGCTGGACTGGCCAAGTTGTGTGCATAAGATGCCTCCACATAAGTAATGCTGGATGCCTTTGCAAAGATAGTGTGTGAGCAAGCTGCCCATCAAGCAGATCATGCATCATCATTGTCTGCACATCTGAGCGTTTGCAGGGATTAGGTATGGTGTTGGCTAGCTTGCTGGTTCAGTGCCCTTTGTAAATAGTGTAGGTTTGCTAGGAGTAGGTTATGATGGCCTTGAGGATCTCATCAGGAATAAAAATGAAGAATGGTTGATAAATTAGAATAAGCCTGTTGTTTTGTTATGTTTTGTTTCCACAGGGATCTTCCTAACAAGTGAAAGAAAAAACACCACAATTATTTTCAAGGTCTTTCTGAATGTGGCATAAGTGACATAGGCATGCAGTGTCCATGGTAATGCAGTGACTTGTCTTTGCTGTGAGTGTTTTGGTGGCTGAGTCATCCATTGAGAAATGTTTTTGAGCTGAACTGTGGTGTGCACCTATACCTTCAATGTCTGTTATAAATAGGCTGTTTCTTACACCTGCTGTTGAGGGTCAGTATTTGTGACTTTGTTTTCACTGTTATACCCAAATCACATTTCACTAATCTAGGCAGCAGATTGATGCTGGACTATCACATCAGAGCAAGTTACAACTCTTGTCTTAACTCTTTTCAGAAAAATAGATCCTGTCGCAGTCTTGGTCTTGTGGGTGAGGACCAGACCGGTGACGGGGGTTCTTGCGCTGCCTGCTGAGTTGTGATGGATTGTGGCTGCAAGGGCTCAAGGTTAGGTTTGCCCGCCCCGCGACCCGCAATGAAGACGCAGAGACGAAGCTAACACCTTGAAAGCCAAAGCCGATCAAATTTATTAACAAGATGGAGGGCCTTTTAAGCCCTCGGGAGAAGAACCATCCAGAAACTGGGTGGAGATAGGGCGGAGCATGCAAATCCACTACAGTTGATAGGGTAGGGGAACAAGTGGGTAGTAACTTAGGAGGAGTGAACAGGGACTAACGGGATTGGACAGCTCCCCAGGGAGAACTGACCAATGGTAGCTGTACTTACACTGACAGGTTGAGCCTGCCAGAGCTACCAGCACCCTAGGAACAGGGGGTAGAACCTTTATTTTTAATTTTTAATAAAAACTGGGGTAACTGTAGGTAAAGTCCGTTATATAAAATCACAGTCCGGGTTGGCTATTGTCCTTCTGGATCTTCCACACGTCAAAGTTTGTTTCTTCATCCCTTCTCCTTCGCCATTCGTCCATGTTCATATAGGTCCCATCTCCAACAAGATCCAGTTTATAAAAATAGCACCCCTAGACCTCCTGCTCTTCCTAATACCAGATATCACTTTCAAAGAGATTCATATACCAGGAACCATAACTCATAAAAGAGTGACAAATAAAACCAGTGCCCAGGAATTGCCTTGGAAAAGCCAAAGATGAAGCAGGATTGTTCTAAGGCTTAAAGTACAAGCTATGAGACTTAAGGCAAGATCATTGAGTATGCAAACAGATGAGTTTTAATTGATGTGTAGCAACATCTAATCCTGTGATATGACTGGATGGTTCTGAACTTTACACTGTCAGAAAACAAACCTCCTAAGCAAACGTCAAGATGAGGCAAACTTATCCTAGTATCACTGCTGCTGGGCTGCTGCTGTGTTGTGCAGTGTTGTCAGTGTGGCTGTTGTTTCTTGTGTCTTTCATTTCATTGTATTTCACATGCATATAGTGTCAAAAACTTTCAGGAAGTTTAATCATAAATACCCCGACGCCATGATCACAATGTAGTGACATTAAGTTATGTTCTTCCCCATCAAGATAATTCTTTTTCACTTTTTCTTTTTTTTTTTATTTAATCTTATTGCCTAAATATAAAGTTTGGTGTGTGCCATCCCTTGGGAAACATAAGGATTCAAACAAAATGGCATTATAATTCTAATTTTGTGCAATTTACTTTCAACAAAATAGTTCTTCAGGCTTTACTGTCTTTGCAATATCACATTATCATAGAGTCCTTGATATAAGGATAAATTATTTGAGGAATATGCAAACTTTATTCTTGAAATTTTATATTTAAAATAACATATTCAAGGCATAAAGCACAATTTTGATTTCTGATTGATTTATAAAATGCAATCTGTATCATTCAAATTATTCCTTTGGCTTTAGCCAACTTTTCTGTCTGAGGATGATTTTGTAATGAATATTTTAATTAAGAAAGAACATTATCAACACTTAACAAGTTTCAGACTGATGAAGTTTTTAAACAGAAAATCAGGAGAAAACTATTAGTGGTAATTTGTAGGACCTGATACTTGATTTATTAATGGTAAAAGATATATCCTTTGATTTGCTTCAACACAAGAGGATGAAAAAAATATTAAAATTAGCTGATTTGTGGACATTCCTTTAAATAGGGTTCTGCATGACTGCAATTATAGTAACTCAGAATATCTTGTATCCACTACTCATAAATGTAAAGGTTACAGAATTCTTCCTGATCAAAAGAGAAATTGGTTGCATTTTAGAGACAAAGAGTTTCTGAGGTAGGGAAATAACAAATTCATTCTGATTGTCATAATTGTGAATGTTTGCCTTACTTTCGGTATTTAAGTCAGAACCCAAGAAAAAATACTCATCTGGACAGGTTACGAGGCAGCCTATTTTTGTGAGATAAAGTTAAACAATTTCTACTTTCAACGCCCACCTTCCTAAATGAAACATTTGCTTATCTGTAACACTGTAATGAAACATGGATTAAATATTTCAAACATGTTCTGAAACCCTGAACTCTTCTGAGGGAATAGATGACCTCAACCTTTAGAAAAAGAAGCTGAGAAAGTTTGACCATGTCCTGTGTTCTCTTCACTTCCCTGGTGACCATATGCAAGCTAACTCCATTTTACATGTGAGCCAGCACGTATATTTTTCTGAATAAGAGCTCAAGGAGCCACAGTAAATTGTCAGATCCAAATGAATTAGCTTGAGCCTGTACATTACCAACAAGGAAGAGAGCACTGAGACAACATAGAAAAAATCAGTTTTGCTTGCTTGGCCTCTGGCATAATCCCTGGCCATTGTGTCTATCTTGCCTCACCACTATAGCTATTTCATAACATAGTTATGTTACAGAGTGGTCTGTGCAATCCTGCAGAATATTCATTAGCTGTATGTTAAAGAAATGGATTTTTTATGCCAAATGTTGTTATCAGTTCCTCTCATGTGGTTTCTTTCAGGATAAATGCTAAGGATAAATCTTGATTTAGCACCTTCTAGATGTAAATAAAGGCTTCTATTGGCTTTTTGGACCTTTAAATCTTTTGGATAGCTGCTGAGATTATTAGCACTATTATTTGGTGGATGGGGATGCAATTTGCTCCCCCTTTATAGCAACATTTATCATCTTCTCCAGGTTGGAAATGTTTATTCAAATAGCATGAATAAAGAAAAACTGGGAAGATTAGTTATTAAAATAAGAAAGATTCTCTATTTTTAGGACACAGAAAATGAACATATTTCCTGAAATGGAACAAAAGAACAAGATAACCCAGATGGAGAAAAATTTAATTAAAATTAAAAAGTTGTATGAAAAATTGAATGTTTTTTTATTAACATGCAATGAAGCTGATAGGCTAAATGCAGAATTCACTCTGGGTTAAAAAAAAATACTGGTATTTCCATTTGTTCAGGAGTGGAAACTATACTGGTGATACAGCAAGATACAGACAGATTTCATAATATAGCTGCCAATAACACAATTCACAACAAGGGAGGTGAATCAGCAGCTCTTTTCCTGCATCATGCTTTCAACATGAACATTTCCTTTCACTTTGTTTTGTGAAACATTATTTTCAAAGTTCTAGTGGCTTTTGGGAAATCTTTGTGCAATAAAATATACTGTACAGGTGAGAAAAATTCTGAAATGAGTTTTATTAAGACAAGGGAATTACCATTGAGGAAACACTGTAATTAAAGTACTCCTTTATTTCAGTTTTCCTTAGATAATTTTATAGAGGCCTGAAAAAGTGGTGATAAAGGAAGTAAACATATTTCAAAGAAATTCAAGCCAAATGCATCAACATTTAGTGACAGAAGTGGTCCTACTGATATCTGACATCTGTTGTGTGAGTAATAAATTCATGTTAAAGTACACTGGGCCTCACTGAGCATAAAATAAGTGTATTTCATTTATATTTTGCTGTTGAACATTTTTTCCCATCAAAGCTAAGTACAATACATTAGCATAAATTAAAATAAAACTAAGATTTGGAAGAGAAAATGTTAGGATACTAACTGACAAGTTTTTACAATCCTTCTAAACACAAGCAATCTATTGCTTCTGCTCTTTTTTCACCTTTAGTGTCAAATCCTACTGTATTTTTTACTAGGTAATATACGTGGTCTTAAACAAGTAATTTCTCTCATTCTCTTATTTTTAGCCTTTTTTAAGAGTGATTCATTCCATAGATTAATTAGCTATCTTAAAATGGGATTAACCTCTGCTTGGAACTGCCTATTCCTCCTGCAGACACCGAGTCATGTTTTAGCAGCTCTTGGTTGCTGAGATGAATATCAGTGATAGAGTCAGGCGTATTTTCTGCTTGTTGCTGTTAAATTGTCAGCAAAGGCCCCATCCTCAAGAAACCAGTCTAGCTGGGGGGAATTTGTAGAACTCTTCCTTTTCCTAACCCTGTAGGTTCTCACTATCATATTTTCAGAAGGAGTGTTGGAATCATGAGGCGACATGTACAATTAACTTATATTATTTCTTATTAATGTTCATAATTATGTTTTATGAAGTCATGGTATGTGTGTGAGGATGCATGACAATAAGGTCAGGATAACTAAAGTATGTCCACTGCCTCCTTCTATCTGATTGATGGTTTGCTACAAAATGCTTCTTGTGGCTTATACTGTGAGAGTGTAATATGTTCTCATCACATTCAACTGACACTTCTGCTGGAGTCCAGAATTATAAACAAAGCAGTTTACTGCCTGTTCTTTTCAAAGTGCTCCTTTGGGGCCAAAACACAAGAAAAGAAGAAAACAATGTGGTTAGAAAGTCAAGATGAGAATGTACATAGTGCAAATCTTGGATTCAAGGCATTCTTGCTGAAGTTGTGTATGTACACATTTATGTGACAGAAACATACCTCGACATTATTTATCCTGCTTTTCCTCCATGTGTATTTTCTTTATGTAGAAGAATTTCAATAGCAGCTGGGGATGGCAGGCAGCATTTCAGGGGCAGCTTCTGTGAGAAACTGCTGGAAGCTTCTCCTATATCCAATAAAGCCAATGCCAGCTGGCTCCGAGACAAGGCTGAGCCCGTCAGTGATAGTGGTAGTGCCTCTGCGATAACATATTTCAGAAGGTGAAAAAGTTACTGAGCAGAAGAAAATTATAGCCAGGGCAGGGAGAAATGAGAATATGTGAGACAAAAAGCTCTACAGACAGCAAGGTCAGTGAAGCAGAGGAGGAAGAAGGTGCTCCAGCTGTTGGAACAGACATTCCCCTTCAACCTGTGGTGAGGACTGTAGTGAGACAGCTGTCACCCTGCAGTTCATGGAGGTCCACACTGGAACATAGATCCAGCTACAGCCCCTGAAGGACCCCACGGTGGAGCAGGTGGATGCCCAAAAGAATGCTGTTACCCTGTGGCTCCAGCCCACATTGGAGAAGGCTCCTGTCAGGATCTATGGACCCATGGAGAGAGGAGGATGCACTGGGGCAGGTTTGCTGGAACGACCTGTGACTCCAAAGGAGACCTGTGCTCAAGCAGCCTGTTCTTGAAGGACTGAACCCCATGGAAAGGACTCATTGGACAAGCTTGTGGAGTACTATCTCCCATGGGAGGAATGCCACATTGGAGCAGGAGGACTCCTTCCCCTGAGGAGGAAGCAGTGCCAGAAACAACATGTGATTTCCACATTCCCCATCCCATTGCACCACTGGAGGGGAGAAGGTAGAGAAACAGGAATAGGGAAGGAATGAATGTTGGGTTGAAGAAGTTATTAAGATTTGATTTAACGTCTCATTATCCTACTCAGATTTTGTTTGGTAATAAATTCAACTGATTTCCCCAGGTCTACTCTGTTTTGGTCAGGATGGTAATTGCTGAGTGTTCTCTGTTCTTGCCTCAACCCCTGAGCCTTTCATTATAATCTCTCTGCCCTGCCCAGTTGAGCAGGGGAGTGATAAAAGGGCTTTGGTGGGCCCCTGTCTTCAAGCCAGGGTCAGCCCAACAGACCAGGCATGAATTCCTCCTTGGTTAACAACACTGTTGAACATAGAATCATAGAATTATAGAATCATTAAGGCGGGACCTCTCCAAGGTCATCGAGTCCAGCCTTTGACAGAACACCACCATGACAACTAAACCATAGCAGTAAGTGCCACATCATCATTTCTTGAACACCTCCAAGGATGGTGACTCCAAAATTTCCCTGGACAACCCATTTCAGTGCTTGGCAACACTTTCAGTGAAAAATACTCCCTGATGTCCAGCCTGAACCTCCCCTGACACAGTTAAGGGCATTTCCTCATTTTTCTGTCTGTTACTCCATGCTTCCTACATTGTTTCTTTTCCTGATTTCATCTCAAAGTAGGAATTACTCACAGTAGGGATTATCTTCCTGTTAAGTGTACTCCCTATGCTCTGCTACAATGGGTCCCTGAACTTTGCATCACATTCCCAGTCAATACCTGAACACAGAATGTTCTTAATAAATCTTGAAATCCCATTTAAAATGGGATTGTGTGTCATGGCAAATCATTTAGCAATTCGTCTATGGATGAATTAAGCAGAATTCATGTACTTATCAAAACATGCCAGTGAATAACAAAAATGCTGATAACTTGGGAAATTTTTAAGGGGTACAAATTCCAAAAGGATACACACTCTACTCATCAGCAGGAGAAATTTTAGAAGGTATGTTGCTTCTTGGCTAACTATTCTATCAATATCTCAGCTATGTCCCAGACTGCTCCAGCTCTGAGTCCTACAGGGAGATCACTCTGAGAGCACTGCAGGACACCACTGGGCAGCTGGAAAGTGTTATGATTATAGGGAATATTTCACAGTGAAGCCATAATAGGTGGGGAAAAGGGTACTTTAATTAAAATGTTGCTGGGAGCTAGAAACAGATATTTAAATCTTATGTTCTCTTCAAAGTCTTAGCTTTGAGAAAAATGAACCAATGATCCAAAGCAATTGTAAATTGTTGAGAACAAAGATGCTGTTATATAATTCAGTTTGTTTCCTTTTTGTGGAAGTAAACATATCAGCAGTCTTTTGCTAAGAAATATTTTCCCTGATTTACGTTTTAGTTATGCACTGCAAATATTGAGGGGGAGCACAAGACACAAATAATACAGTAACACAATGCAGATAATTGAAATGCAAAGCAAAAGTTAAGAGTCCTATTTTACTACACAGAAGCAAAAAACTGGAGGTTTGTTAAACCTGAATATGTGTGTTAGAAACAAATTCTGAGATTAAAAATGTATTATTTTTAATAGAAACCAAGTTCTAATCGTCTACTGAAATGCCAGGCATCATATGAAAGAGATACTTTTATCACTTCTGCAAGAAAAATGTGTGTTTACTGAGTGTTAAATTTCAATGCAAATAGAAGCACTAATCTAAATAAAGCTTATTCTAGAATCACCTGCTTAAACCAAGTCGCAAATATGTAACCACATCATTTTCTGCCTCAGCTGATGAAGATGAGATTGCAAGAACAATCTTTACTGCGAAAAATAGCCTGATATATCATTGAGCCAGTGCATTGAAAGTCTACATAATTAAACAGGTTTTTTCACACACTTTGTTCAGTGAAATGTTTCATTGTCATTTAAGGTTATGTGCTACTACAATTCCGTGCAGAGATGGGTATTATAGGCAGGTGATTCCTTATTCCATTGCAGCTTGACTACGTCATAAATTCCAAAATACAAAACTTTCTCTGATTATTTGAGTTGGGAGTGTAAAAAATACTTGTGGTATAGTTGCTCAGGAAATACTTGAAAGAAAGAAAATGTTCTGCATTAGTTACATGGGTATTCAAGGATAATGTCCAACATACACTAATCTCTGACAATTTGTTAGTTATCCTAGCAATTCTCTATATGATATTTATATATATTGTACATAATATGTTCCTTGTGTTTTCGAAAATACTCTTCAGTTTATCATAGATGCACTTGTTTAACTTTGAACAGATTTCTTGTCTACAGAATTTATGGCATTTATGGGAGTACAGAGAAATGGTCATTCTACTGCTGAAGATCAGGAATTCTGCAGGTTAGACATACTCCAGTTTTGGAGACAAGGCATGAGACTCAAAGATTGTACTTGTTCTCCTGTCCGGATTTCCATCTTTTCCTTTTTCTCTACTTCTCTAAACATCTTCTTTTTTCTGCTTCACAGCATCTGTGTTCTTTCCATGGTTTGTACATTCCACAGCTGCTGTCACCAACGGATGAGGAGGATTGCTATAGTCTGGTAGTGTTAAAGCATGTGAAAATATCCCTCCCTGGAGAACTAGCTGCCACATCCAGTCTCATCTTAAAAGCCTCTAGGGATGAAGAATCCGCTACCCCTCTGGACAGGCCATTCCAATGCCTGATCAATCTCTCTGTAAAGAATTTCCTTCTAATATCCAACCTAAATCTCCCCTGGCAGAGCTTAAGCCCATGCCCTCTTGTTCTACTGTTGGTTGCCTGAGAGAAGAGACCAACTGCCACCTGGCTACAACCTCCCTTCAGGTTGTTGTAGAGAGTGATGAGGTGACTCTTCAGTCTCCTCTTCTCCAGATTAAATAAGCCCAACTCCCTCAGCCTTTCCTCATAGGACTTGTGCTCCAGTCCCTCCACTAGCCTTGCTGCTCTTCTCTGAACCTGCTCCAGCACCTCAATATCTTTCCTGAACTGAGGGGCCCAGAACTGAACACAAGACTTGAGTTGTGGCCTCAGCAGCGCTGAGTACAAGGGAAGGATCACTTCCTCATCCTGCTGGCCACACTATTCTTGATACAGGCCAGGATGCCATTGGCCTTCTTGGCCACCTCAGCACACTGTTGGCTCATGTTGAGCTTCCTGTCAATTAGTACCTCCAGGTCCCTTTCTGCCTGGCTGCTCTCCAGCCACTCTGTGCCCAGCCTGTAGCGCTGCATGGGGTTGTTGTGGCCAAAGTGCAGGACCCGGCACTTGGCCTTATTGAACTTCATCCCATTGGAATGAACTCATATCTCCAGGCTATCCAGGTCCCTCTGAAGAGTCCTCCTGCCTTCCAGGAGGTCAACACTTCCTCTCAACTTCATGTCATCTGCAAATTTGCTAATGATGGACTCAATCTCCTCATCTAAATTATCAAAAAACCAGAACTGGTTCCAACACTGACCCCTGGGGAACACCACTAGTGACCGGCTGCCAACTGGACACAGCCCCATTCACCAGCACTCTCTGGGCCTGGCCCTGCAGCCAGCTCCTAATCCAGGAGAGGGTACACTTGTCCAAGCCATGGGCTACCAGCTTTTACAGGAGCATGTTATGGGAGATAGTGGGAAAGGCTTCACTGAAGTCCAGATAGACCACATCCACAGCCTTTCCCTCATCCACCAGGTGAGTCACCTGATCATAAAGGGAGATCAGGTTGGTCAGACAGCACCTGCCCTTCCTAAACCCATGCTGGCTGGGTCGAGCCCTTGCCCATCCTGAAGGTGCTGTGTGATTGCACTCAGGATGATCTGCTCCATAACCCTGCCAGGCACGGAGGTCATGCTGACAAGCCTGTAGTTTCCTGGGTCCTCCTCGCAGGCCTTTTTGTGGATTGGCATGACATTTGCCAATTTCCAATCATCTGGGACCTCCCCATAGAGTCAGGACTGTTGGTAGATGACGGAGAACAGCATGGGAAGCTCTTCCACCAGCTCCCTCACTTACACTAGGTTGGATATTGAGCTGGTGAAGTCTAAAGGTTCTTTAACCCTTGTCCAAGTTAAAGATGTAACATAAATAATTTTCAGCAGGCAATGCCTACTTTATTTATTGCTAGTTTTATGACCTTATTACATCAAAATAATCTTTGTCTTACTGTTAAGGGACAAGAAGTATAACCGACACATAGGGTATAATAGTCCATACACCCAGATCTCTATGGTGACTAGGTACAACAGAAAGAAAATACCTAATTTCTACAGCTCATAAAGACTCTGATTCTTCATTAAAATTGTGAAGCAATGTAATAAATCTTGTGGATACATTCTTTCATCACTCAATTTCAGAATATTTTAGAAATATTAGCTAATTAAATGTTATAATATATAAAATTGCAGGCTTTGGTAAGCGGGCAGAATAAGTAGAAATGTCACATCAAAATGTAGTTTATGGAGGATTTTTTCCTTACATTTTAAATTTACAATTTAAAGAAAAGAAAACCTGTTTTATATCACACCATCATATATTAAGGTCTGTTTTCCCATTATTATGTATAAAGTAATAGTATAGTAATAATAATTTAAATATCAAATCTGCTTTATTTCAAAACAAATTTAGAGGTAGATGAGATTTGATATAGAGATTATTTAAAATGTCCTCCACTAAGTAAAATCATTCTTTTTCTTCAGCTGCCTATACTGCTGGGGGCCATAGTAAGAGGAAGGTAGATTAGGTAAGAGTTACTTTGGTTTAATTTGTCCCACACCTGCAAATCAGCATTACTTGGTGCTTACTGGATGATTAATGGGATGAGAAATTATGCCCTGCAGGATCTCCTTGGATAGTTAAACATTTGTTAGAAGATCAGGCAGATAAGTATTCTAGTGTTCCTACATTTCTAGATTAGATTAAAGGTTAGTTCAAGGATAGTTATGGTGGTGCTTAGTGTGGTTATGGTGCTTCATTTGAATCCTTATCTCTTAAATTGCTGGATTCTTGTTATTAACTGGTCCCACTAACTGTCATTACTGATTTGCTCTGAAATAAAACACATCTCTAAATAATATCACATAAGAAATTTACAACCTTCTCTTTAATTACACTTTTACATGTTTTTCAAATTAAAATATCTCAGGCTTTCAGAACTTCCTTGAGCATGTAGTCTATACCACAGCCTGTTAGAAAAGAGACCTCTGAACCACTTTTCAATTATTTCAAACAAAACCCAGTTTTTGTTTCTCAACATCTTGAGCTGAAAGAACAAAAGAAAAGTCCCGATTTTACTTAACTGTGATGAAGATGCTTTGAGGTAGAGCCTTCATCCCCTGGTAATTTATGAGCATTTAAGAGAGTCAAAAGAGGGAGAATATTTGGTGAAAGCCAAAAAAAGAACACAGGTCCAGGTAAAGAGACTTTGGCATTTGGAGCTAAATTGGTAGGACCTGAAAAGAATGGCCTCTATCCTTCTCTACAGAAGCAGTCCTAGATTGAATGGACACCAACCATCAGGACAACAGGACAAGGAGGCAACAAGCAGAAACTGATGCACAGGAAGTTCCACCTCAGGAAGAACTTTCTGTGCAGGTGACTGTGTGCTGAAACAGATTGCCCAGAGAGGTTGTGGAGCCTCCCTTGCTAGAGTCATTCAAGAATTGTCTGGACACAATCCTGTGCAATGTGCTGTAGTATGACCCTGCTTGAGAAGGGAGGTTGGACCACATGACACGCTGTGGTCCCTTCCAGCCTGATCCAATCTGTGAGTCTACGGTAAAATATTTCCCAAAATGGTATGCAACAGGTACATGCTAGCCCTGTCTTCTACCAAAAATTAACATAAGTCTAGGAGAAGAAATTAAATGGAGCTTTTGTTCAGCCGGCTATCAGCATGAATCAGCTTCCCAGTCTTCATTAACATGAGATAACAGTCTGCCTGGTCTACACATAGCAGCCTAGTTTTACCTCCTATACAGTCAGCTGCTGCACACTTGCTAAGGGGTTTTAGAAAGGTCAATTCTGCTCCAGACGAGTATTGATAAAAGACGGCAGGATTGGTGATCTGCCAAAATCAAGCATCTGCATGTATCTTTTCCAGATGGCTATGATATGTAATAGTGTAGCTCTTCTCTTTAAATATTAGGCCACTGAGTAGGTGGGAATAATTTATTTTCTGTTGAAGTGATTTTTAAAGGGACCTTCCATATAAGTAGCTTTTCTACTAACAGTGTTTCTCAGTGCAGTGGAACGAAAATAGTAGTGAAGAGGATCATTTTTCTCGGCACGCTCCAAGTCAGTCTATTCTAACAGGCAGTGAGAGCAGGTAGTGATTTGAGACTGAAGTCGTCTCAGACTTCAGGCTTTGAAGTGTATGAGAAAACACCTTCTTCAAGTCTTATCACTGTCTATTCATCTCTCTGAGCTATGGGTTTTTTGAGACACTGTGAATTCAGTTTATCCTCCTTGTCTGAACTGTGTTAAATAAACTCTATGGGCTTAATCTGATAGTGTATTTATAGATATACTAAATGTTTAGTTTTAATGCTAATCTACTAAGATCTTTGTTTTACATATTTCCTGGAAAAACACTAGGGAATCATTGCCATAATGGAATAAGGTACTAGTGAAACTTATTTTCTAACTAGCTCTTCTTTCTCCTAAAAGAAAGTATTGAACAAAATGCTTCTTGTTATTGACTATACAAATTCCAGTCATAATTCACAGTTTCAGTCCTTATCCTAGTTAGTATTGTTCAAATGTGAAAAATGAAAACATAAAAAACCCAAAACAAATAAACAAAAAATTAATTTTGCAATTACACTTAGTGTTATGGGTTTAGCCAGGTAGGCCTAAATTTAGGTTTTAAAACTCAGATTTGGGCCTGAAATTGTCAGCTGCCTTGAGCTGGGCCAGGCTAGCTGGCAGCTGACTTCTTCTAGCCAATGATGTTGTATTTCATACCATCTTACATCATCTCAATAAAGTAAAATCCAGTGTGTGGGTGTGGCTTAGTTCAGTTCCACCATGGCTGAGGTGCAGGGAAGACGTGCTACCGGTATGATGCCCTGTTAGGCCTCGCTCCTGCTATTGCCACTCCTTGCCTTTTGTTTAAGTTCAGAGAAGTAGAAATATTTTATTGTTACTCTTTCTGTTTCTTGCTGGATGACTTTTGGCTTTGGAGTGCTTATGAATCTAGAGTAATACACTTTCTATTAATTGAGGAGTGGGAGGTTATTTCTTGTTACATATAACTTGTGTGTGTGTTATATTGTAGTTTTCTTTTAATTTTCTCTTTTCTGTATAAATATATGTAGTTAGTCTCAGCATAAACTAGTTTGGAGTGTTTTTTTCCCTCTCCCTCTTCTTCCCTTTTCACTCTGTCTCGGACAGTTGGCATTTTGCCAGCTCAAACCAAGACACCAAGGGCCTGGTAATTGTTTCATGAGATTGACTTGCATAATTTAACACTCCTAATGAAATTTTATTTTAACTGTGATTTTTTGATTTCTGATCAATGTGTTGCAAAGTTTCTATTTTATGCATACAATATGATAAAAGAAGATTATTATGGTTTGTCATCCTAAGAATAAAAGTATTTTCAGGTCACTCAGTCTCTGTGATTAGTGAATAGTCTTGCCAATTTAAAAGATCCAAAATTTTCAGTCAGATGAGTAAAAATCACCATACTATTAATACAGTCTGTAAGATCTTTAAAAGATTATACTGCAGTAGTTGTGTATCTCTGATGTCAGATGAGGTTAAAAATACACAAAAAAAGTTCACAGCAACTCTATGAGTTGGTCTTGAAACCATGACAACAATGTGCCAGAGCCAGGGAGCAGTGAAGAGTACCCAGGAACAGAATGCAATGACGAGTCCTGACAAACAGAATATTATAAATCCTTATTTCATTGACAACTAATTGTTGAAATAGATTCAAACAGAAACTGTGAGAAATAAAAAGGGAGGGTTCGTTGTGGGAGATGTGGAAAGAAGGGGTTTGGTTAATTAAAAGGTTCTGTGTTAATTGGGGTTTTTCTGAGAAAATGGGACTGGCCCTTTAGGGGGGGGGAATTTCTCCACATGCAGGTTAGACAGGCGAAATTGGCGGGAAGTCTGTGAGGCTGCAGTCCCAGCAGGGGGGCTGCTGCCAGGGCTTGCGGCCGGTGTTAGGGCCTGAGAGGGCAACTGGATGAGCCAATCAGCGTTGATGGCGCAGCAAGAAATTGCCCAAAGAAGGCAGTGAAGAAGTGAGGACTTCGAATCAGCGTTCAAAGTGCCAAACATGGACTGCGGAGGGCTGGACTCCTGGAGGGGGGAAAGGGGCGTGGCGTGAAGGAAATAAATTGGGGTGACCCCTCCCTCCTCCGTGTGCTCCTCGGCGATTTGGCTGGGGAGGCACCCTGTGTACACAGTATTGGCCATTAAAACCCTATTTTTTGCTTTGCTCCTTCAACTCGTCTCTCTAAAAATTCTTCAACACGAGATTTTTCTCACAGAAACTGTAATAGAATATAATGGTAAATAATAACTTGATGGTACCTGATTGGATGTAAAAAATACCCTCAAGTTACCTTAGGTGATTATAATGCTCAAAAACATGTTCCCAGGGAAATTTGTATATGTAAATGATAGCATAATGAGGACTGTACCACCACATGCACATTAAGAATTTTGTTATATATGTGTGAGTGAATAATCACCTGTTTCTGCATCATTCTTTCTTTGTTATCTTTTAGTATAAAAGACTGTGCTTGTTTCCTAAATGTTGTGCCAGCTCTGTTAAATGTCCAGCATCCTATTCTGCAGAATCATAATAAAATCAAATATCTCTGCTATATGTTGGTTGGATCTTGCAAACAAGGTGAACCCATATTTCAGACAACATGCTTAGCATTTGATCTTATTCTGGTAAACTGCAAGGTGTGTGACAACGACAATGCCTCATATTCACATTTACCCATGTATTGAAAGGTAGGTTTCAACCCTCATCATTCTTCCCACCAAACTCCCTCATTTCCTGCTACCCCTCTGCACTCTGCTCAGCAACAAAACCTCCCTTTTCCCATTTCCAAACATGCCCTTTTTCATACTTGTTGCATCAGTCCAATCACAAATTCTGAGTGGTCAACTGCATTTACCATTTCAACAATTTAAGTTCCTTTTCCAGCTTTCCCACCATTCCTGACTCTGCAGTGCTTTGATCCTGTTCTCCTAAGCCCACATGATTTTGCTGCAGCACTAACCTATTTTCCTTAGACGTAGTCTGCCAGACAAGCAAACAGTAAAAAGAGGGACTGGACAGCAGTTTTTGCTTCTCCCAGAAGAAAAGTGAAAAAACATATGCCTTGGACTTGTAGACCACTTGTTCTCCCCTCCACAGTTGTGGTAGTTTTAGCTAGGCATCAATTTAGGAGGCTCAGAGAATCTACATAGATTAGGAGAGACAGGTTTCACCTAACTTAAGCAACCAAAGAAATACTTCATACCAATGACACAAACCTCAGTTGCCATCATCTCTGCAGTGGAGGCAGGACGTGCTGCTGCTGCTCTGCTGTCTTGGGCCTTGCTCCTGCCGCCACTACATCATATTTTGTTTTAGTTTCAGGGAAGTGGAAACATTTTATTGTTGTACTTTCTCTTTTGCCTTGCTGGGTGTCTTTTAGAGTATTTTATGAATCTAGACTAATGAAATATGTTTTCGGTAGGAAGTAAAAAATTGTTGTTATGACTAACTTGTGTGTGTTATATTGTAGTTTTTTTCTTAATTTTCTCTTTTCTGCATAAATATATATAATTAGTTTAAGTTTAAACCTAGTTTGAGTTTCCAGAGTTTTTTTCTTTTCCCTCCTTTTCTCCGTGGGGAGGGTGGGGAGAGAGGCTCTGACTCTGCGTCGGGCAGTTGACATTTTGCCAGCTCAACCCTAGACAACAGTATACTGTCAAAAAGGTATATCTACTTTCAGCCCTACTCTTTTTGGCACCTGTTATCCACAAACCTAGGCAAGTAGGGAAGGGAGCCAGATAGATGGGATGAGACCTCTTGAGCTGGCAGGGATCTGTACCTCTGGTGCCAGCCAAGACACCTGCTTAGGCAGGAGAGAGTACGCCCATCAATTCTGAGTGAGTTCTGACTACTTTTTTTAGCTGCTCAGGTCTTTCTGGAATCCCAGGTCATTTCACATTATGAAAAATTAGTCAGCTAGGTAGCGTAAACCTAGCATTGAATCAGAGATCAAATTTTTCACAATCAGTTCCATTTAAATGAATAAGTAAGCATCAAATGTGCATCACAATATATAATAAATGATAAAAGCAATGTAAACACTTTAAATCTCCTCAATTCATTCAGTAGATGAATTAAGGATTCATTAATGGCAGCAAGTCACTTTTTAATAAAATCTGTCAACAGAACATGAAAAAGCCCCCATGGTTGTCATGGTATTTAATATAAAATATACAGAAAGATGAATGGCTGATTTTTAATGGAGAGATCCCACTCTATAAAGGCAGATATTTAGTCTCAAGAGCCATGTAGCACACACAGCAAATTGTCTGGACCCAGGGCTTCGCAGCTGGAATTATAATTAGCCTGTCTGCAACTCCATCTGTAAAATGATTCTTTGTCAGAGCATGAAGAGATTCTGTTCTGGCAGCAAAGAAATGTCACAAATAACAGTAGGAAAGATCAATCCCCCCCCAAAAATCAAGCAATGTTCAAGGAAATCTTAAAACATAAAATGCATAAGAGCTCAAAAGTTAAAAAAAAACCAACCAAACAAACAAACAAAAAAACCCCACAAAAAACAACAATTACAAAAAACCCCAAAACCAACCAAACAAAAAATCCCCACAAACAAAAAAACCCCCTCCAAGATATGTATTTACTTTGTCAGGAAAAGGTATTGGGCTCTTCCTAGAAATCCAATGGAAATTTGTTCCTGACTCATGAAATATGAGAGTTGTTTCTGTGACAAACAGCAAAGAACACACTAACTGGGGGCCATTCCTGCTTAATATTTTTCCACTCTTTCAGTTGGTACTCCTAAGAATCTTGTTCAAAACTGCTGAATTAAGGGGTTTGAAACTTTGTCTCTTCACTAAATCCTGTTGTCTATTTTACTTATCTATTCTTTTCAATTGCAAATATGCCTTTCCATTTACCTGAAATACCCATCACTCATAAAAGAAACTGTTAGAGCCACACAATGCTTTGCAGAGTAAATGATTCCATCCTGGCACAAAGGAGATATTACTGGGTCTTATTGAATGTGAGCAAACACCAAGATCTTAGAGAAATTGAGAGGTTCTCAAATTGCTGACATGACTAAAATTTGGTCTAGGCTATGTTCTTCATGTAATTTTTGGGTGAATGAAGAATGAAAAGTTAAATATTTTCACCTATAAGGCTAATGATTCATTAGAAATCTAAAAAATATACTAGCAGACCATTTTGTTAAACAGGAAAATATCAGAATTTTTAGGCAATTTAGGTCAAAAAGAGAACTTGGAAGAGGGTTTATTAGTTGATATTTGCTTTACTGATGCATGCATTGTTTTTTGTGTTAGGAATTTATTTTAAACGTAACCTGCATATCCAAATTTGAAAATATTCCAGGGCTTACCTCTCCAGAAAGTTTGTCCAGCAGTCGCACTGAAGGACTGAAGGTGCATAGGCTTGCTATCTGCTCTGTCTACCTAACCAATGTTTTCTTCTCTCTGTGCTCTGGGATGGGACACCAAGCTTGATAGACTACAAGTGATAGGAATAAAAACAGGAACTGGAACACTGACTGGTTTGGGGTTCATTACTTGTAAAGCACTTAAGTACTAGAGTACAAAACAGATAGAATGAAGACGACTCCACTATGTCTTTATTATTTTGTAATATAGGAATAATTGTGTGGCAGTTAATATGGTAATTCTTTCGAGAATTTGTAAAACTAGAAATTACATTATTTGCTTAATTATGTTAAACTGAGTGTTCATTTAGGTTACACAAAATAAAAATTTAACAAAAGGTACTCATGTTGATTTTCAAGATCTATGCTTAACAAAAAAATTCCTAGGTGCACAAAGAAAGCTGAATCAGTTTCCCTCCCACTCTGTAGTCTTTTTTTCAGTAGAAATTTGATCCTTCACTTGAATTTCTTCTTTAACTAGCTTCCCCAGGTATCTCTCAAACATCAGGGAGAAATAAAAATTTATAAGGGAAGGAACAATACACCATTTGACATCTGATTTCAGTATTTGTGTGTTTGAAATGCACAGAAATACCTTCATATGCACATATAATATTCAAATGTATGATAAAAGAGTAACAAATGTGCTTTGTTGCAGATTCGTTGATCAGCTTCTGTTATAGACAAACTATAAGTGTCACTCCATGACATGATTGTCACATGTGTTGTAATATTGCTGCAAGGAACAACTCCCAAAAGCAGAGATTCAGTAAAAATATAATTTGGGTTATATTAAGACATATGTAGATTTTAGGCCTGTGTTTCCCCCAAAGTTGATCATAAATATTTAAGTGCTCCTTGTAGGCAGAAGTTAACAGTACTCTTTGGTGACCATTCTAATGTACAGTTTATTCCTTCAGAAGGCAGGCTAAAACCTGCGGTCTAATAAAGTTTTGGGGCCACAACATAAATGTCTGATGCCAAAAATAAATTCTGACACAGTAATACTGTAGGATAGTTTAAATACATAAACAAACAAGTGTACATTTGTAGCTAATAGTTTACATCAATGGTATTTCTTTCCTCTATTGTTTGACAAAAATTATTAAGAAGAAAATACCTCTGTAAAAATTATTAAGAAGAAAATGCCTTATTCAGGGTAGTCCTCAATTTTCTCTGGTTGGAATACAAACTGATCATTGGCCTGATGTTAAATCAGTTAAATTAATAATAGCATTTTAATATGAACAGATGGTGTTTGCAGAGTCCAATCATTTTATGGAACGTCTATTAAGTCCTATGTTTGCCATTTTGAAATTCTGTATGGTTTAGACCGTATTATAGTCTGGTTTTGACCCTTCCATTTTTTCTCTGACTTTGCTAGTATTATTACTGAAACTGCCATTATCAAATGCAGTTCTTTGTCACATGCTTTAAAAAATTTGCAAGCCAGTCATAATTGTTCTAATTCTTGACCAAGAAATTACTGAGCTTCTTTCTCTGCATTCTGATAAAAAATTATAGGGTTTGATTTTAAAATTTTAGTCACAATCCCACTTAGTCAGTAACTGCTAAAAGAATATGCACAACACTGCACATACCAAAAACTCGGTAATCTCAGGAGTCCTAACCTTGCCTGAATAAAAGTGTTGTTACTGACGTGATTTAAGGAAAAAGCGATTGGACAACAAAAAAAATTATTTATTTTGTTATGTTCTGAAAATACATTTTGTTTCAAAGTCTTCAAAGAAAATTTAATAAATTTTTAAACTATGTATGGCAAGGACTTGATGTGCAAACAACTATGTTTTTCCATTACTAACAGTCATGCACTTTTTTTTATCAGCAGCAAAAAGAAAAAAAAGAACAAAAATTAATGAATCAGCAAATATATTTACATGCCTACGCTAAGTCACTGTGCCACTCTGTTGCTGTATATAGTTGCCTCCCATCTGCTCTCTGCACTCTGTCAATTTTTTGTAGGGAGCCATATGTTTCAGAGCCTTCTTTGAAGCATCCAGCTTATTTTTAGGTGCTGAGATATCACTTGTCACAGTTGACAACAGAAGAGACCTGATCTCTGATGGTTAGAGTGGCTGTGAATATGAAATAGTTTATGTCATATGAAAAATAATAATAATAAATATTTTCAACCTCTAATAATAATTCTTATGTGTAACCTAGAAATTATATAATAATCTCCTTTCATCACTATGTAAAGTTTATCACTAAAACTGTGATTTTTGCATATTCCGGCTCATGAGTTCCTGCTTGTAATTCCATCACTCATTGTTTGCAATTGATAAACTATGTGGCTATATATGACTACTCTGATTTCAGTGGAAACTTTGGGATAGAGAGGTGGGTCTATGTTAGGTACTCTAACAGAAAAAATTCATTTTGTCTGTATGCCATAACAGTTTTCTGTTCTAGGTTTTTCATTTTTCAAATTTTTTTTATTACCCATTTTCTGAGTATCCTTTATTTGGGGAATTCTGGCTTTCCCCCTCTGTTAGAGGGTTTATATGATGTTTGGAGGGGTTTTGTTGCCTTTCTTTTTCTTCTTTTTCCTCTTTGCTTCCAAGCTTTCTCTAATGCTCTTATATTGACCACTGTACACTGTTTTATATAGAACCAGAAAGCTATATTCAGACAGTAAAACTGGCTATCAGTCAACTTCCCTGTTTATTTTATATAATTACATTATTGAAAAAGTTACCAGAAGTTACCAGAATTTTTGTGAGGTCTGAGTGCAGCCCTCCGAATGCAGTAGCGCAGCTTTGGCACACAACTGACTCTAGTCCTTCTTACTCAGAGCTTTGAGTGAGACCCCAGGAGAACTCACTTCCCCACATTTTTATCTTGGGATATAAATGGGGTTTGAAAATAACTCATCAAGAGAGTGGTGTCAGCTGGCAACTATTAAGGTAAGTTTTTCCCTTCTTTCTTTGGACAGTGTGGTGCTATGGGTAAATCAAGCTTCTTGAGTACTGTTCTTTGAAGACCTAAGCAAAACAAGAAAATCCAGCATAATAAGACCTTTATTTGCTACTGGTTTTAATGAAGTGATTATGTATTTCATTTAGTCTGTAGAAATTTCTTTGTGTTGCTGGATTTTCTTTTTCCAAAATCAAGGCATCTAAATCCAAGAAATAGATTCAAATACTTTCAGCTGAAGCTGTAGTTTTATTTAGCTTTGGTTTGCACAGAAAAAAAATATTTACTAGAAATCTAAGGGCTAGCACATACACAATAGGTGAACAAAGATGGTTGATACATAAATAAGGCTATTTGGAGAAAAGATTTAAATAAAGGAACAGAATGAAGGACATGACCTATGGGACACCTGCAGGAAGCAGAGTTATAGAAGGACTTCTGAAAGATCTATCAAAGGATTGAGTAGACAGGCAGAAAGAGAGAGATATGGATGAAAGCCGTTACAGAGGCAAAGACAGAAAAGTATTTTAAACAAAATTAAGGGCAGTGTAGAGGTCAAAGAAGACAAAGAAATATTGTAGAAATGTAAGATTTTGCTAAAATGTCACCAAGAACTTAAAAAAAATAGTAACTAACCTTCAATGCAAGGAAGAAATTGAGTATAAATAGATGGGTAAACCCAGGCTGCATTTAATGAGCTTGAAATAAAAGGGAGGAACAAGACAGGGCAATAAATGAGGACAAGATTTAAGATAAAGGTGGGATATTTTTCAAAGAGCAAAGACTGCCCTTTTTATATTGTGAAGTAAAAGACCCAGAAAGTAGTGAGAAGTTGTGTGGAAAACATATGCAAGGGTAAAGAGTTGTGTAGAAGAGTTTTAAGTTGAAGAAAGGTCACAAGAACAAGAGCAAAGTTAGGGTGGGAACTGCTGGAAAATATACAGATCAAGAGCAAGAAAGAACAAGGAGGCAGAAAAAAGTGAGAATAAAGTCATGCTACATTTCAACAATATCATCCTGCAATAACCTGGCAGAGTCCCATATGAGGAAGAGGAAAAGAGGAAGGGATAAAGGGAGGGAGGGAGGGAGGGAGGGAGGGAGGAAGGGAGGAAGGGAGGAAGGAAGCAGGGGGAGAAGGGAGGAAGGGGAGAAGGAAGGAAGGGTGGAAGAGGGAGAGAGAAAGAGAAAGAAAGGAGACAAACCATACTTACTACATTTGTTCATTTAAAATTAATATTTTTACTTGATTAGGTGGAGACAGAAAGAGAGAGAGAAAATGAGACTTATAAACCNTAGTTATATAGGAAAGCAGATGGTAGAACTGAACAGGAAAAGTAGATTTTTAGTAATATTCCACTGGGGTAGAGGGGAGTGAGGGAGTGTGAAATACGCAGATTCAAAGATATGAGAAACTAGTAGTGGTTAAATGAAGTGGTGGGAAACTTGATCAGGAACCTGTGTGAGGGCAGAAGAGAAAATAAAGAAGAAGAAAGAGATGATAAACTCAACTATAAAACCAAAGCTCAGTAGAGACTGAGAGAAGATGGTGTGTGTGTGTGGGGGGGGGGGACCCCACTCTTTTTTAATGAACAAAACCAATTTTCAGTGACAGCTACAAGCCAATGGTAAAGTAGTGTAATAAGACTGTGGGCATTTTGGACATTTCAGAGCAGGACTGCTGGTTTGTATTTGGAATTTTTATCCTTCTGCTGCAATAATCCTTCTGCAGAAATCTATTCAACTTCTACATGAAATTCATGTGGGTTGGGGTTTTATATATATATGTATATATTTTTCAAAATTTCCAAAGAAATTGCATGGACCAAGAAAAAAAAAGCGTAAAAATCTCTATGATATTCTTCAAAAGGTGAACTTTTTTCTGGTTAATTCTT
>VWZD01001721.1:179972-232534 GCA_013396695.1 Sakesphorus luctuosus
ACTATAAAACCAAAGCTCAGTAGAGACTGAGAGAAGATGGTGTGTGTGTGTGGGGGGGGGGGACCCCACTCTTTTTTAATGAACAAAACCAATTTTCAGTGACAGCTACAAGCCAATGGTAAAGTAGTGTAATAAGACTGTGGGCATTTTGGACATTTCAGAGCAGGACTGCTGGTTTGTATTTGGAATTTTTATCCTTCTGCTGCAATAATCCTTCTGCAGAAATCTATTCAACTTCTACATGAAATTCATGTGGGTTGGGGTTTTATATATATATGTATATATTTTTCAAAATTTCCAAAGAAATTGCATGGACCAAGAAAAAAAAAGCGTAAAAATCTCTATGATATTCTTCAAAAGGTGAACTTTTTTCTGGTTAATTCTTCAAGCATATGAAAAAACTCAATTTATGAGGAAGATGAGTGTCTAGACACTTTCGATCAAGTCTTCACTGCTGTAAGCTTTTCTGTGGCACTTTTCTTTCTGTGCCGATATGTGTAGCTGAATCCCCCAAGTTATTTTTGCCATGTTTATCTTTCCATTCATCCATTTAAATTTCTTGATCCATTTATTGGCTATTCCCAATAAGGGTCATGCCACAGCTCTCCAATTTTCTTTATTCAACCCAGCTCGGAAAAGCATTGATAACTTTCTCTTACTCTCTTTTTAAAATACAACGTTAAAAGTCTCACTTTATTCTTTGACTTCAAGAGATATTTAGAATATCCACAGGCAAAAATTATCACCAGATCTGTAGCTATTTTTGCCCTGAGGAAATATAAAGCTAGGACATGAATAACTAGCACCTTTTTACCTTACCTTTCACCCTGACCTCATATTGAATTCATAGAATCTCTACCTTCACAAGGGACAAAGATTTGGTCAGGCCCATAGGGGCAGCATATGTTTTCAAAATGGCAAAGAATAGAGCAATTTCCATTGCTCTAATATAATTCATTTTTGAAAAGCTTTGTGGCTTCTAATGACAGATTCCATATGCTGTAAAATTGAGCACTAAAAAAAAATTATAGTTACAAGACTTAAATTTTGAAACAGATCAAAATTAGAGGAAAACTGAATATTCAAACAAGAATAACTATGCTATAAATTACTCCTACATAACCTTGCATTTCAACAGTGACCTTGGTCCCAATCAAGAATTTAGGAGGGGGAAAAAGAGCAACTCTGGAGAGTTTTTTAAATGCATACCTCATCAAGTTATCATAATTAAATCATCATTTTCATCAAGCAATAAAATGTGACCAAATTACCACGCAAAATTATTAATCATAGCACACATGCATTTCAATTGCAAACAGTTTAGGATGCATTTATTAAAGTCTTCCTAGGTAATAATGAAATAAAATCATGTTAATGTTTTGCCATTGGAGGAGGAGCTAAAAGTATTGAAGAAAGTTTATGATTAAAAATATTAAATTCTCAATCCTGAAAATTATTGATTTGGATAAGGGATTCATTTTGATATATGTTTATAGAATTTTTGCATCATCAATTGATAAACTGAAAAAGTTAAGCATGTTTTTTATATGCCTGATTTTAGGTACATTATGCTTAGAGTTAACGCCAAAGACAGCCAGAAGTCATTACCCACAGGTTTAAGCCCTCTCTACTTTAAATGCACATGTTCTTATAAAGCAGGTTGGGTTACTTTTGTATAGAAATAAGAAGCATATTAATGCACAGGGTCTGTATGTGCATGCATAGCAGCATAACCACCTAATTTATCAGCAACTCCTCCCAATTTTGTACCGTCTGTGAACTTGCTCAGTCTGCACTCTGTTCCATTTTCCATGTCATTAATAATGATACTAAAGAGAATGGGACCCACTATTGACCACTGAGATACACCACTAGTTACTGGCCTCTAACAAGAGTCCAGTCATTCAGTCAGTTCTAATTCCATTTCTTTGTATTTTCATCCACCCCATACTTCATCACTTTCTCCATGAGGCTCTAACTTGTGGGAGATAAGAGTTGAAAATTTTACTGAAACCAAGACAATATTCACTGCTCAGCCCTCAAATACCGAGACAGTCGTTTCATCATAGAAGGCTATCTGGTTGGTCAAGCATTACTTCTCCATTTTGAACTCATGATTATGACTTGTACCTTGTAGGCAGCTTCTTTCTTACATGCGAATTCTTGAGGTGAGATTGCTTCAGCCGCTCTTTGTTGTATTTATCTTACCTTTTTTTCACATTGCCCCAGACTCTTTGAGCATCAAACTTGTGTGTCACAACCCCTGCCAGAGCTCCTGGTAAATCTCAACTTCCCCTCAAATTCCTAGCTTAAAGGCCTCCTTACCAGCTCAGCCATTGAGCTGTCCTGCTGGCAAAAATACCTTTGCTATACTTAGTGAGATGGATTCCACCTCTTCCAAGCAGACATTGATCTTCAAATAGTGTCCCATGGTGGTAGAAACTGAAATTCTGCTGCCAGCACCAGTTCTGCAACCTACTGTTGACATATAGAACCAGTGCCCTCCTCCTTACACCCTTTGCCCTCACCAGTAGAATTTTGGATAACACTACTCCTCTTCCAGTGCTCCAACCATTGCCCTCAGACCTCTGCAGTCACTTTCTGAACACCTCAAGTTGCCTCTAGTACTGTCACTTTGCCCACACTGAAAACCAGGAAGGGGGAATAGTCAGAGTGTTGGTTGTACAGGACTCAGCAGTGTCTCCACATCATCCCATAACAGCCACTGACAAGCAGCAAACCTTTCTAGATGACAGGCCAGGCTATCATATCCATATTATTTATCAGCACATTTCTTGAAAGAATTTCCCCTCGGGCCAAGATTTCCCCCCTTGAAATGCACAATTGTAGTTCAGACAGAATAGCCAGTTCCCAGCAAGCAGTAAAGACAAGGCCATGATGCTTTTTCCTCTCTGTGGAGTCAGGGAAGTTTAGTCATATTAAGCCATGCTATGCTATGCTGTTCTTCCTGAGGTCAGCCTAGGGGACCTTGTTCCATTCTCTCTTCTAGAATAAAACAGTGAACCGAGGTACTGGAAAGACAGATCCCTCAGAGGACAAGGTGTATTTAGCATCATGAAAGTAGAGAAAGGGAAAATGCTAGTGTCAAATAAGGAGAATATGCATTTGATTTATTAATTTTGATACAATGACTGAAAGAAACAAGTTTTGTATAAGCCACAAGGTATTACTCCAAATTAAACAGGTCATATACTGAAAGAATTTGAAGAGAGGATGACTGTTAGTGGACTGGTTTTAAAAAATTAAAAACATTTTCAAAGTTGAACAGAGCACAAAAAGGCAAACATGACAGTATAAAGCAAAGGAAGAACAGTGTAAAGAGAGGTTACTGGGTTGATATAAATGAAGATAAAACCAAACTGTGCACTCAAGGTAGCAATGAGCTAAGAGATTAAATTTGAATTTATGGAGACCAATAAAGATGGACAGAAGCTCATTAATAGGGGATTATTAAAGCCCATCCAGCTATCTGCATCCAGAAAAATGTGTCATACAATGAGACTAACTAGAATTCTGTTAGATGATAACAATAAAAGTATATTAATATCATGGGATATAAATTGTCTTTAGAGTAGACAGACAGTGTAATGATGCTTGGGCAAATAAGACAGAAAGGGAGAATTACAACTGTGATATATAGGTAGGAAGTTGATTTTGCCAATATATCTCTTGTGCATTTTCAGAAGAGCTGCAGTTGAGCAATCACCATGAGGGCTGTATTCAGAAAGTAAAACCATGGACTCCTCAGGCAGTCCCAGGCTTACAGGCCAGATTTTTGAACATTTTAACATGGAGTGGAGTTTATAAAAGGTGTTTATTCCAGCTATGGGACAACTTGTGCTATCCTATTTTATATATGCTAGTGTCTGTATAGGTGGTGGAGGGAATGTTATTCCAACTAAATACTTAGATCCAATAGGACATTTCCCCATAAAACTATATCCTCTGTTTCCAAAATCCCAGAAGCTGTGATTTAGTCCTGCCTTTTTTGCTCTTTTTTTTTTTCTATTCAGACCTATGCACTGGTGTTCCTACTACTATTACCTTTTTTAATTGTCATTTCCAATTGCAACTATCACTTCTGATTCTTAAGAATAGGCATATTTTACATATTGGTCAGGGCTATCATTGCATTCAGATTGTTCTCCAAGCATCCAGAGATTGTCAAGAATCACGAAGAATTCAGAAGAAATCTGAAACATACAGCTAATCCACCAGAATATTCCTTCCTTCAGAAAGAGATAATGTAGAAATTAAGTAAACATTTAACATCAACCAGTTAACAATTGCAGTTGGTTCTTAGTTTTCATAACACTGCTTGTAATCAAAAAGATGTCAATTTAAAACATGCCACTAACAGAAAAAATACCCGTGTTGTAACCATCACTTATTTGTACTATCATTGTGCCAAGAGACTGCAGATATGAAGCAGGATTTCACTGAGGTTTACATTGCTTAGATACTAAAAGAAAGATGGTTCTTTTATATTCTTTAGAGAATTCACACTTTAACATATTTTTAAGAATTTAGAATGGTTTACTTCAGCAAATGAAGATTGGAATATAGCTACTATTGCTGAATATGAGTGGCAGAGCCCAGAACAAAGAAAGAAAATAAATTTTAACTTTATATATTAAAGCTTAGTTAGTCTAATATAACCAGGAAGGAATGGAGGCTGAAACTTGATAGACTCTTTTTAACCTGTAAGATTAAACTACAAGATTCTGGAACATTTTTCCTTTGGACATAGAAGTGTAAACATCAACTTTATGGTGGAGTTTAGTATGTTTGCAAAGTGTTTGGGCTGTTAAATTTTCAGGAGACTATTCTCAGGAGAAAGTCTGTATTTAAATGATCTGGATGAAAAAGAATTAGGGGCATATGAATGCCCCAAAGTTGGGTCATATCACCTGGTCTCAGGATCAAAGGATGATCTCTGGCCTGTTGCATTAACAATACAGTTTACAGGTCCTAACTCCTTCTTTCTACTGACTTTCTTGTTCCCAGATGCTTTCAGGAGTTCCATATTTTCCTTTCTTTCATAAGCACCATTTCTCTCCACAAACCTCTTTATATCACCCTTGCTTTTTGCTCCCAGTTCTTCACTCCTACCATTTAATTTTCCTGTGCTGGGGGCTCTGTGTGACTGGCCTTGGTCATGACACAAGGTCTGTGTATGCAAGTTCTTTTTTCTTCCTTCAACATTTGGAGTTTATGGATGATCAGAGAGACTGAATCAAAAATATTTTTACCGACACCTCTAAAGAATAAGTAGGAAGAGACTTGCATTATCTTATGCCCCTCTAGGGTCAAGGCAAATGTCCTTGCTCATGGATTAGACCTTTGTTTGGGGAGCTGTCTTGCAAGCCTATGACACTATAGTGCACTGAACAATAAGACTTGGTCAATTGATGTTTGTCTTTAGTTCCTAGACTTTAATGCATTATTTTGAATTAAGGCAAGGGAATGAAATTAAGCAGGTGCCAATGTCCACGTGCATGACTTATAAGAAAGTTCAAACTGTAACATTCCAAACCCATGATCATCTGTTCACCAATATTTTAACGAGATATTTCTGTCCTATGTCAGAAATGACAGGTGAAAAGGTATTATCCTGTGGAATGATTTTAAAGGAAAAAATAAAGAGAACATATAACAAAACATGTAGTAGAGACAGATAAGAAACAGAATTTGGCAACACTTCCATTTTTATGATGGAAGATAGCTTCACTGAGTCAACATTTTGCCAAGAAAAGGTACTACTTCTTCCACAATATACATAGAAATTTGACATAAAAGTACAAGATGGTTGACATCAACTTGATAAAATACTCCCAGCATATTATCTGATACAGAAAATTTATAACCTTCAGTAACATTATGTTGTCAATCTGTGCAATCCAGTGGGAACTTGGCTAACCCATTGATTATTTTACTACATATATATCTCATAAATCAAAGGTTCGGGTTGAATCAAAAAGAGTAAAAAATCTCAAAGACTAAAGCAGAGAGTACACTGTAACAGGCTGAATGATAAACAGGTTCAAATATTAGTCCGCTGGATGCAAAAGATGAAAATCAAACTTTTAAAACGTTAAAATTTTGATTTTTTATAATTCCCAGTTATTTTGTGGTGACATTTTAGAGGAGTAAGAATCCAGAATCAAGTAAGGAAAACAGCAGATTTTTGTGGTTTTAAAAGTGTGACCTTTTTTTTTTTCATATTTTCAATAAAAATGTGGTTAACAGTAAGAAATTTCAAAAGTATTTTTCTGAATAGTGATTTTTCACTTTTCAGTCAGCTTCATGTATAATAAAGACTAAAAAAATTTTAAAAATTGATTACGGGAGAAAAAGCTTTGTGATCCCTGAAAAACTCACCTCATCATATCTCCAAGAGAGAATCACCATTATAATAATCATCATCTATAGGATGTGATGTGTTTTTTATCTAACAGACTGAATAATCTTTCAAACCCAATTTCTCCATTTCTTCTACTTCTTACACTGTTTTATCATCTGAAAAGTCCTGGAGAATAGAAACTCAATTACTTTTGAATGAAATGAAACTTCATGTGTGCACATACCATTTTCCAGGTGCTATTGGGTATGCAGTCCACAGGAGCACTCTTGGGCTGCTCCAGAAGAAAACTCAAAGAGCAATATGAATGTCAGGTCCTCAGCACCAGTCATTTGATTGCATTTTATTTTATCTGTCCTTTGGCTGCACCACCACACAACATGCTCCTCAAATCAGTGCTGGGATCAAAGCCCAGGGTCTTGAAGGTATTTAAATACTTATCTTCTCAGTCCATAGGTGTTAGCTGCCTGAGAACCACTAAGTGGGCAGGAATAATCTGATGTAAAAGATTAAGAAACAGAGGAACATCAACATCCACAGTCAGTGAAAAATATTAAACACAACCCAGGGTTATTCCTCACAAACAGTGTATCTTTCCATGTCATGTTTTTAGCTTTGTTTTTATTCAGTCTTAAATACTTTTTCTATCCTTACCTGGGGGGAAAAATAAGATGTAATTCTTGTAAATAATAGCTTGGACTATTGACTTCAGTTTAATGAGACTACACTCACTATTTCTCAAAACTTGGTTATGCTATTTGGTTTGGATCTAGCTTTAATTTTAATCCAGTGGCTTTTAAAGCAGGTCACTGACAAGTACATTTACTCATCTTCAATTAAAGCAAATATACCCACATTATGTTTTGTGGAGCATTTCAATGTAGTAGCTATCTCTAAGATTGTATTATAAAATCTTGCAGATAAGGGCATATAATTTTATCTGAACAGCAATACTAGTTAAACATGCCATGTCAGTACAGTTTGCAGGCAGTTCTCATTCCTGTTCTTTACCATTTAACACCAAAAAATTCATGACTGGCAGTTAAAACAGTTATCTGCTGAGATCTCAAGGGTTGAGCAGCTGAAGAATTGAGGCCAATTTTAAAAGAAAATCCTGAAGAAGGTGCCATAATGTTTGACTTTGTGATTTTTGCAGCATTTGCTCTAACTGATTACTTTTCATTCCTATCAGTAGTAGTGATGCAAGTTGCTATACTTAATCTTAAATAGAAATCTTAATAAATGTTTGAGCTTTCTTTTTTTTTGTTTTGTTTGTTTTTAGCTGTCACATGGTGTTGGAGTTCATTGCTGGATTTTTTAAGAGAGAGATTTTCTAATTGTAGAGATTTTTTTATATTATTATTAATTGTTTATTCCCCCTGTTATAAGTCCAGCCAGAAACCTTTCATATTGCTTTACATTCTATGTCATTTCTCAAAGGGGAGAAACATGGAAAGGGACATGTAATAACCATTACAATTACATTATGTAAATGTAGACGTGTTAAAAGTCTTTCTGCAAATCAAAGCATCCTGAAATGCTTGTCAAAAACCTAGAGATTTTATGTTACTATAAAAGACATCTTTGATAGCACAGTATAAGTGAAGACATTAAAGTCACACAATGGAAAGTGATTCTCTGCTAAAATTATCAAATTGGAATTGAAGTTAGATCTAACATTGATCAAAAAAATTATTCAGATGAACAGATATATAATCTAGAAAGAAAGCTCCCAAAATCTATAAGATGATGCTATAATTCAAAAGTTACTATAAACACATACAGTCATTTGAATAGCTAGTGCTAAAAAAAAATAAAAAAAATCTAAGTGCTTAAATTTAAATATTGAACAAGAATATAATTTCTAGCATTTTAAGGATCACACCTTAGATAATAGTATGCCAGTTATCTGCTGTAGAAGAATTTGTTGATAAATGTGTTATAAAACATTAAATATTTTACATCTCTTCCCAGTTTAGTTCAAATAAAATAAATATTGCTGGCACTTAAATTGTTGTGTTTTTCACTCTAATGTCATTAGATTTCATGTTATTATTTCATGCTATTACTTTATGTTTTAACGTATAAGTTGTGTCCAACATTACAGCCTTCCAACCCAAACTGATTTCTGATTCAGTGACTGACAGACTCTGCTTCTCAAAGATGAGCAGGATGTCTGCAACATCTTACTTTTCACATTGTTACACAACCACTTAGTGGGTGGAGGTAGTTTGCTGATGGAACTGAGAACTCCACCTCCACACATTTTATACAATAATCTGACAGTTAAAATAACTCATTATTACTTTAATATGCAAAGTGTTTTGTAATTAAAAACAGCCTTTATAATTTCGGAAATATTTTAATGAGAACATGGATGCTATTATAAAAATAATATTATACTTTCTCACATATTAATCTATTTTTAATCATGTTAATAGAGGTTGTCAAGGTTTAAGGGATGGAAGTGGTTGCAAAAGAATACTAAAATTTGAAAATAGTCTTGTGGTTCATTAAGGACTTTAAAAGAAGAGAAATCTAATCAACATTCAACTTTTATTTTCTGATTACATGATAATCTGTAATCACCATTGTCTCCAACCACATGAACTAATAAAAATCTCTCCCAAGTGCACAATAAAGTGCCACAACATTAATTGAATTACACAGAAAGCAATTTTTGGTTTTAACATTTTATAGTAGACTTAGTTGAATTCTTAGAGGTTGGTTTTGTTGTAGTTTGGTGTTTTAGGTTTTTTAAATTAATTATAGTGAATAGGTAGAATTTAGAGATCCTTTCCAAAATAAAAAAAAATAATAATAATTTAAAAAATCTAGCTGATCCACAAATTCAATTTAATGAGCTTTAGTTATTTTTTGGATTACTGCAGTGTTTCAGAACAATCTCCAGCAGAATCCTGCAGTCTATACACTGGCTTGGAGGAAATTTCCACTTCTCTCTCAGATAGTTTTGACAGCAAATTTAGAACTGAAACGCCATTGAATTAGTAACATTCGAATCTATCAAAACTGTAGATGATTCATTTTTTTTCTCTTTTCTTATTGAACAAGTGATACAGAAACTATTGATGAAGTGGTCATATGCTAATCCATCATAGCAAGCACTCCAGTGCAGTCTGTAATTTATGCTTTCTGTGCAAAGAAGAAAAAAATTATCCTAAGCTATTTTCAGAGAGTGACAAATGTCAACATTCAGCACCTTGTGATCAATTTTAATTCCTGTATGATGTAAACACATGTTAATTTCCTGTCATTACAGTAATTCCAGTAAACATAATTAAAATAAATATGTATCTGCAGTTAATTTACAGTTCTACCTGCAGCTATTACTGCTGTTTCTGTTTCTAAATGTGTGTGCCTAACTGTAAACAGCAAGGCTATCGAAACAGCAAATATTACCCATTCTTAAAATTTGGGACTGGAACTGAGTACTCATGTATTTAATGAAATGAAGAATTGAGAAGAAGGATTTCTGAAGCAAGATAATCTCAGACAAAATCAGATGGTTTATGTTCTTGATGTCTGCAGAGATTAATAAAGATATCATATTTACCAAGGGTTAGAATGAAAATCAGAAATTTGTTGGTAACAGCTATTAATGTATGCCAAAAATAGGAAGCAAAACTTTAAAGAATAAGTACAGTTTTGATTAAAAACAGCAAATTAAACCCTTTATTTTGGTAAAACATCACGCTGCTTAATTTGTTCTTTGAAACCAGAATTTAAGGGCAAAATTCAGATATATTTAATTAAATTTTACAAGGTCCCCAAAACAACATGAAACAGTTTTTCTTGCAGACTGGATTAAATCTGGGGGGTTTTGTGTAACCAGTTTTAGATGGATTTATTCATTTATTTTGTTGAAGGAAAGAAAGTAGCTAGCTTAAAAAAGCCCTATATGCTTTAGATTCTAGTATTTGACCGTAGCTGAGGAAAGGGTGTGATGAAGTGAGATGTAGACTCCTGCTGGCATAATCTCCATCATTGCAAAAGGGTTTATCAGCCTGGCAAGTCGCACTGGGACTCACACATAATGAGTCCTGTGCTCCAGGACTTTAGTTCCCTGTCTGCCATGCTCTCAAGATCATCACGATAGTGTTTATGCTGCAGAAGAGCCAAACTCAGCAATGTTCAACTATAAACTGACCTTGTAGCACATTCTCAAGCGGGAACTTGACCATAGACATTAAAAACCCAAACATATGCTGCATGTGTAGATCACACATCAGTGTTTGCTTGTTTTCATGTAAAAAGGTAACTAGACCTCTCATTTACCTGGATCACCAGGTTACAACAAAAGGCACCTGAGGTCTTGTCAAAAGGAAAGACACACTGCTAAGAAAAATTTTGAAAGCTCGTCAAAATTCACAGGAACGCCCATGATTTCAGTGAAGGAAGTCTCAGCCTCATTGTTAGGAGTGGAAAGAGCTCTAGGCAGACTGATAACCCAGGCTAGCATCCAGAAAGAATGCTTGATGTTGCAGATTAAATGTCTGCTTTTAGTTTTCTAGACAAAACAAATTTTTCTAGCATTGAAACTCTTTAATATCACAGGTGGAAAAAAACACATGTCTAGCTAGACAGTACCTTCTTCATCCTAGAGTCCAGTTTGACTTATAGCATCTACCACATGTGACATCTGATGCCTGCTGTGCACATTTGTTTTCCCTCCCCACAACAGAGCAGTTGCCATGCACTCTGCCTTTCAAACATCTGCATTGTGCATTTAGAGTCCACAAGTTCAAATCAGACTCTTTTTTCAGACCTTCCCCAGCCTTGACCAGCAATGCTGGTTCTATGGAAAGAGGAAAGACTGTAAGTTCTAAGGGAAGTGTTTCTGTCTTACCAGTATTTAGGAACACAGTACAGGATCATCTCTCACTCCGAAGAAAAAAATCTGAATATTTGTCATTTCCCAGTTTCCTGTAGTTTATAGAATCATCAGTTGGTTTGGCTTGGAAGGCACCTTAAAGATCACCTAGTTCCAACCACCCCTCCAGGAAGTGGGAAACCTTCCACTAGACCAGGCTAGTCAGAGCCCTATTCAGTCTGGCCTTGAACATATCCAGGGGTGGAGTGTCTGCAACTAGTGTGAGAAATCTGTTCCAGTGCCTCACCACCTCCACAGAATTGCTTCCTAATATGTAATCTAAACCTAAACTACTTCAACTGAAGGCCTCAGTAGCTAAGGCAGCATAGTTTTATGTTAGAAAATCATGTTTTTATACTTACACTCAAAATTAGCAAATTTCAAACTTTCATAATAGCGTTGTTCTGACTCCCTTTCTATTCTGCTTGAGACATTTTTGTATGACCTGCATGAAAACAGTTCAACAACTTTTTAAGTACAGTGAGCAAAACAAATACTATGTTTCCATTATGTAAACATTTTAGAATAAATTTAATACCTATGGTTTTCAATAAAACCTTGATATTTGACAAGAAAAGTCTTGGAACAATAAAGGAAAACCCACATTTATGTGTAAACAAATCAAAATGATTTTTAAATCCAGATATTCCCAAGTTTTCTTCATACCAGATGTACAACAAAGGAACTGAAATAAGGAGGAAGCAATTAAAATTTCTCTGTGATTATGTTTATAGGATAAAACAGGAACTTCATTTCATTCATCTGAGTCGAGCAACCAAAAAAACCAGCAGACAGACAATGAAGTACTTTGAGTCTTTTCTAGAGGAAGGTAGTATAAAGACTAGCATGAAGATTTACCCTGCTTAGAGCAGTCTGGTTTTATGTTCTGCACTATTTGAAGCTTCTAAATACCTAATGATTGTCTATTTGTCTTCTCTTTCCCTGAAACAGAATTAATCTTGGAAGAGGACTATTAGAGCCCTGGAAGTTTCCTGGCTATGAATGGTCTTTGTAAACATCAGGGCTTGACCCACAGAGAACATTTAACACCAGGACTTTACTAGTACGCAAGATGTTCCAAGCAGAAACTTTAAGAAAGACCTGTCTAAGCAAAGCGGCTCTCATCTATTCTATTAAATTATTCTCCACTAGAAGATAGCTGATTACAACTTGTGAGGAACCAGATACTAGTGGTGTGAGTTGGGATACACTCTGAAAATTCAGCCTGAGCCAGGTTTCTATAGACTTGTTTGGGAAAAAATCACTTATGCCTACATCTTCATTGGCTTTACAGATACAGGGAAAGGCTGCTCAGTCAACCTGGATCTCTGTGGGATATCATAGAATCATTTGGGTCAGAAGGGACCTAAAAATCATCTAGTTCCAACTCCCCTGCCATGGGCAGGGCACCTTCCACTAGACCAGGTTGCTCAGAGCCCCATCCAAGCTGGCCTGGAACACTTCCAGGTATGGGGCACCCACAGCTTCTCTGGGCAGCTTCCAGTACCTCACCAGTCTCATAGTATTGAGTTTCTTCCTAATACTTAGTCTAAACCTACCCTCTTTCAGTTTAAGCCATTTCCCCTTTTCCTATCATTATATATCCTTGTAAAAAGTCCCTCTTCATCTCTCTTACAGGCCCCCTTTAAGTACTGGCAGGTTGCTCTAAGGTCTCCCCAGAATCTTCTCTCCCCCAGGCTGAACAGCCCCAACTCTGTCTGCCTGTCATCACATGAGAGGTGGTCCAGTCCTCTGACCATTTTTGTGCCCTACTCTGGACCTACTTTATTAGGTCCATATTTTTCTTATGTTGGGGACCTCAGAACGGGACACACCACTTTAGGTGGATTCTCACAAGAGAGGAGTTGGGGAGTAGCATCAAATTCCACTTCTTTTCCACTTTCTTTTATAGATTCTTTCATCACAGTTTGACACCATAACCTTTGACTAGAGAAGGAAAAGAAACAAATGAAAAAAAGTGATTATTTTTTCTGAAATTCAATTACCAGCCTTACACATAAACTCACATGCTCTTAAATTCCCCTCCCAAAACAGGTCATCTATAAGCATGAAGAAGGATAGGAAACAAAATAATTTGCTCCACTTACATATTCTATTTTCTATGTAGCTTTATAATGTGCAAACTATTCAAGTGTAATAGTTTCTTAGATCAAACTGAGCTGAAAAAAAACATTAGTGATTGCCTCAAGCAACATAAATAAAAGAACAATGTTATGGGGTTTTATTCAGTGCTTGACTTTAGTTCTTGTTTTCTTTTCCATTACTGAACCAGACTTCTCAAAAAAAAAAAAAAAAAACACTGCATGTTTGCAAATCACATAATTTCACTAAAGGACTGCAAGTTTTTGTTCTCCAAAATCTACACCAAATACAGTTGAAAATGCAAACAGAAAGATCAAGCACTTAGAAGCATTAGAGTGTTACCCATTTTTAAGTCTGCTGTAAAGGAAATATGAACTTCTGTATATAAACATAAAGTTTGCACCCATGTAAATAAGTCTTCAGGACAACCCATACAAGGCTGCAATAATAAGGAACAAGTAAAAGGAGGAAATTCAAATAGAAGGGTAGTACTAATGAGGAGGGAACAAGATTTTAGGAGGAAGGACTTCTCAGCTAAGGTCTTTACATAATCCATACACATACATCACCTATAGTGCTCATGAAAAATAGATTTACAAATAATTTACAGGTCATGCATCTGAAAATATGGTAATCATTATCTGTCACCACTTTACCAAGCAACAAACAGACAACCTTATCAAGTTTGATTTCCGTTTTCATCAATGTAACCTTGAGCATGCCCTAGACCTGTATAAACAGACATTCTTTTAAATATTATAATTCTTATTTAAATCAAGTGAAAAAGTAATAATTCCACATATTGCAAAGCAAAGTTAGTGATCTCATTGTCCCGTTGTGTTGCATGTATATTTGTTTATCGGCATGAAGCAGCTTCTTATCTCTTTTCCAAGCCCAAGGCAAACAAAGTTAACATTTAATTAGAAATCTCAGTTTCTAAACTTATTGGCATTTTTGCCTTACAGTGAACTCCCTGCTCACTGGCAAACACCCAAATAGCAGAACTTTCTATACTTATATCTACTGGTATGGGACAAGTCATTATTAATATCACTGATAGTCTTTTCTTATACAAAGCCCTTGCTTTCAATGTCTTTTGAAGAACTGCTAAGCAGTCATGGATTGATGGTTTAAATGGATAAACCAGACACTGGTTTTTATGTATATTCAAATGGATGATGATGACTTTAATAGAAATTTTGCCTACACAAACATTGTCCTCTAATAGGAGAGGAGTAATGAGTGCTAATCAGAATTTATATTTGAATCCCATGGGTCATAACCATTTTAAAGGAATGAGCCTTATTATGCTTTAATGCAGTGCTTTGATTAACCTTCCATCGCTTCATGGAATTTGCAGCTTCAGGGAGATTCAGAACATTTAGGCTGATTTTCTGAGTAACACAGACCATTTTTTTTCACCCAGCAACCCTTTTCTTAGTTACCAAAAAAGGAAAAAAAAGAAAAAAGAAAAAAAATCCCAAATTCTTTATGCTAAAGCATTTAGCCTCACAGAAGCTGACTGTTACATAGCACAGTGGAGAAGTAAGGAAGCTCAGGGTAGAGTTTTAATTCATGACCCCAAAATAGCAGAGAACAAAACAGAAAATATACGCCTCAATAATCCTGCAGGTATTCTCTGCTTCAGGTTGCCAAGGAGAAAAACAGGAGGTGGAACCTTGTGAATCTGAGATTCAAGAATATTTCTTTTTCCCTCTAGTGTTGACAGTTTCTCAGGCTGTATTTAACAGAAATGATTATTTTATTCCCCCAACTGAGGACACAGTTGACCTGAGGGCAGTGCCTTACACTCTCTTGGTCACCTCTGAGGTGAAAGTGAGGAAAACAAAATAAAAAACCCCAAAATGAAACAAAACAAAAGCCTTCTTGATAGTGCCCAGAGGAAAACTTTCCTGCAAACCCTGGAGAAAATATTAGAAAGGGTGATTTTTAATCCTGTTTGTCCTGGCACTGAGCTACGCTTCTTTAGGAAATATGAATGGTCTCAGAAAGTAAAGTAAAGCTTTTCTCTTTCTTTTATTCTATTATTTTAACTATCCAAACTTATTTATATTTCTCTGAACTGTGGTGAGTCCATCACCTTCCCAGTGTTTAATTACCTGCACTGCAAGTAAAATTCTTACCCAGAGGCTGATTTTTTTCTAACATTAACCACTAGTCATTGAATCCTGTTTTGACTAATGCCTAGGAATGGTAGAAAGTTTTCTCTTATCAGATTTGCTCAAGTGTGAAATGATCCTACAGCCTGCTTTTCAATAAGCTCAATAGGTTGAGCACCATAAGTCTCACACTGTTTTGCAATTCACAGATAATTTTGAGTGTCTTCCTTCAAGCTGTCTCTATATGTCCCCCTTAAATTATAGAGGCAGATGCAATGGATTGTCATTTCAGCCTTAACAGTGGTGAAGCCAGAGGCAAGATCATGACCCTATTTCTATTCTTTACCTACACAAGGATCACATTAGTTCTTCCTGCCCCCAGCATTCCAGTGTGGAGGATATGGGGACCTGGCTATTTCTGGTATCTTGAAGCCCTTTTTTCCAAGATTTACATTCTCCTCTGTAAACTGTCTTCGTCTCTTACCTAAACTTACTAATTTTTCAGCATTTAAGTGTATTTTAGGGGGGCATCTGAACACTTTCCTTGGCTATTTATATCCCTGTGAGAATATGAAATTCTAAATGATTATTTTTCCATTAATAGTCATGTCAAGGCTGGATTTGCCTGGTAAATCGCTTCATCATCACAAAGAGAATTGATATATAAATAAATACTAAAATGATAGCCCAAGGAGAGACTTCTGTTATTTGCAACAAACAAAAGGTAAATTTAGAAATTTGCAGTGGACAAGCCTTTAATTCATCTGATAGAGTTTCTGTTATTTCTAAGGTCAAACTTTTTAATTTGACGTTGGACACCATATTATAGCACTCAGTTATCAATGTAAATAAGCATAATCCATCCAAAATCAGTTCTGACTATGTGGTTACAATAATATTTTTCACCACTAAAATTCTTCATGAAGTGCCAAATGCCAGTCATTTTTTCCTGAAGATCAATTTCCAGAAACTGGGTCACGTTCTCCAAATTCCAGAATGATCCATCCAAACAAACAGGAAATCAAGAAAAGATAGAAGGAGACCTTTACGGAATATTGAGTTATCTGATTATGCAGGGGTGGAGTTAGGAAAGCAAACAAGAAAGGTATGGATATTATGGACTAAGTCTAGCACAGAGTTGTGAACCTGACTAAGTTACTGAGGCAAATAAGGAGCACCTGAAATATAGGGAGATGCTGAGAGATCTGCAAATGTCAAGTGAAGGCTCAAGAGGGATCTTATCACTGTGCATAAATACCTAATGGGAGGGAGAAAATACTCTTCTCAATAGTGTCCACTAACAGAAAGAGAGGCAATGGGCACAAGTCTTTTCCAACCTCAATTGTTCTGTGCTTCTGTGCTTCCAAAAACATGTTGTACCATTTTAGTAGTCCTTAGTCTATCAGTCTCTAAAACTTTCTTGAGTCTTTCAGTTTCTCTTTTTAGCCATAAATTTACCAAAATTATTATCTGCTCTATTTTTGCAAAAGCTTACACATTGACTGAATTCTGACAGGTGCAGGGACCTGCGGACCTGCCAGCAGCAAGGTGCAACATCCAAGATTCTGAGGTGATGGAAAGAATATCTTGAAAATCCACAGCATATTTCTCAGTATTTTTTCAAGAAGGTCACTGATAAAAACTAGTCTGAAAAGACTAGAGGAAGGAATCTATCAAGAAATGACACAAGAAATAGGAAACAAGTTTCCAAGCTTTCTAAGCTTTCTATTTAATCAGAGTTGCCAAACATATCTGAAGTTCTCCATGTTTAAAATTTACCTTGTACCAATTGAATACACTTTTAAAGTACTGATTTCACCCATAGAATATACTGATGCTGTCTGATGCATTCGCTCTAAAGTTCAGTTCTGATCTCAGTGCATCCAGACACACCTGAGGCTGTATTACAGTGATTTCAAGATGATGGCAAACACTGAAGCATTTAACTTATACATATTTCTATTTTTAGGCAGTTAAATGCCACCCTGACTCCCAATCCCATCAGATCTCAGAAGCTAAGCAGGGTCAGGCCCGGTTAGTACTTGGGTGGGAGACCTCCTGGGAATACCGGGGGCTGTAGGTTCTGGTCCCGAGGACTTCACGGTCGCCATTCAAGCTCGCTCGGCCATGGCAGATGAGCCTTAGAAGCAAAGGGTGAGTCCAGTTCTGTGCACGCTGTGCCTCACATAAAATATCCCCTGCGCAGGCTGGAAGGGCACACCCACATGGGTAGAGCCCTTCCCAAATTTTCGTTCACGAAACCTAGCCATGATGATGATGATGATTTCTATTCTTAAAACTGAAGTAGAAGTTCGCTCATACAATATGCAGCATCTCAATGTCCTCAACTGAAATGCAAACAGGAAACTCTCACACTGACCTTTTGAGATAACTTTGTTGCATGCTCAGATGTTGGCAGCAGTGGGGCATGCTGAGGGGCTCTCTGATGAAGTGCCGAGACTTCCATGTGCCAGACAGACCCCGTTCCATCTGACTCCAACCCACCCACTGCAGGACACACCTGAGCCCCACAGCTGAGATGGGAGCACTTCTGACAAAGTGTATGTAAGAAAGGACAAAAATGCTACACAGGCAGTGAGGAGTGAGGTGAAAAATAGAGAAACAGCCCTGTCAGCTGGAGATAGGGGGAGCAGAGAAAGATGTGCTCCAGGTACTGGAGCAGGTGTTGCAAAATGGACTGCAGCCAAGAAGACCTGTAAAGGAGCAGAGGGAAAATGTGAGAAGGATGAAGTGGCAAAAAAACCAAAACAAAACAAAAAAAAACCACCAAAAATGTCCAGACCACAGCCTCATTCCATCATGTCAGGGACAGAGGGTACCTGCTGCAATAACAAGGGAGAGGAGAAGAGTTGTCTTTTGAGCCTGAGGAAGGTGGAATTGTGTGTTTTCCCTTACTTCTTTAACGTTCATTTTTTTGTTTTGTTGCTATTTCCCAATGTCCAAATTAAGTATTCATATTAATTGGCAGTAATTTAAGTTAATTTCCCCAAACCAAATCTGTTTTTCCCGCAAGAGTAATTGGTAAATTATCTCCCTGCTGTTATCTCAGCCCAGGGGTTTTCTCACTCTTCTTTTTCCCATTTCCTCCTTTGAACCACTGAGAAGAGGCAGTGGCTGCATAGAGCCTTGGCTGCCAGTGGAGGCCAACCTGCCACAGATTGGAGGCTTCTGTTAAGGATCTAGATTCTTGAAACCTCAGATCTCCCAAGGCTGTGATAAGGACACACTTGATCTGTGATTTGACTGAAAACAGAGTGTGTTGGGCATAGTATCAGTAGCACCATAAGGAGACACTACTATTTTATGCTGAGTTATTTTTGGTTTCTTTGTCAGTATAATAAATTTGTTCTAAAAAGTGTATAAAATTTCCAGTTGATGTTTCCTTTTCACAGCTGAGTGCATGTGAGCCCAAACAACCAAGCAGAAAGGCCTAGCATGGTAGATATTTAGGTTAACCTGCTAAATACAAACAGTGGAGGAAGGTTCAATGAAACTTCTCAATTTACACCTGAATTTATGTATGTATTTTATGTATTAACATTGACTCCTCTTCTTCCCACAATACCATTCTAAGGATCAGTCTTCTTCCTTCAGCCAAGCAAATAATCATGGGCTGTAAAAGGCAGGAAACTGGGAACAAAAGATCTGCTCTTTGTCACTTAGTGTTGGAGCACTTAGAGTTTAAGAACTGGGGCTGGATGGCTTGGAGACAAAATTTTGCCCTTGACCATGAACTTCACATCATCTCCTTGAACTACAGGCATGAGTTAAGCTCAGGCGTTCTTACTGGAGATTGCCTGTGGGTCTAGGCTTAGAGCTGACCTTTAGTTTGAGTGCAAAAATTAGTGTGCATTAAAGCCTCAGTAAATGCTCATGAATTTTTTGAAGCTGGTTTGTTTGTTTGGTGTTTTATTGATGTACTGTGAATAGAAAATATATACTTTGTTTTGCAGTGCATTTACAGGGAAGTCATTGTTGTTAGTTTGTCTCCTGTTTCGCTGGCTTCCAGAAGAAGTACAATTATCTACTTCACAATTTTACATAGTATTCCTAAGGGACAGAAATATTACTGCAAAACCAAAGAGCTCCCAAAGCTCCCAAGACTTACTGTCTTCAAAAATTTTAAGACTCCTTGCGCAGAAACAATTCTTTCAAGACTTATTGACAGCTGCTGATTCAGAAATACATTCAATAAAACAGCTACTCAATAAAGTGGCAAAACCAAATAATGAACACTCCATTAGGAATGAGAACATCTGGTCATCTTAAGATGCGGAGTAAAAACGACAGCACTTAAGGCCAACTTTCCATTGTCTTCTAAATATTTTATCATAAACATTCAAACTTACTCAGCTCTTTCTGTAATTAATGTCAACAAAAGTATTTTTCAAGGCTTTGTCACAAGGCAAAACCAAAAAAAGCTGCTAAGTGCATGAAGAATATAATATATATCTGAAATAATTATTATAAACTAAAAGTGCTAGAGAATAAACAGACCTCTCTAACACTCCTAGGAAAGTGAAAAAGACAGATATATGTTTTTCCAAAAGACTCCTATGAAAACAATACCTTCTACCACAAAAATAACACTGGATCTCTGATGTTGCTTAGAGCAGACAAAATGAACCATGAGATACCGTAGTATATTTAAAAGCACTGTGAAAATACTGTGAAGCTCTGTATTGCGTCTATGGGGTATAGTGACTTGGTTTACCTGCTTATTGTGCTGGGGCGTTTTAACATAATTAAGTAATTTGTTTCAACAGACACCCTCTGCAAGTGGCAAATAGCATGCACATGTTTTGTGATATGTAGCAACATCATATCATATCTATTAAGGCTGAGCAGACTGTGACAATCTCCGGATTTTTGGATATGTCTGTGTAAAAGTAGTATATACAAGATAAATATAGACAATTCTACTCTTGTCTAAACTTGATCAAAAAATTAAAAGCAGATGAGCTGTGGTGTAATTAGGCTCAGATATAATCCATAACACATATTGCATCTGTGAAGTAACATACTCTATTTGAGTAAATTAGCTTTTATTTAGCAATGTGTTGTGCTGCCAAACTGCTTCCAAGCAGTTTGCTTTATCTCTACTTAGTCTCACAGTTTAGACATCCCATGGACAGGAAATATGAGTGCAGGCTTTGAAACCACAGAACTGAGAAGGGAACTGTAAGAGCATGCTCTTGTGGCAGAGAGAATTTGTTTCTGTTATTCATTCATCTATGAATGAACAAACACAAGTGGACAAAGAGAAAAAAAGAAAACAACAACAAAGAGGAGGCATTCTGTGAGTTTATGATGGAAAAGCGGGCACATTTAGGAAAGACACTCCAGAAGACTTGGGCCATATGCCAGAGATTATTTCTAGGTGTTGTGTATACCAAGCAATATATGTAGGTGGTTTGTTTCATGGGTCAGATATGCATATCCTTTGTGCCATCAAAATTAAAGAGCAGTTGTCCTAAAAACCTTTTCATAATCCTTCTGTTTTGTTATTGTATTTCAAATTGATCATGAAAAAGTTTGTTTGGTGACAAATACCCACACAGCAGCCAAGGTGAGCATTGGCACTAAGCTGTAGGAGGGTAGCTGGATCTCAAAACTGGAATGCTGAGAAGACCAGATTGGAGCCTACAGACCACGACAGTGAGACCAAAGAAAGGTAAGGTTATAGAACCCACCTGGACCACAGGAGCCATAACAGTCCTCCAATTGGAAACTAAAGCACAGCAGATTTGTACTTGTCAGAAATCTGAAGCTTGCAACTTTTAAACAAATCTGCCTTGTTCTGTGAAGGATAAGCTGCAGGGACAAGAACGTACAGTATGCATTAGTGTATACAGATACAAAAATACACAGGAACAAATGTATTTCTGAAATTAAAACCCCAGGAAAATCAGTGCTCTGTGGGTATGCCTGGCATGAAATACTGAGAAGCATGGACAGCATTTAGACATGGTGATGGCTCAGAGTGCTAGGAGAGAGGAAAGCATAGGGCTGAGAGCTTACATTGCCATGACTAGTAAGAATCAGTATAAAAAATGGTGCAAAAGTCATCCTCGTTCCTATAGTATCTTTTTTTCAAATATTCTTTAAAGTTTTCCTTTTCCATAATGGCTACAAGAAGCCTAAATTACATGAAACCTATTGATGTGCAGGGCTAGCTGGGATTCTCTCATTGTCTTTCACACACTCAGTTTTTCCTGTCTCTCCGTTGACTCCAGTTGCCAATTCTGTAGCTTAATGTCACCTGTTCTGTGCCCTGTTTGGGTATAGCGTCTGTTTCATGCTTTGGATTCCTCTATTAAGGTAAAAAACTGTTCTTTATTTTTATAATATGGCATATCACAAAGATTTTCTCCTGTAAAGAGATTCATAGAAGGTAGACATTGATGGTTTTTTTGTTAACTTATGACTATATTTTCTATACATCTAAAAATCTTAAAATTTACATTTGATATTGTTACAAATTCTGGTTTACCAACACCTACTTTTTTTGTGATAGATTTATGTGGTAGACTTTACTCTGGCTTTGTAACAGAATCCAAACACTTTTATAATAACCAAGATGAAACCAGGCTGCTTGGAGGTTTATTTTACCTCTTCTAATTAGCTCCAGGGGTTATTCTCTTCTGAGCAATTGACAGAGATGCAAAATACCTACCAATCAGTTAACTGTAGCAATTATTTCCCTAACCATATCAATACAGATATTGCATAATGCAAAAATGAATAAGCCAATAAAGAACAGAGGAATTAGCCTTTTTTTTTTAAAGCAAGAGTTCTGTTTCATTAAACAAATATTTCCAAGGCAGCAATGCTATATTCATATTTGAATGGCTCTTGGAAAAATGTTCATGTGCTTTCTTTAACTTCAGACACGTTTAGTGAATAGAAGAATTCAAATAATTGTAATTATCCTTTAGAAATAAAAATTCAAACTGTAACTTAGAGGAAACTCCATTAAACGTTTAATACCTATTAAATGCATTATTAGCTACATGAGTCAAAGACTGAAAAGGGAAAAAAAGAAATTAAAAAGCTGGTTTTATTTTTACCACATTTATGTACAATCACTAGATGTAACCCATGGTTTTTTTCTTACATAGGATATTCTTTTAATTTTTCCTTCAGACAGAAAAATCTAATTGATTGTAGACACTTCTTTCTATAGGTGTGATACAAATACATGTCATGGCACCTGTCACTTCAGTCTTTTGAACACTTCTACATTACTAGCAACAAGATGATACTTTGTGGTGGCTGGTTGACTAAAACAGTGTCACACATTTGTTAAATCCTAATTATGGAATGTGTTATTAACAAAACCAGAATATTTGAGGTTGGAAGGGGCCTTAGGAGGTCATCCAGAGTACAGGGTTACCTAGACCTGGTTGCCCAGGAACTCTCTGCCTTTGAGGGAGTTAACAGCTCCTCACAGTTTAATATCATTGGCAATCTTACCTAAAATACTTTGGAGTTCCAAAGGCAGCCAGCACAGTGTTACATACATACTGAAGCTGGAACTTTATTGGTGGGCACTAGGAAGATAAGTTATTTACAGTGGAAACTAACATAAGACAAATTGAGTCTCAGTCAAGTCTTAAAATATACCCTTAAAAACCAGAGCAAAAGAACATAATTCCATTGTCTTCAGTTTAGTGCTGTGCCCTTGAGTAGCAGCTCATTGCATTCTACTTTGGAAGTAAATAAGTTGTGGTGATTTTCTTAAGCCAATAGCCTGTGAGCAGTTTTTTAGTGGAAGAGAGAATGAATTCCATGAAGGACCACTGCTCCTTTACCCTTACAGGGAGAAAAGCCCTTCTGATTTGCAAATAACATCTTGAATAACATCAGCCACATTAGGTTTATGTGAGTGGGATGACACACATCACTCAAAGGGAATGAAAGGGAATACCAGCAGGCAGCCTAAATGGCAGTGTATTTACTTCTCAGCAATTCATATATTCACACCAGCTGAGGATCTGGCTCCTAAAGCTCCCTTTCAGTCCAAGACAGCAAAGTGCCTCATCACAGAGCAACAAACTGCTCACAGTTGGTGCAATTCAAGTTGCAGTTTGCAAAAGCCAAAGTACCTTGGAAATACTGGAAAAATAGAAAAGACACTGATTTCAAGTCCAATTCACTGAAATTATCTTCCCAGATTCAGGTGAACGACCAAAACAATGTAAGATTTATTGCCAATTCATAAAATACTGAGGAAGCAAAACCCTGAATAGTTAGTGACAATTATGTTTGAAAATTAAAAACTCTTCTGTTAACATTTATATCATGTCATAGAAATTGTAGAGAGCAGTTCATGGATATGAGATTTTCTTGTTTTCTTATTTCAGGGAACCCTTTCTCAAGCAGGCAAGCCACCCAGTCAAGTAAACACATAAACTCAGAAGAGGCAGATCCTATTAAGATGGATGTGGTTCAACAGTGCAGAAAATACGCTTTGTTACAGAAAAAAATAATTTTCTAGTAAAGCATATGCACAAGTAAAGTAATGATGTTGGATTCCTACCTACCTCTTTACCAGGAATTGATTTAATTTACAAGCAAGGCCCAGAAAATGGTTACAGAAGTAACATTGATCAATTATATATTGCTCAAATTATGCAGTTTATTATTTTTTCAGGATGAATGAATTTCCTTTGCCTCATTTGTTATGCATTCCTAAGCATCATAGTTCTAATTCATGCTAGAAAGATTATGAGACAGATTAGATTTTGGAAAGATGATATTGAACAGGGTGTGTCTAGTCAGTAATATTGCCTAACAGCAGTTTTGCTGGCTCACGTAGCAGCTGTTTTTAAGTAACAATCTACATTTTTACTACCTCTGTGCGGCATGTACACGTGGAAGAGGAAAATATGCATAACAGGAAAGAAGTCTGGCTGTGTTAAGTCTACATTTCAGCAATACTTTCCTTTTACAGCAGGCCAGTAGAGGCAATTAGCAAAGAGCTGCAGTATGTGCTGCTGTGACCTGTGCCAGGAAACATTTCTGAAAAGCAGAAATAAAGAAAACCACTGAGATGGGTCAGCCAGTGCTTGTAGAAGTCTGCATGGACTGCTGTTCGGTGACACTAACAAAGTTGCTTTTGCCCACATCTCCTCACCTTCTGTGTGTAAGAATTTGCACTTGATCTACCCAGTCCCCCAGAAAACAGTCTCATCTCTCCTTTGTTTTTAGGGGGAAAAAAGAAAAGATAAATGTATAAATGATGTAGAGAAGGACAGAGGTATGCAGCTCATAGGAGGTAATTGAAAGGGAGAGAGGGCAATATGCTTAGATTAGCATCCATTTGCTTCAGGAACTTGGTTATGCATCCTTCTCAGAGAGCTGCCCTCTATTCCTGGCAAAATCTCTAAAGGTAGGAGAAATTCTGACCTAAAATGAACATGACAGAGCTTAAAATACCCACTTACTCAAGCTAATTGTATTTAACTTTTCCTAAAGTAAATTAACACTCGGGTTACCAAACTATTTTTCTAAATCACCGTCTCTTAAAAGAGGGGCTGAGGGGATGAAAAGAAAGTAAAGTTTTCCCCAAATTTGAGACTAGTAACTGATCTGTTAGCAACAGCACAAGTAACAACTTTACTGCATAACTTTCTCTGGCAGTCCTCCTACCATTGGCAGGCCCAAATTTAGGAATTAGCAGTCCAAGGGATTGTGCAAAAGCCCGTGTTCCTGGGCTGCTGATCTTGGCCATTACCCTTCTCCATCATACCATATGTTGTCTTCAGAAAGTGGTTTTGTTCAAACCATTTCCCCCAGGCCTACTTTCATATAACTCCAGATAACTTTGGTTTTGGGCAAGCAATTTCCACAGAGCACGTGGAAGATGTTCGTATTTCAGAAATCAGGTTAGAGCACCAAAGCATTCCCTGGCTGAGCCTGTCTGCTTGTGCACGGGGGTGAAAATTCAAACAGTGGACTTAACAGAAGGGGGACAAGCAGGATCTGATTGGGAAGGTTGGGGGATGGTGGACAGCCTTACGGAAAGAGCTGTAGGAAATTGAGACTGACTAGCTGGTTTCTTTGGAAGGGTATTTTGTGTCCAGGCTCTGCATCTTACTGAACCTTAATTTTACTTGTTACTATTACTGCTATATTCTTTGCTCTGCTGTGGACTCACCAGTCTGAATACGCTTTCAAAAGCCATCTGTAGACCATATAGGTGATCAACATGCTTTCTGCATGGCCAAGATCTGTCCTTTATCAGCTGTTAACAGTTAAAATAAAAGTGGTTGAATAGCATGCACTTATCTTTGCAGCCAAAACACTAGACCACAGCCTGTGCGTAGCCCATATATTCACACTTCAGGTAATAGTACAAACATGACAGATGAAAACTTTCCATGTTCCTTGTTGCCATATGTTCAAAGAATAAAAATCTAGACAGAATCAATCATCTTTTATATAACCCAAGTATTAATTGGAGTGAAACTAATTAGTTGCTTACCTTTGATGAGAAATGAGAAATGAGTTATCCTCCTCCTCTCATATTTAAAGAGAAAGATTTACTGCTCAATTTTAATGCCATTTTAAACATTTCCTTCTCTTTTAATCTGTGGTACAAATTTAATACAGATAGCTCTGCAGCAAAATAGCTCTCTGCAAAAAAAAAAAAGAAAAAGGTGAAGCAAGATAATTTTTCAATAAATTGTAGGAGTCAACAGTGAGCTGATTATGATGCTCTGCTGCTGAGCTCAATTAATAAATTTGGACTATGGATTTAAAATGTCAACATATGATGTAAATGCTAATAAATTATATTATCATTAGTTTCTCTGACTGTAAAATCTCCATTCCCACCTCTCTTAAAAGTAAACAAACTACTATACACTACAATTTGGTATGCTGATCCAATAAAGCCATGCTGATTACCACACAGTAATGAATATATGCATCATAAATAGTTTCAGTGGTTTAAAACAGCTGTAGTATATTTAAACTATATGTTAATGGCAAAGAGCCTTTCTAGAAACAATTTACTAAGTTCTGCTGAATGGAAGAAAAAATGTCTGTCCTTTCGAGTACCATTTGATGAATGATACTCATTACTCTCACTGCCCATGACATTAGCAGAAGTAGTACTGTTTACCACATACTGAAAGTATAAAATACCCATTATGGAAACATGCTTTTCTAGAAATTAATGTAAATTAGAAAGCTGAACCTTCTGAAAACTTTTCTGTCAGAGAAATAAATATACCACAGTTTTCCCTCACTTCTTTCTGGATTTGTGAGGTTCTAACACAGCCAGCAATCTGTTGGTACCTCTAGCTAGTCAGCTAATGCCATGACAAATTCAAAAGAAAATGCTCAATGAGAACTTCATGGACTACCCCAAGTCTTCTTAGGTTTTTGCAGAACAATTCTAATCTGTCAGAATATGATTTAGTAAACTGCAATAGTTCTATGCAATTTTAGTGCACAATCATTTAGTGCACAACTTAGAAACAAAGCATCATTATTTTGGGTAAAAATGTGATACACAAAATTTTATCAACAAAGAATACAAATGGATCTTCATGCTCTTATCTTGAATACTGATTTTCTATTGAGAATTTACTTTCCCACAATAATACCTTTAAAGCTCATCAACCCTCTGGAGGAAAGCTTTCCTTACATAATTTTATATTTATAAGCAACAAAAACAGTAGCTTCCCTCAGTCTATCTTTTTATTTTTGTCATTTTAAGTTTAAATCTTGCAAAAAAAAATTGATTTTTTTTTAACAAATAATTTTATTTAATTGGAAAATTTTGTAATGTTACATATGGGATGAAAATACTGCACACTAAAAAATACTGTGCAAATAAAATATTCTTTATGGTGTAGAGTTGGACCCCTGTGCATATAATATTTTATTAAAAACTAAAAATATGGATTTATGCATGGCAGTTTTGTTCATAATATCTATACTGTAACTTCTGAAATACTGTACTTAATATATATTACTACTTAGGGAAATATTGCAATGCTGAACTTGGTCAGGGAGTGTGATTTCAGTGGAATTGTGTGGGTCTGTGTTAGCTCTGCGTCTGGTCTAGACTGTTTCCATAATATCTAAGTATCAGGCAATTCATGATCAATGATGTAGCTGCTGCTAAGCGACCCTAAAATATTGTGAAGGTTTTGCCTCCACAAACTATACACTAACCTAGTAAAGGTCTGAATTAGTATCCTAAGTTATTTCACAAGGAAAATTAATTTTTAAGTCTGTGTATGTAGCAACACAAAAAACATAAATGAAAAGAGGTAAAATTGGTCAGTGGGCATGCCTTAATTCTACTACTGTTACTAGCTTTGGCCATGTTTGTTCCCACAGGTGAATCACTTAATTCATTTTTTCTGTCCTATTTCCCTGTCTCCAAAGATGATAAGACAGAACTTTACAATTTGCAGGAATCTTGCAATTGGCTTACACACTCGTAGGCAGGACAATGTTTTAGCCTACAGAGATTGACAGAGAAGATCCCATAAATCTTCCACCTATTGGACCAAAATTCTAGAGAAAGAAGAAAATATTGTTGTGTAGTGTAGTAGTTTGCAGCTAGAACATACCACCATGCTGAGATTGCAAGTAACCACTCTCCTGCCAGCCACTCTGACCATCTCCTGCTGTAGGTTTCATCCTTCTCCTTCCTGTATGCTATGCAATACTCTGGCCTGCATTCTTCATTAAATGCGTTTTCTAATGGGAAAAAAATGGCCTTGAGTGGAAGGAAAGGGAAGCCTGGGGCAAAGGTTTGCTCCACTGCAAACGCTGCTCATGTTAAGGGGAGCTGAAGACACTAGTACACATATCTTGGTTCTCCCGTCAGTCCCTCTCACCTCCCTACCTTCTTTGTGTCTCTTCCTGACAGCTAATCAGTAAAAACATATAAAATTCAACTACATGTTTCTAAAATACAAAGAATTCAAATGTTAAAAGAGGAATTGGAGGGAGGATAAGTCTTATGTGTAACCGAAAAACCAAATGGAAAAAACCAGCTTATTTATTGATGAGAAAAACAAAACAAAACAACAAAAACCAGAACAAACAAACAAACAAAAAAACCCCCAACAAAACGAAAAAAAAGCTTTGTATGACTAGTTATTTACTTGTAAAGAAAAATAAAGTAATTTTGATATATCCCTGTAATGTAAGGCTAACAAAAATTCATCACAAACCAAAGATATTTAAAATTCAAGTTACACTAAGATAAAAAAAATCATATCATGAATTTATTAATGATGATGTAATAAAACTTGACAAAGTTTTGTATAGAAGAGGTACATGAATGTCAAACAATTGCCATCTTGCTGAAATCAAAGATGTAAGTAAAACCCTCTAATAATACATACCAGAGAAATTTCCACCTTCTTCCTCTCCTTTACAAACTATTTGTTCCAACGGCAGTGCATACAAACTTATATTTACACCTGCATAACCCACTACACAGTTGAAACTGACAACAAATTCTTCTTCTCCCAAGAAAAAAAGGCACATTGATGTAGTAAAGTGACTTGCTTAGTAGATGTTCAAGTATTAGCCGCTTCAATGACTACTGAATGACAGAGATCCAGATTGTGGCCCTTACATCCACTCTGAATCCTGCCCTGCTCTGCTGGGAGTCTGGCTAAGGCATAACTTACTGAAAGGTGAATCAGATCTAGATTTCTGGCTTAATTTAGATGCAATCATTTTAAAAAAGGACAAGTAAATTCTCATAAGTATTAATCAGTCTCAGAGTTCATCAGGCACTTTCTGAATGTGGGCTGGGAGACTGAGTAAAGCCATCCAGAAGGCTGTGGCCAAACAGAGAGATTCAGACAAAATGTTACACCTGAGCAAGCCTGCTAATACAGGAGAAGCTTCAGCATTACAGATGAAAAGAAACCCAGTTTGAAAAAAACTCTGATTGGTAACAGAAATCAAGAAACTTCAATTAGACTTGCCCTCAAGGGATGTCTGGAGCTGCAATGTGGGTACAAATTGCATTGCATTGATAAAATACAGAAACTGTCTCTTCCAGAACAACAAAAATCTACTTTGAACAAACAATAGGCTTACTAGTATATCAAGTGGAACAAATTAAAACTGTCAACATCACAGCAGCCATTTTAAATTGGTAACTTAGCATGACCCTAAAGCATAATAGAAATTAGATGTTCTGATAATGTTCAGAAAAGTGAAGGCAGATATCAGCAGCCTGTCCTAGGAAACGGCAAAGTTGTAACATGCAGAGCCCTTCAACGAAGTGTTGGCTCACCCACATAAAACATAGCTTTAGAAATGCTTGTAGGTTGTGAAATAATCTCCTATAGAATGATCATTCAAGGAAAAGAAGTCATTAGCAGTGAGCAATCATCAGATGAGTGATTTATCACTATTCTTCTAAATAATTGGTCATGGTTGTGAAAACATCATTAAAAACATTATGGAATCCATATATAACACGGATATAATATACATATACTGTAATGAGATTTATAATCATTAAAAGCATGAAGAGTCTGGTAATATACACCCCTGCTGTCTTCTTTGTGCTGTTCTTTGCTTAAAAAAAAAGAAAGTAAGTATATATATATATATGTAAATTCAAGTAAATAAATAAATTAAACACCTGTCGCTGGCATACTTTTTCAAATTCAATTGAAAAATTGACAAATTTGATAAATAGAGAAGAAAATTCTGACTTCCAAAATAATTCCTGTATGCAGAGCAACCAATCATAACCAATAAAATATAGAACCCACAAGAATTTAGGAATCAAAATGTTAAGCAGTGTTGTACCTAGCCTTTAGGTATTCCAATGAAGTACAGCTAGACCCACAAAACACAGGATACTGAACACAAAGCAACCTAAAGGGAAGCCCTGAAGAAAGGGCTTGCACTGAGTTAGTGCCTCAGCTCTCCCAGTCTTCTGTTTGGGATTTGCAACCTGGAAAGACCCTTCTCCCTCTACTCTCAAAATAAATCAATCAAAGAGGTTCTTTGAAGGTACAGCTTTTTATAGGAGGAATGGTCTAAGAAAGACTCAGGTCTGCAAATACTTTCTGAGGGCGCAGGAGGAAGAGGCAGATTACGACAGATGCAAGCTTGTCCCAGAAGTTCCCTGGTCCCATTACAACTAAGGTGCAACCAGATAACCGTAATGTTCTATTCTGTACTAGGTATTTAGCAAATGTAAATGGTGAGATTAGAGAGAAGCTGGATGAGGGTTTGAGGATCATGGTTTTGGTGTTAGGTGTTTCCATTCAGTCTAAATCCCCCACCAGACACTGTGGCCTTTTTCTAATCTTTGAATGAATGGCTTTAGGATGGCCTGCAAAAGCCGCTTTGTTCATTCAGAATTGAGGAAAAGAAAGCATGGGGCTACAGCACATTTAATGCTGGCCAGATAAATGTAATAATGTGGTATTATGTTGAACTGATATGCCTGACTGGTTGCTTGCTGACTGGACCACAATGTGCTGGAACTGCAGTCTGTGACCTTTCAGGGGTGAAAGTTGTTCCACAGTGCTGACATTTACCCAGGCTTTAAGTGTTTCTGTCTCCTAATACAGTGACTACTTTATGAGAGGTCTTGGCATATTCCATGGGTTAGAAAAAAAAAAAAAAAGAGAGAGAGAGAGGAGGGCAGCATAAACAAGACTCCAGCAGCCTAGGTTACCAGGATAAGGAAAGGAGAATGTAAGAAATCTAGAAATGTAAGTTTACTATTAGCCCCAGAAAGTGGCAGCTCACCAAAACTCCACTAATTGTATAGCTGTAGCTTAAACTGGAATGAGTTTTATTGCACAGATGAACAGTGGCTGTTCCCTGCTAGGTCTGTCCCACTTTTACATGATTCAATTGCTACATCCAAACTTCTGTTTGTCAGTGTTCCTAGGTGCAGATATTTCTTCCTGCTCTTCCATTAGAATAATTTCTGTTAGTTTGCCTGTAACAATTATCTGCAGATGATAAAACCTGAAGATCTTGAAATATATTCAGAAAACTGCAAAATATACAAGGCTCTGACTAAAAGTCTCTGCAATATAACAGATAATACTTATCACTAAAAAGCAAGCAGCAGAGCAGGCAGCTTTCACTTGCACTAATAACATCACACAGTGAAAGTTGTAGAGAGGATGATGTTGCACTGACGGATAATTCTGCCAATAATATTGCTTTTCAGTTACCATTTTTATTCAGGTGAATAGTTATTCAATACCAGTAAAAGCATTTTCTTGGATCCAAGCTTTACAATTAAAGCAAAATTAATGTCCACACTATTATGATACAATAGAATATAAAACAGGAAGCTATGCAAATCAAGGGAAAGTGTATTTCCTTAGCTCATCCCATGAGTTAAAGATGATTTACAGCATTTTACTGAATTAAAAGGGCCAGCAGCAAGGCATAGGTTATTCAGGATGGCATAATTTCCTATTGGGGCAGAAAAAATATAGCAGTTCCCAGATTGTCTTCAACTCTACAGCCAGAGTAATGAAGGAAAGGGAAAAAAACAAAAGGACCTACACTTCAGCATGACACTGACATTACATGTCTGCCACGACAGCCATTCAGCCTTGCTCACAGCAGCACTTATATTGTTGTAACTTATGCCACCGGTCCGGTCTGATGCACAGCTGGCCCAGGGTCATGGTACAGGCATCCAAAGCAATTTACAGCATCTGTGCACCTCCCCCAAGTTACACTGTGTGCCTTGCGGCTGCAGTGAAGAGTTTGGATCATTAACTTTAGAGGCATTTAACTTATGCTTGCATTATGATTGCTGCCTGATGGCATCCTACTCCTCTCTGTTTCCAGGTTGCCGTGACAAACTAAAAATCTTGATGCAACAAGAAGTTAGTAAATCAGATGAGTTGCATGAGAATTTAGGGCATAGTAGCTCTGCCTCCAATATCTTAACAGATAATCATTTTCATGGCAACTTGACAGTGGCAACGGTTTTGACTTCTGCATACTGCCTCACTAACATTTCCAGGATTCAGTACTTTGCAAAGATGCAGCCTTTCTTTGATTCACGAACATTGCAGAACTACACAGAGGATACATGGGGCCAAATATTCATTAGCCTGAACTTAGGTATCTATGTATGTGACCTGCTTTTCAGAATTATTGGGAACCTTTAGCACATCTCTTTGGCATCATTAGAGTTTTCCTACTCATATTCTGAGAAGAAATCATCTCCTTTATTTTCTTTACCTTCATTCTTAAAATAAAAGAACATTTATTTCATGAAGTTTAAAATGACAATTTTAGATGTTGGTAAGTCAAGGGGGTTTTAACCTGTGAATGTGAGTTAAACTGCTTGATTTATGCATCATTTTAATGACCACATCCAGTACCAGGTATCTTCTAGATCTTAGTTTTTCCCTCTAAACAGTAAATACTGAAAATCAAACTGAATTAAGGAAAATCTTTACTTTTATAAAATACTTCTAGAATATATTTTTTAATTCAAAAATGATGAAAAATAATGTTTTGTATTTCTTTTGTTGGGAGCAGGGATATTATGTGACAATGATGTTAATAAGCATATAAAATTTTGCTTTAGAGTAGCAAGATGCAACAATGAAAGGGACAGCACATTTGGTAGTGTAAAGAATCTTATTTATGAGAATCTTACATTTCATTATTGTACATTGCAGTAAGTGGACTATTATGTGAATATGACCAAGAAGGCTTCTAGCACAGATAATCACATTGTTGTGCCTCGAAATCAAAATCCTGTATGAAGGAAAGCCTTGGGTCTGGTTTTAAGCAGCTTTTTTTGTGATAAATCTTGATCCTTACACCATTTTCATTGCAGGTGAAATAAAATTAATCTCATTGTGTCCATACATGATTAACTATCATCCTTCAGTTTTATGATAAAATTATTACTCAGTGGTGGTCACCTCACAGCCAGTGAGACTTCCTGTGGCTCATCTGAAAAAAGAATCCAGCGTAGAGTTGCTTTCAGAACCCCTTTGTCTTCTGTCAGTTCAGTAGCTACCAAGGAGTATGGATTAATTCTAATAAACTGATTTGCTTGTGTCATGCCATGAGGGAAGGATCACAAGGAAAAATGGTGATTAGGAGCAGGTTGCAGCTGTAACAAGGGCAGTTCATGTAGCCAGAGATCTTTCCCCACTGCATGATACCTCCAAGGAAAGAGCTCCATGGCAAATAGCTTGCCAGTTTGCTCCAGTGACAGCAGCTGCTCCTTGATATTTTTCTTTGGCGGCATCTGGGGAGAACACACTTGTGAATGATGTGGTTAAAAAGGACAGAATAAGCACAGTTCTCCTGGAAAGCACTAAATGTGCTTGTCTTCCCCCTGCCCCTGAAGGGTACATTTTTCTATTTGCTGCCTTCTCATTTTTCTAACCTATTCTAGGTCAGGTTGTCAAGCTGTTCTGCCCAGCCACCCCCAGATTAAAATTGTATTCTTATGTTTTAAATTAAAACTGGGGTATCCACATCAGACTAGGACGTAGAGTCAAAATTATGAGGTGATGCAGAAGAAATTCCAGCCATTGGCAGCATTCCACCCCATTGATGCATCTGGGTTTTTTTATACATCTTCTAGCACCATTCAGCCATGATTTTTAGCAGAAATTTGAATTTTATTGATATAAAAAATATGAACATTTACATTTTTAGTATGGCTTTTGAACAGTTTTTTCTGTCCTGTATCACAAACACCACTTGAAAGATAACCATCCTACTACTGAAATGAAATATTATTCAATGAGACATACTGCTTTAAACTCTCTCGTCTTCTCATCAGCCTTTTTCATTGTCAAGGAAGTGCAATATCAAATTGGTTTAACTTCTTGACTCACAAGTGAATGCAAAGAGCTCACAAATTAATATTTGCCTGCAAGAATGTTTTAGTGCCAGGATTAAATGTGAATGACCAGTTGATTGATAAACAGAATTAGCACAGGTGAACGCAGTCCTTGTGGATCAAACCTTCCCAAGAACATGTCATTTATTTCAATCATACGACAAGCCTGGGACTCAAAATTTCAGCCTGATGATATACAAGGAGTTGCACCCATCTCAAGATCTTTAATGATCTCCACCTCTGAATGCACAGAGAGCTCTATTTGTCATATATCTTTTAGAAAAGGAAAAGCTTCTTCTCACCTCCCCAGTAAGGGAAGAGATCTCTCACTATAACATCTAGTTGAACTTCCCCTTTCAGTTACTTCTCACTGCTCCTGAGTTGTACATCCTTCATGATGAAAGGGTCTCATTCTTTTGTTCAAGACCTTGTCCCTAAATCCACGAGCTGAAGAAAGAATTAAGATTTCACTTTATAGGGCAAAATTATATGGATCTACTGCAATAGCTTTGCGGATTTTTAAGGCAGAAAGAAAATAATTGACCAGCCTGACAAAAAAAAAACCAAAACAGTCAACCTCTGCTTCAGCCCCTAGAAAAAAAAAAAAAAAAACCACAAACGAACAAACAAAAAAAAAAAAACAGACATGAAGTTGACCAGCAGTTATTAAATAAAATATAATTTAACTGATCTGTATCTATTCAGAAAGACCCTCTCTCAACTGCTATTGAAAGTTATGCCCCATCTGTTGATTGATTCTTGCTGTTCAAAATTAGTTATTTGCTTTCAATTTGAATTCTGCTAGCCTCAAGCAGAGTTATTTCCTCCTAATACCTTGTCTTGAATGCTTATCAGTTCATCATTTTTCAAGCAACAGAAGGATGGCTGGACTTCAGTACTGCCCATATTTTCACACATTGCTTTCTTCACATGCTTCATGATGCATCATAAGAGACATAGAATCATGTATTTGTCTCTAGAGTTGTATGTGCTGCAGCCCCTATGAAAAATTTATCTCTCTAAGGAGGGATACCTTTGAAATAAACTGAGATTTTTATGGTGGATTAGTCGCTGTATAGAAGTGCTCAACTTTTTAATTCTTTTCCTTGAGTTTCTTTAAATTTTAAGGGAATCACAGAATCGGTTAGATTGGAAAAGACCTCCAAGATCATCGAGTTCGACCTTTGACCAATCACTACCTCGTCAGCTAGACCAGAGCAACAATGCCACATCCAGTCATTTCCTGAACACTTCCAGGAATGGTGCCTCCACCACCTCTCTGGGCAGCTCCTTCCAATGCTTAACAACCTTTCCATGAAGGAATTCTTCCTGATGTCTAACCTTAACTTTCTCTGATGCAGCTTGAGGCCATTTTCTCTGGGCCCCACCTTTCTACAGCCTCCCTTCAGGTAGTTGTAGAGAGCTACAGGTGGGGCAGTTTTCAGCTTCTGTTGTTGGAGTTTTCTATATTTTGAGTTGTTACTTTTACTCCCATTCACAACTTCAATTTTTTCAAGTTGCAGTTGCCCATCACATTTCTTATGCCTAAAGTGCACTACCTTTTCTCTGCTATCCTATCCTCATCATTTTGTTTTTCTGGGAAGAGTTTAAACACTGGTCTGTTAAAGCTTTTCACTATAAAATTAACTTCCAGTAAATGACAGCTAAAGTGTTGCCATTCTGGGTTGAATAGGAATACTGTAGCAATTGTTATCAAGATTCTCAAATGTGATTCATACTGTATAAGAGTTTATACACTCAACCAAATCCTTGTTAAAAAAAAAGGATGTGATACTCATGTCCCATCTGGGATTAACCATCAAAATAAAATACAATTTAAAAAAAGAAAAAGAGGAGATAATGAAATAGCTTTTCTTTGTCTTTTAAATTAGATGTAGGTTCATCATTCAATCATTTATTATATTTCAGAAAAATAAATAGAAGTAAGTGGAGCAGAGTAGAGCTTAAAAAAATCAGAAAACGGCAGTTAAAATATACAATTTTTTTTTCCTGCAAATGCAGTGCTGTAATTCTTCACAAAATAGCTCATGGCCCCAATGGCAAGGCAGTGAAAATAAAAGAAAACCTTGAAAACAAAGTGCTGTTACAGGTGAGAAAAATATATTCAAGATTGCTGGGGGTTGTTTTGCACCATGCTAGAAGACCAAGAGAGTCATAAACACTGAGGTTATGGCCACAGTGTGTCACTGGAGCTGGATACAGAGAATCAGAAACACATCAGTGAAACTGCCAGGTCATGGTAACCCTTATTGTTTTTTCTATTAAAAATTTTGACTTTATAAACTAAATCAAAAATCTGTTGTGCAGCTTGACAGGTGAAATCACTACAGAGAGAATACTGATAGCTGTACAGCTCCTGCTCTGCCCTATTTGACATCCATCCCACTGCTAGTCAACCAAGAAAGAACATTTAATCAGGTTATGTAGCCCATATATAAGCTTTCTTGTGTTGGTAGTTCTGTTATTAATGTTTGAACAGCTGGTAAGGAGCCGAAACTCTCCAAACTAAAGAATTCATGACTAGCACCATCTCAGAAGAATGTCCCACTTCTCATCATGCATAACGTTCAGATCACCCTATATATTGTTTATCAGGTCCAGTGCTGTACAGAGATCCTGAGAAGGGGACAGATTTAGCTACCAGATAGAGATTTTGCCAGTTTGACTTGATGTCTCAGTCACAGAATTACATTTGTTTATTTAGAATATGTAGCTGAGTCCCTTAGTGACCTTGGTAGTCCTAACATCTAGAGTAACAGAGCTGTGCAGGGATATATCCATCATAACTAAAAGAACAACTGTTACATTCATCTGACTAGACTGAAACTTCTTGTGCAGCTCAATCACACATCTCTACCTCTAATGTCAGTGTCTTCTGTCACCTAACACTTGTGAACTGATATTCTGACACTCCCACTGCAAATATCCTCATATGGCCATGAACGTACCCACTATCGATCTTCTCAGGTTACAAGCATTACTGCAGGTTTAATTTCTTTTTCTTTCCTTCATACTCTGGTTAGTGTTATTGTTGAGTCTTGTTTTACTATTTGAGTCTTAGTATTTGGGTATTTGATAAACCTTTCCGTCTTACTATGGCTTGTAGTCTGGCATGGTTTTCCCCAGTTACAGCAACACGTCTCCAGTTTCTCACTAGTCTCTCTGCTCCTGTCACTCTATCCTACTGCTTAGGTCTTGATTATCCTGAATATCAGCCCTGGTTACACCACTCACCAGCCATGTTCTGCTCTCTTAGAAGCTGCCACCAATAATCATTCTTGTGTAATCAACAGAGATTTCATAAAATACTGTTCTAAGATACACAGAGATATCCATGACTTCAGGCTCTGAAAAGAAATACATGTCATCCAGACCATGAGCCCATGTTTTTGTCCTGCTTTTGGGCCTTTATATCCATTTATATTCTGGTTCATTATTGCCTCTTGCAAACATGCATCTGAGTACTCATTTTGGCCTCTTTGCCCATCCCTTCACTGAGGTCTCCTTCCCCTCTACCTCGTGCTCTCCCTTGTACTTTTAAAATTCTTTCTCCTTGCTGTCTGCATTCCCAGCCAGGCCAGTATCCCCCACAATCAGATGCTCTATGAACCTGCCACTTGCTCTATTAACTGCCTCCCAGCACATCCATGGTTCCCCTTCCTGTCTCCTCGCTGGGCTCCCGGCAATCGCAGGATTCCATAACCATCTATCCTCATCTGCTCTGTATCAGCATCAGCCAGCTCTCTATTTCTACCCTGTCTGAATCCCACAGGGATGCAGGAGGCAGAAAAGAGATGCTCTTCAGTGCAGCATTTAGTTAGGAGGAGAGAAGGCATTGCCTCTGGCATCCCAGCAGGGTTATCTCAGGGAAAGGGCAAGATACTGTTGGCTAGAGCTTGACCTGTGTGAACAGAACTATCTGAGACTTTTATCTCTAGGAAATCTCTACTCAAGTGCAAACTAAAATTTACCTACTTGGCCCAATTTAGACAAGTTTTGAAGAGAACAGCAAGCGAGAACTTTCTCTTGCAGTTCCTCTTTCCTGTTCCTCTCCATTCAATCTGTCATGAATTTAGATCGCTTAAAGAAAAACTGTCAAAGGTATCAGCAAAAGCAGTTTTAATATGATGCTGTAAATCTGACTTAACAAAGTTTCATGACAAGCTTTATTTTACTACTGGACAGCACAATCATTTGAACTCTGATTCAGCACTTATCAAGACACAAATCAAAGTTATTAAGTCAAATGAAAATTACCAAAATCAAGGCTATCAAGCCTTAAATCAAAGTGACTATACTGCAAGGTCATGTGAAGCATTGTTTTCTTACCAATGAGTGGTCATTGGCAAAAGGTCTCACTGTCTCAAGGAGGAACTTTGAGATACCCCACCTCAAGGAGAGATCACTACCATGGAGCCACATTGCCTAGCAGGGAGAATTCAAAGAAGGTTCACTTAGTCTGTCATATCTATGTGACTGTCCCCACTCTGTGGGTTGAGCTTCTTGATGTGTGAACAGGATTTGGCTTATGCTGGTTATGATTGCTCGTGCAAGAAGGAAAAGCAATCCTTCAAAGGGTAATCCAGTCTCTACAGAAGTTGTGCTGGTATCATTCCTAGTATAATTTCTGGAAGGGAAAACACTACAAGTTTTGTCTGCTTTTTTCTAGATGGCTTACCCCTTAGAGACTCAACTTAACTGCTCAGACTTAAGTCCCTTTTGCCACTCAGAATATCTCTGTTCTGTCTCTTTAACATCAAAATACAAGATCATCTGAAAGAATAAAGACAAATATAAGCAAGCTGCCAAACCTGAAATGTCTGTGGAGCATCTTTAATTACAGCCTGAGGCCTCAGGGGGAGACTTGGGAGCACAGTTACTGCAAAATCATTGGCCCATAGCGTTTTCAATTAAAGCCTGTCAGGCCCAACGAGATGTGCTCAGATGGAAGGGGAATTACTAGCTATGTTCTTTGGAATGAAATAGCTGTACATTCTGGCATGGGATGGACATGAGGCCTGATCAGAGCCCATCAGAATGTATTGTTCAGAACTCTGAAGGTGATGGAAATTATGTTTCTGAATCTTTTGTACTAAAATGTAAGGATAAAGTTCTAAGAAGGGAAATCATGGTTAATTAAATGGGCTACAATACAGGTGATTTGATGTCCTGGTTTCATCTGGGATAAAGTTAATTTTCTTCCTAGTATCTTGCAAAGTAAAGTACTGTGGATTGGATTTAGTCTGAGAATAATGTCAATAATACACTGATGTTTTAGTTGTTGTTATTGGTACTTACCCTAAATCAAGGACTTTTCAGTGTCTCATGCTCTGCCAGTGAGCAGGTGCGCAAGAAGCTGGGAGGGAACACAGCCAAGAAAGCTGACCTGAACTGGCCAAAAGGGTATACCATACCAGAGAATGTTATGCTCAGCATATAAACTGCGGGTAGTTGGCTGGGGGTTGCTGATTGCTGCACAGGAATGGTCTAAGCATTGGTCAGCATGTGGTCGGTAATTTTATTATGCATCACTTTTTTGTCTTCAGTTTTTCTCCTCTCCCTCTCTCCCTCTTTATCACAATTAGTAGTAGTAGTAGTAGTGGTAGTGGCAGTGGCAGTAGTATCAGTATTTTTTTGTTTAAATTATTAAACTGAATTGTCTCAACCCCCAAAAATTGCCTTTTCTTACCCATTTTCCTTCCCACTGAGATGGGGGAGGCTGGGGGAAATGAGCAAGCAGCTACATGGTGCTTAGTTGCCAGATGGTGCTAAATCATGACACTTGATGATGCAGAAGACAGAGAGGTCTGCAAGAGATACTCTCTGATTTACAATGGGACACTTCAGGCAGTCAGACAGGATAGGATGCAGGCTTATTTCATATAAGTAAGCCTGAAAAGAATAAGATCTGTAGGAATTTAGCTGCCTCTCCAAAAGAAGAGCTGTGCGTGTAAAATGTGATTGTGTTTAAAGGGAACATAAAAGCTGGTTTAAGGTCTCACAAAAAAATGAAACTAGTTTGCATGTCATGCTCAGAGAAAAAAAGACACATCTGAGAAAACCTGGAAGGCCACTGAGCAGGTGTAAAAGCCAAATGGACTGTAGCAGCAGGGGGCATGCACCAATATAAGGAAAAGGATCTCAGGAGAGTCCAACCTGTTCCGGAAAGGTCAGAACATAACCTTTAACAGCAAAAGCTGCCACAGGTGTTTACTGTATGTGACCTGGAGGTCTGTTCAAAAGCAAAGAAGGAAACCATGAAGTTTAAGGTTTAAGCCTGCAAAGTGCTATATATACTGCAGAGGAGTTAAAGTACAAATATGTCAGTTAACTATAACCCATTATTCCCTATGTTACCAAAAAAATTAGTGGGAAGACAATCAGTGGAGGATGATTATAAAAAGGCATCATGAACAGGAAAGGGTCAATATCCATAAATGCTGAGTTCAGTCACCAACAGTACAAAGACTCACAGGCTGCTGAACCAAATATTTCATTTTGATTAGGACAGGTTTGCTTTCTGAAAGTGGTTATTAGGACAGCAGGCCACATAGCCTCAATTATTTACTTACTAATAGGTCACTGAGTCTTGATGCTATCATATACACATTTCATGTGGCTACTGGTGCTTGGACACTTCAGTTACAACCTCTTCTAGTAAATTAACCTGTGCTAAGGCATCAGCATTGTACTTAATTGCATAGTATCATTTATTTGCTTGGACTGACCTTAGCAAAGTTTTGGTGCAGGTCAGCTTACATGCTCCTAAACACCTCCTGATCTGAAGATAGGGTGGGTGAGTGCTGTCTCTAGGGGGTAGTTCAGGTGACCACACTTTGTGGTGGGCACTAGAAGAGGTTAATGTGGTGTGTATGGGGTGTTGGTCTAGGGATTAGATAAGTTAGCCTTGGGCTGTTTTATTTATGGAGACAGATTCTGCCATTAAAGCACAATTGAAAGGGAGCAAATGCAATGACAGAGGAAGACAAATCATACCAAGAAACTACAAAGCCTAGAGAGTAACTGATCTGAACAGAAAGACAACTGGAACCAGTCAGAGACAAACAAAAAACTAAAGCAGACAGATTCCAGCCCAGGAGCAGGAGAATTCAGAGCTTTTGCCAGTCGCTGAACTGCCCTAGGCAGAAGAAGTTGGACTTACGAGAAGCACAGGATGGTGCTTCTCCAGCCAGAGGGTGTGTTTGGCCAGCACGAGAGAGAAACTGCACAAGGCACATCTTGTAGGCTTAGCAAAAGGACATCAATAGACCATGAAAGGCTTATGGCATCTATTGGTTGAGATGTTGCCACAGAAAGATGGCATTGAGAGAAGCAAAGGCAGAAATAAATCCCACTCTAACAGCAGCATTACAGCCAATCAAAAACTGGGATGAAGACCTACCTGTTTAAACAAATAGAAGGCCTAATACAATGACAACAGTCAGCTATGAGCTGGGACCAAGCCACTGCTCAAAGTCAGCAAATGCTTGCACAGAGATTTCAAAATAACATAGATATCACAGAGAAGGCAGAAAATGACAAGAGTTCTGTAGAGGAAGCCAGCCTGAAAAAACACAGCAAAAAATTCAGCTATTATGCAGCATGTCTGTAAATAAATGTTTCAACTAAAGAGCTAAATTAGAGAAATATGGTGCAGAATTTATGACACCTGATTTCAAACATCAACCATACAGATGTCTCCCATCCAACTAGGTTATACTAAGCTGTCTTTACCATTACTGGAAAGAATATACATGATTCATCTCACTTATTTGAGACACCTGCATTAGAATGACATGACTTGTGCCCTACTGGTACTTGCTTCTCTGTTTCCAAGAGGGGAGTTTCAGTGATTAGCTCAGATGGAGACAGCTGCATGTGGCCTCATAACTCCCAGCCAGGGAGTTGTCTTGTGTTTTACCTCCCATTAAGCACCATGCAGGAGGCTGATTGCCATTTTCATATGTGGAAAGCATTTTTTTTCTCAGACAGCTAAAGTGGCACACGACTATATGGGGTACTTTTTCGAATACTATCTTGCAATCAGGAGGGCTGGCTTTGGGTTGATTTACAATTGTTGGATTGGCTTTTAGTGCACTTCTTCATTCAAAATGGTCCAGTGGAGGTCACTAAGCAAGCAGACTAAAATTTTGATCATGATTTGTACCATGATTTAAAATGGTACATAGCTGCACTGGCTCTGTCTTTAAGACTTGTAGCTCTTTCCATCTGCCTCTCTTCTACAGCATGTATGCACCAATGTCATTGGCTGGATAATGGCTTCCCACAGAGGCCCTCTGCAGGGTAGAGGGCAAATTCACTCATGAGATGAATTGGTGCCAGTGAAATCTGCATGGCACAACTTTGCTGGATAGTTTGGGAAAGGTTTTAGCTTCAGCTGTTAACCATATCACTTCTAACTGCAGTGGGGTGTCTAAGTCTCTTTCCTAACAGATTGTCAGCTGTACGACATTAATGTAACAGAGGAGCAACAATAACAGAAAATGAAGTTACATTAACCTAAAAAATGAGACAAGTTTATTACAAGTTAACAGTCCTTGACTGCACCCACATGAAGTTCAAATGTTCACAAACTAAATGACATGGTGTGCTATTTTTAAAATATAACAGGCTGATAAACCTTGAGCTAATACCCAAGGACAAAGCTGATATTGAGTTACTGCACATTGCAATGAGAAATTAAATATTAATATAGGAGGCCAGTGGTAGTTTCTTACAGGTCTTGACATCACTGAATCTTGCAGTGGCAGTGTTAAGAGCCAGACCTGTGCTTTTTGCTCACAGACCTCATGTTAATTTCAAATGGAATCATCGCCCTGTAAAGGCTGAATAAAAATTGCAAGGCATGAGCCTTGCAGTATTGGAAACACTGTTTGGGAAACCTGTGGAAGCTGCAAAGTCTGAGAGGTATGCATTTAGAGTTTGAACTCAGATCTTCCTTCATAAATATAGTCAATATGGTGAGGTTTTCATATCCTGAGAAACTTGATGTAACATGACTCTTGCAATAATTTACAAGGCATGCTTAACCTCTTAATGTGTGTCATGCAAAGATTAAGAGACAGTGTTATTGCTTGCAAAATCACCTGCTATTTCCGGGAAACAGTAATTTGCTGGGCCTGTCCTTGTCACTGGCATAAGTATAATGCTTTTAATAATCTTCCATTGCCTAAGTGATGTGGTTGCATCCAAATGATAGATATGCTACAGCTGGCAGAATTTGTTAAGATCTGCTCATTTCTATCTTGTTCTTCTGGTGCCATCTAGAGGTTTTATTCTTCAATTTACAAAACAGAAAATAAAGTGCTTTATTATATTTCAAAGTTTCCTTTAAAATACATCTGTGAGAGTTAACATCACTTAGGGTGCTATTATCACTAAACCTCCGTCTCCATACAAGAGCAGATTAATGAAGTGTGTACAAGTTTTTGAGCTGTGAGATGCAACTGAGCCTTATGGGCTGGAGAAAGATTTACACTAGAGGTGAATATTGTCATAAAAATATCTTCCTCATGAAAAGCACCTGTAAATTTGCCTCAGGAGGAATTTTCATAGAACTTGTTTTCCAGAAAATAAACAGCAACATATCAAAGCAGCTTCAAAAGGAAGCAGGTGCTTGGAGAAAAGGCAGCCTTGCCAGCCTTGTAGCAGAATGCCAACAATGACAAGCACAGCCACGACTTCGGCCCATCAGCACAACTGGCTGACATCTTATCTGCCTCCCGTGACAAGTTGGCGATGCTCCATTTCACTCTAGCATTGCCTAGAAAAGCACAACATGAAGCTCAGACAACACAAAACTCACCAGTGTGACAGAAAATCATTCTAATAGAAACATTTCTCTTAAAAGTAACAGAAACAGCTAATTCACTGTAATGGGGTCTTGGTTTTTTTTTTAGAAATAATAGATTAGATTCACATCCAGTAAAAATGGGTCGATTCCCTTGACCTTAGTGTGAATTGGCTGATTTGGCATCAGACCTTCTCCAACAGATTTTATCTTCTTATTTACCCCCTTCAAGATGTTTATTAGTTAAACTAATGCTAACACCAGGTCTGTGGAGGGTGTGTGCAAATGCTAATATGCCTCACTGTGTATTCCATTTCATTTGACTATCAGAGCATCGTGTTTTTCGCGGTAATATCCATCCAATGGTATTGCCCCTCTGGTCAACTAAATGCATGTTCACTCTGTAAAGATGTTTTAAACAGAGGTGACCCAATTCATTTTGTGGCACTGATAACAAAATTTCAAAATGTGTACAGAGGAACCAAAGGTGCACTGAACACTGAAAAATGTGCAAGAGTTTCTAGGAAGTCCTTTGCTTTTTGAATATAATTTTCCTGTGAATGATAATTTCTGTACTTCAGTAGAGGATTAACTGTCATAATAAATTATTTCTGTTTGCCTAGAAGGAAATAAGTGAAGCTTGCTTAACTAAGAAGGCCAGCTAAAGGCACAGCAGAAGAGATGAGACTAACCTTGTCTCCTGTGCCCAAGGATACCTCTGAAAAGCTGCCATAACATGCAGTAATTTGATAGTGTCAGCTAAAATTAACTTGTGTACTGTAGAAGGAGATAAGAATAATATTAACTTCCTGCTGGTACTCACTCTGTATGCTACAGAGACTGGCTCTGATGTTTTGTGAACCTGTCATAGTAAGATTTTTAAAATCTTAAATGCCTTTAATAATAAATTAGAATAAAGAAGAAAATATAGTGGGGGTTTTTTGAGATACCTGCTGAAGCTCTTATGCTGACAGATTCATATAGAAGTATCTCTTTTTTTAAGATAGGTAATTGGATGATAAATCCTTGCTTTTCTTTGTGTCCTAAAATCTCCTAACTAGACTACCTCATGGGATTATCATGTTCTTCAGTCTTTAACCCTCTTGATGTTTTCATTCAATGACCAAGTGCAGAATATGGTTCTATAACCACAAATTTTCACCCAAAAGAAGCACTTTTCACCACCATTCAATATAATTCCTGGCTATCTATACAGTATTTAAATATAAACTCACTGTTAATTTGTTCTAGGTAGGTAAATCTTTCAAAAAGCTTTTTATCTTAATTCAAAGCATCTTTTAATAATGTGTGAATAAAGCCTATTTCCTTTCCAGAGCCTGTTGTTTTTTATCTCAACTACTCACAGATATCCATGAGTGGCAAAGGAGGCTTGCAGTCTTTCTTACTTGAGGAATCTGAAACTGCAGAGAATCCATCCTCATCATGACCTGTCCAAACCATCAGATTACTAAATTATTTATACTATCGTGCCATAAATCCTTCCTTCACTACTGAAAATTGAGATAAATTATAAGAAAGGGAGAAAAACTCTCAAATCCACCATTTAAGAAGCTTATGTGAGAGGCAGGATGCCTAGATGTAGTCTCCCTTTCAGTGTGTTTACCCAGTCAGCAAAGTCTCAAGAAGCAGCACTTCCAAATGCAGGCCAAACTCAGTATTAGTGCACTACCTTTGGTGGTCAGATATACAAGTTCAAATCTCCATGGATGAAGGGAGGAAGAGGATTGCTGCTCTCCCATCTCCCAGATGACTGCTCCAGCCGACTGAATCTAACAGGTTGTAAATTGGTTTATCACTTAGTCTGCTTTTCATCTTTCTTTGAAACAACAAGAAAAATTGAATCAAGTGAATTGTTTGCCAGGCAAAGCAATGAAAGGTCCGTGTTCGATGAAATTAAATAATTTTTAAAAAGGAACAAAGCACTGAGATTACATTTGTTCTGAAACAATCCTTTTTGCTGGGGTTTTCTCAGGTTGTCTGTTATGGGGGAACAATTGTTTCTGTAATTCCCACACTTAAGCTCAGAAGCTGAGGCTCAGAGTCAGAGACTCAGCACTAGCTTTCAGTCATGACCCCAAACACAAGCTCTAGACCCAGACTTGTGCCAAACACTTTCAGCCAGTTTCCCCAATGAAGATTTTTCAGAGCATCATTTCTCCAGCCACCCTTCATTCAAACCCCTCCAGCCACCCTTCATTCAATCCCACAATGCTCCTTTTTCTTCTCATTTATCCTAGAGTCTGAGAGAAGTCACATGAGAGGAGGGCTGCATGCAATATGTTTGTATCACTAGTGTTACTTACCATTAGAACTCTTTGTTGGAAGCTCCTTAGCAAATAACAAAGATTCATCTGGGTAGATAAGTGGACTTTTATTGAACTGGCAAACTGATCCGCAAAAGCCATCACTGCAAACACTCTATTATGTATTGTGTGACAGACATGTAAGCATTAGCACTGAAGCTCATCCTATTTGAACTTTTCATGATAAGCACATACTGAAATTTTTGCCTAGCACAACATCACTTCACCCATGGAAGACTTCTCTTATTCTTTTTAGTTAAAGGAGAATCAAAGACATAATTATCTGGAGTGACTGAGTCATATACATATCTTTTGGTATCAGTTTAAGCTTGACCTGTATTGTAAAAAGTAAAATTAATGTTGCAACTGCCACCCAGAGACTGTGATTAACTGTAATTTACATACTTTATTGAAAGTTGATAGTGTGCATGCTACCAGCTGGGAAATTTTGCAATAAGCAATAATTAAACAATGAAAAAGAGTAAACAGAACTTGTTAGTGTGTTTTGGAGCAGTGAGTAAAAAGGTGACTTTTAAAATTTTATTCGCACAAAGCAAAAAAAAACAAAAACAAAATACAACCACATGACCTATGGTTCAGTGAGTAAACAGCGAACATTTGTAAAAGTCTACCAAAGTCACACTATTGATAGAACAGTAACACTACTAAATCAAGACTATTCTCCAGACTTACAGGACCAAAAATTTCAAAGCCAAAGGGACCATTTCCGAATATCTATCTAACTGCAGTTCACTAACATACTGATTGGACATTTGCTCTCAGAGGGTTGCTGGGCTACTTGGAATTTGGGGGTTTTTTTGCAGAGGGTTGAAAAGTGTGAAAGTCAAGGTTTCCTGTAGGTTTGTAGGTTTGTGAAACTGACCATTGCATATGGGAATCTTGGCAGGAATTTGGCTTTTTTGCTATTTCCAAGTCCCAGTTTATAAGATGTGTTCAAAATGTGATTGTTGCAGACATGTACAGCACCATAGGACAGCTCCCTCCCTAAAGCAAATTCTTAAAATCTCAGTTTCCATTTGGACATTACCAATTAATTCTGTGTGAGAATAGCTCAACTACAGCTCATGTGTTCTATTTTGTTTGTCATAGTGTCAAGCTTCATTCGTTATTGTATTTTCACTTTTTCTCAGGTTTGAGGACTTCTTCTGATGGTGGTATTGGCTTGGGTTTAGCAAGTTGGCCAGGCTTAATTTCAGGCATTTTTTCACCATGTCTGTACACACTTACAGTGACATCCACTGTTTCCCCACCATACTTGTTCTTGACATGGATGCTATATTTGCCTGAGTCTTCTGAGGTCACTCCCTTGATTGTTAAACTGGCATATTTCCCTTGTTCCAGTGAAAATGCATAGTGCTCATCAATTTCAAAGGCCTTGTCGTTCTTGAACCAAACAACTTCAGGGTCAGGATTTCCAAATACAGTACAGGTGAGATTCAGTGTCTGAGAGAGGAAAACAGAAGTAATTTTGAGATCCATCAATCAGTTTTGTTTAACCAGAATATTCTCAGTATTGCTTTCAGGCACTTTTTACTCCTAGTTAGTTAAACTGAGACATGGTATCATGTTCTTGAAGACTGAAACGTAGTGTTCCTAATATTTCTTTTTTCTCTTTATTCCTTTCCACTGTCTTACTGTGATACAGTATTAGCCCCAGGGTTACAGTGTCTGAAGATGGTAAGTTGGACTGACATTGCAGTCCTGGTTGCAGGAAACTCCTGACAACCCATTTGTCTGACATGAGGTTCAGGCAATGATAGTTTTTAAAACATCCTTAAAGTTTCCCTGTACACAGCAGGGAGCAGGACTAAGAAAATCTTTTTGACCAAAGCCTCCTGAGGTTATTCCTTGAGATGATTAAAAAAAAAATAAAATCACTTAAAAATAGAACACATAAAGTGAATCACTGGACATTGATTCCAGGTGCTGCTGACTAATAAAAGTGGAAATATTTTATGAAGAATAAATAATACATAAATGTTGGTAAAGTGCTCTTAGAATAATAGAATAGTTTGGGTTGGAAGTGACCTTAAAGATCATCGAGCTCCAACCTCCCTACAATGGGAGGGACACCTTCCACTAGACAGAGTTGCCTGAAGTCTTATCCAACGTGGCCATGTGTTACATGCATGTATAACATATTCAGAAAATAGCTGAAATTACTTAATAGACATTCCTGAGAGCTTAGGTATTTTTCAAGTACTGAACTGAGGATCAAGTAGCTCATAAAATTTTCATGGTCATTCCTCCAAACTTTTATACATTTATTGCTGAACCTCATTTTGGCCAGCCCCTAGGTATATGTATGTAAACTTCATGTACTTAAGTATGGGATCACATAATAAATGAAAGAATCATTTAAGAAGTTGCAGAGATTAGTTTAGTGCCTACTTCATTCACTTTTGCTGGAAACTCATTCTGCACAAAATTCTGCCCTAACTATTTAAACCACCTTAAGAATTCCACATATGCAGCATTGTGTTAGAGAAAAAAAAAACAAAAACAAAACCAACAAAACAAAAAACCCCAAACAAACAAAAAAACAGAAACCACAATTAACAACCCAAAACTAATAATTTCTACCAGAATTCTTCCATGTATTCCCTCTGTATTACCCTTCAGATTTCACCAAATCCTGATCTAGAGAGGGCTGAGAATGTCCAGGTCCACATGTGAGTGTTTTGAACAATGTTTTCTATGACTGATGGTGACTGAATAGGTGTGATAAAACTCAGAGTAAAAATAAAACTAAGAAATTTTAAGTGATCAAAAGCACCATATGTTCACAAATAGAGGCAGTCTTGCATACTACATGCCTCCAAAGTCAGAAAGAATGTTGAAGGAAGGTTTACATGCTCTGGGTACAACCTAGTGACAAGCTAAATTTGTGAGTATTCTTGAAGATGTGGGATCATGTAAGAGGTAAAGTCAATTAATAGCATATAGGAACCAGCCTTACTATAAAATATTTACAAGAGTAATGACGCAAACATGAAAATAAATTTTGGGAAAATAACCTACTGACTAATAGTGTGAGTTTAATTCTTTCTGTCCTTTCTGTAACATGGGCAACATTTAATTACTATTGGTTTGAGAAGTTACCTCATTTGAGAGCAATTAATAATTAACTCCTAATAATTAATCAAGTCTTAATAAATTAATATTCAAAACTTAGCAGAGAACAGATACATACCACAGTCATTTTAGATCATTTGGGTCTTTTCTAATTTATTAAATTCTAGATCTGACCTAAAATCAAATTACTCTCCTACTGCTTTCAACTTCTGTAAAATCATCTGCATTCCTTCCCCTGTTGCCATCAAAGTAAACCTCTCACCACCCAGCACTGACTCATTGGCAAAAATAATCCTTACCTTCCCATCCATTATAGTAACTACGTCAGGCAAACCACCAATGACTTTACCACGATCTAGGAGTAAAAGAAAAAGATGAGTCCCGTGTGAAGTTTAGACCTCAAAATCATTCATTTCTTAATGATTTTACAACTTGGTGTGAGTCCTAGTTTGGGGGGTTTGTGGGTTTTGGGGGTTGGGGTTTTTTTGTTTTTGTTTTTGCTATCTTTACAAAAATATAATACAACTTTTGTGATGTTGCATGGTGGGTTTTTTTTAATTGTATGGTATGGTCCTCACAGATCTTTTTAGCAGAGATTGTGCTATAGTATTCTAAAGTTATACACATAACAACCTTGAAGCTACTGCTGACCTTGACAGTTTGTGCTTTAGGCCTAGAGCAAAGCAAGAAGGATGCTTTTAGCATTTTAGTGGTGTCTAAGGTCAAAGGAAATTTTGTTCTGCCACTGCCTTTGTGGGCAGAAGAATCCTGTCATTACCAGGGGAATTGATATAATTTCCACCACTCCTACAGTCCCTGTCAGTAACAAGCTTCCCAACTGTTTGGGTCTCAGCAAGCAGTGCACAATAGGCATCAGCAGGCAATTTTTTACTTAATATATAGACCCCAATATTCAGTATCGTCAGCAACTTTGAGAGTCAACAGCTTGTATGACAGACAATTCACACTTCACCAAATCTCTGCAGACACCAGAAGATACAGTTTAGGCTTGCAAAATATGCAAAGCTCTCAGTAGATTTCCACTGGAATTAAAGACAACAAAATGCACAAATTACTGTTACTATTGCAGCATTCTGGCCTAACAGAGGATTTCTGCAGTCACAGAACTCAGTAAATTGTGGCAGCATATCATGATGGATGCCTTAAAAAGAGTACTAGGCTACATTGTGGAGCACCTATGAGAAAATGCAAAATAAACTTACTCTTCTCAGCAAATGCAGCTGCCCTAGAGTTGTTGAAGAAAGAGAAATACATAATGTTATTGATGAAATTAGTAATTTTTTTTTTTTAAGTAAAGACACTGTTGTTACAGCATTAAAACGCAAATCATGTAGCACTTACTTGAGTCGCTGGAACTCTGCAACTGCATCATCAAAAGCTGTAATAAAACAATTTGAGAGGGTTATTCTCTATGACCATAACTTGCACTTGGGGCTCAGTAGAAACTTTTAAACACATGCCCATGTTACAAGTCTTTTAAAACCCATAGAGGGTTACACAGTAGCACAGTGGAGAAACCAGACCCCTGAAACCATATTCAAATTGTTCTGAAAGCAGATACAAGACTAAAAAGATCGTAAGAGTTATAAGACTGAATTATAACTGGTACTCATCAAAGACTTTCTGCTTTTACTCATTCCTCTGATTATTGACAGTAAAATCTGCATGAGACATGAAAGGGCACCATATAAAGCTGGTCTTATAAATATACCTTGCCCAGACAGATCAAGTGTTCGTTTGTAGGATTCCTTGTCACCAAAGATTTCAAAGGTGTAGTTGCCCTTATCCTTTTCTGTGGGTTCATTTATCTGCAGCCAGGCGATATCCTCTCCACCCCCAATCTTCATCTTTTCACCAGAAGGAATCTTAGATTCCCTGGAAAGAAAGGTGAATAGAGATGGGTTTGATCTTTCTTTTCCTGTGTATTCTCCGTAGGTCATCTACAAGAAGTTACAAAGGATAACATACTATTCCTAAACTACAGATGGATTGTCACTAACGGGACAAATTTCCCAGAAGACTCTTTGCTGCCTAGTGGGGATATGAAACACTTTGAAACCATTGAATTTTCATTTCAAAGATTTATTTGGTCATCCCTCTTCTCATTCTCCTTCTCTCCACACAGCTGTATGTTGTGTATTTATGCTATATGTTCATACATGACTCTATGTGAACGTGTTTACATACACTTCATACACAGTAATATAGAATACATGAGAAAAATAAACAAGAAGCAGATCACCTTTTCTGATGATGGAAAAACATCTTTTGTCTTTCATTAACTTCAGAAACTCCATTAAGAAAACAATAAAAGATTTGCATAGAATTCCTGTTGCATCAAGTCAAAATACACCTTTGAGGGTTTTTTTTAAAAAAAAAAAAAACAACGAGAAAATTTCTGAATTCTAGTTAAGTAATAAAAAAGCCAGTGGCATTATATTGACTTATCATCACTTCCTAGTTAAGAATAAAAGAAATGCCCTATGGCTTCACATCAGGGGGTCTTCTGATTCACAATTTCTCATCAAAAGTGGAAATAGAATAAGATATTTAATGAGCATGCAAACCAAACCACTTTCAAGGCTTCAAAGAGAACTTTCCTCTTTCAAACATTAACTAAAGAGATATTTCTTTTCATTCTTCCTCCCTAAGCATCTTTGGCTGGAACTTTTAATAGATGAAGTCAGTTTTAGCTTCTCCTTGATCACGCATTTTATTTGCCCAGACACAACTGATTTGGCTTCGTAGCTAGAAAGAGTAACTTCAATGAAGAAAAGGTATTTTTACAATTTCCCTTCCTGTAATACAATGACATGAGTTCAGCCTACTAAATTAGATTCCTGGATAGAAACTGCTATATATTTGAAAATATTGCATATAATATTCCCCACTGTGCCATGAGTGGATGAT
>VWZD01001724.1:0-30876 GCA_013396695.1 Sakesphorus luctuosus
TTTACATAAGAATTCTAAACTACGACAGTCATTTACACATCTCTCTGTGCTCATCAGCCTGATATTCCAAGAAAGTAAGATTTACAAAGTCACGTTCTTTCTCTTTCCAAGTGTACTATTTCTCCTTCCTTCTCCCAGTTCAGTAACTTTTGGAGCCATCCTCTAGTATTTTCAGCTGTGTTTGGCACATTCAAGACTGGGAGCCTAATGTATTCCTCCCAGCTTTGTGAAAGTAATTGACTGATTAGAGAGAGTGGGGTTAGGGGGCACAATGAGCATGCCACCCTGGAGAAAGCTGCAGTAGGGGCTCCTCTCTGAGCACACATGAAAGATCCCACACAAAAAATGACATTTTTCTTGTCCCAACTCTTGTTGCAGAACCTTCTAACTGAAATAACAAGAAAAGTTGCAATCAGAACTGGTGCCATCCTACGTGCTGACTGGTAAACCAGTGCCCAGAAATCAAGGAAGCACATGTTGATACAGTAGTAAGGTAGAGGGTGCTGGTTTTTTGGTTAAGATTTTAAATTTGCAATGTTACCATATACCGGCAGAGCATGTGGATGGAGGAATGTCTGCCCAAATGTCCTCCTAGTTGTCTTTTCAGTGGCAGGCCATTGTGTGGAACACACTGAATGGTTTTGTGGGCCAGCAGCAAAGAGATTTAGAGAAACTCAGGAACAGTCAGAGCAAGGGAATGAGTGGTGAGACTACAGATGTATCAGTCCCAGATGCAATGCTAAGAAGGCTGGAGGCCAGAAGCTGTACATGTGCAACATTCACACATCTCCCACTGCAATCACCTGAGCTCTGCTGACCTTTACCTGCATAAGCAAAAAAACCCAGCCTGGAAACAGACAGATCGGTCAGATAAACATCTGAACCACTTGCCCAGGAGAGAAGGTTGCCATCTGTCATGCCTAATAGCCTCTTGGCAGCAGTGCTCAGAGGGAATACCTATCACTACTTAAATTCAAGAGTGTAAATGCCAGAAAGAAGGGCTTCCTGGCTGTTTTCCTATGGGTATTTCACAGTACTGGCCAGGGGAACCAGTGCTAATTATGCAAGAAGAGAGGAGCAGCTGATAGAAAGGTCAAAGTGCATAAGTTTTATACCAGCATCTTATGTTAAGACACCTCTCTGTATATGCTAAACCAAATGGGTTCCAGCAATATAATAGCCAGATCTGAATGCTCCTTGCTCAAACTCACACACAGAGCTAAAAAGTAACAAGGATTTTCCAAGAATATGACACCTCTGTTTGAATAGATTGGAGGTAAGGTTTTTAAAATGGGCTACAGTCTGTCTCTGCTGACAACAATTCAACAATAAAGCCCAGCATATTAGCAGTCACACCTCAGGAATCACTTACTTAATACATCTTTATTAACAATAATTGCACAAGTGAACAGATTTTTCTGCATTGACACAGTAAGATAGGATTATACTAATTTACAGACATCTGGTGTGCATGCATTAATCCGAAGACAAGAATACTTCTATGTATTTTTAATACTTTCTAACCTGCATCCATGGGGAGACAATTTCAAGGCTAGCTAAAGCTTTTACACACATTTGGAGAGTCAAAAATTGGATCTCCAAATCCCTTGCTAGCCTTGAAAACATTTTCAAGTTCTGAACAGAATTTTCTAAAGCATTCCATGTTGGAAAACACTGATCCAGCAAAAGTGGTGAGAGTCTGTCACATCTCACATTTACGAGCTGTTTCTAATTACGGAGGAGATTCCCATAGAAATAAATTAAAGGAATGAAATTCTGAATTGCCTGGGAAACATGAACAAGCCAATTTCCAAAGATGTTTGTTCCTGGTAACCAGTCCACCCCATAGGACTCAGGAGAAACTCCACTCCTGCAGCAACCACAAATTTCATTTGCCAAAAACAATGTCTGTGGCGTCCCTCCAACTAACAGTTCCAGAGTATCACTGTTGCCTTATTGAGTAGCATGGCCACCTTCTTCTAAGCAATGTGCTTCAGGTGGTATTCCACTTGTCTTGTGAAGAAGCAGGTGAAGAAATCATAGTTTGTAAGTGTGGAGCATAGGGAAAATCCTCACTTGTTCAGCCTTTCGGTACATTACAGAGCAGCAATCAGAATTGCAAATAATACTGAACAGCGGGTAACACCTTATAGCTTACTGATGGCTGAGATGAGAGATGGGGTGTCCACACTACAAAGCTGGGAGCAGGTGGGCAGAATGTAGGTTCTACCACTACTGAGCTGTCCTGCAGCAAGGTGAGGCCAGACAGTCAAGGTTTTGAACATCCCCTTTAAAAAGTATTTGTACTTTTTCTGATTCACATGCTATACACTTTTCAGTTATGACATAAGCATAAAGTAACCTGTAGAGATTTTGTGGGGTTTACTTGGAAAAAGATAAACTGAGTACAGATCTGTGTTCCTACTGTAACTTCTTTTATTACTGGCAGAGCTGTTGTTTAAGTATGACACTATGAATGAACTACTAATAATCTCGGCTTTTATTGTAATATAACCAAGATACCAGTAAAATAATTATAACCCAGTTGTGCAACCCCAGTTCACTTTACGACTTGGCTGTGCACCAAGCCCTCCTCTGATTTCAGCAAAATCTGTAACTGGTAGAATTATATGAAGATTGAAAGCACCAGTCCATGGCCACTGTTACCATCACCTTCTCTCATTCTTGCTGTTGCTTCCCCTTCTGTACAACGTAGACCAAACTCAAAGGCACCACCATCCCTTGGCATTGTACTTCTTGTATGCTATGGTGGGAGTATTTTCTACAAAGTGTTGTTCAACCACATCCGTAATGCAGGAGTAAAGATGAGAACTGAACCTGTCACTGACACCACCAGAAATAACCACAGGAAGATCCGATCCAGGACTTGAGCTACAAATTTCCAGTCTTGTACAACCTGGGAAGGACAGGAGTAAGACAAACATAAACAGTAACAAGCATAGTACTTCACTGATACCGCTACATATATTTCAGCTCCCCAAATCTGTTTTTAAAATTAGTTTGTAGTATGCTGTATCCTAAAACTGGTACAGATCACCTTTTCAGCACTCATAGCTGCAAATCACTCAAAACTCCAAAACAATTCCATAGTTCTATGCACATGGTAATTAGACTTTTTCAGCCTGTGGAAAAGCTTTTAGCTAAGTGTATATTTGAAAATTTATAGACTTAAAGGTTGAAAGTGGCTTTATAGTGAGCTGGATTTCTCTTCACAGAAGTACATTTCCCTTGAAGTGCCAGGACAGGCCCTGACACAGTACTTGGACACAGACAATTCACCCAGTACTTTTGCTTGTGTTTGCTTAAGTGATTTGTTCGCTCAGATTTGGTACATTCAGGAGGAGAATTTTGAATTGTGAGTGCTAGCACAACCCTGAACACACAAAAGTGCTATTTATTAAACCAATTCAAGGGACCTTTTTATTAAAAATTATTTCATCTTCAAACAGAAAGTTTTAGTCATGGACACGATATGCTCACCTACTACATTCTGGACTTATGGTTCTTCTTTCTGCTGAAGTCCTGTCAGCACAGTTTGAATAAAGCCCTAGATCCTGCTAGAAAGGTGCTAACAGAAGGTGCCCCTTTCCATAGGCTGATAGCTTTGCTACTTTTCAGTCCTGCCCTTGCATGGGATACATTGTTTACCCTCACAGTAATTCGCGGTTTTAATAGCTAGGTGGATCATTAGGAGGAGAAGGATGGTGGTCGGGAGCTAATCAAAACTGATGATAGTGCACAGCTCCAAGAACCACTCAAAACAGGGCAGCTACGCGTGTATAGCATGTGCTGGGAGGTCAGGACTGACATCTAACAAGTGCTGTGGAGCCTGCCTGTAACTCTTGGGAGAGTTCTATTTTCAGAGCACATGGCAGTCCAGAGGCTTCCTGATTCATGTGTATCCCAAACTCACAAGGTACAAGGTTATTAAAATAATCCCAAACCAGGAATTCCTCCAGGAGAGGCTGCTGTGGCTCCTTGCATCCCGAAAGAGCAGGGACTCTCACAGCACAATACAATTGTCTTTGAAGCAATGTGTTGTTCCAAATCCCATATTATTTGTCAAGGTCTGAGGAAGGACATGTCTCAGGTGACAACAGAAGGGAGAGGCAAAGGGAAAAGCATGCAGAAGAGGAAAGAACTTGTAAGCCATGACTGTCAAGGAAACTGTGATCTCTGCTTGCCCTGCCCTCACCTACCTGTCTGATGAAGTGCTCCTTTTTAACATGCCTGGAAATGTACCGAATGGAGTCAGCTGCCTTTTCCAGAAAGGCAATAACAATTTTTTCTCTGTCTTTTGCTTGCTTGTATTTCTGCTTCCCTGGAAACTTTGATTTCAAGGCACTTCCCTTTTCTTCAGTCTCTGAGAAGGAGTAGCGATCTACATGGCCCTTCATGCACAGCAGCCGAGGCAACTTCTGGAGAAAGAGTCTTTTAACCCAGGGAGCCATGGGATGGTAAGTTGCTGAGGATCGGTGGTGAACGTTGATAACAAACACAGTCACAATGATAGAGAGAGTCACAAAAATCATGATGAAGAGCAGATACTCACCAATCAGAGGGATGACTTTGGAAGAAGAAGGGATTATTTCCTCAATCACTAAAAGGAAAACAGTGAGGGAGACTAGAACTGATGTAGACAATGAAAGCTTTTCACCTTCATCTGAAGGTAGGTAAAACACCAGGACAGTTAGAAAAGACAATCCCAGGCAAGGTATTATCAAGAAAAGAGTATAGAACAGGGGAAGGCGTCTCAACACAAAGAAGTAAGTGACAAATGGGTAAGAATATAGCCCATCCTTCCTATTGCCTTTCATACCTTTGGCGTTTAAGATCTCCCACTCCCCATTATCAAAGAAGTCTTTCCTATCTACATTTTCATCTACTAAAATCAAGTCCACCATATTGCCATCATATGTCCATGACCCAAACTTCATGGAGCAGTTTTGCCTGTCGAAGGGGAAGAAGGTCACGTCCATTGTGCAGGAACTCTTGTAACTGGCCGGTGGCGTCCACGTCACCACTCCATTGTACTTCACTATGGCTTTGGTCATCAGGGATCCTTCAAAACGTCCGTCAGCACTGGGAGTTGGACAGAAAGAAACAGTAACAAGTTCAGGACTATGTTTGCCCCAGTCCTACTACCTCTCAGCTCTGCTTTCTAACTCTCACCTGGGGCTCAGGAAAGCCAACATTTATACTGCCAAAAGAAGCAGCCTTCTGTCAGCACACCCAAGCTTCATGGTAGCTGACATGCCTTGCCCAAGCTCTGGCCTAAGCCCAGAGCAAGGAGCCATATTACTCACTTTTCAAACAGAACAATATCAGGCAGCCACAGAGACTCCGAGGGGACACGGATAGCAGTGATCCCACCATATTCCTCTGGATTCCAGGAGAGCTTGTGGTCGACCCATTCCTATAACAAAACAACAGAGTCCTCTGCCCACTCATATGCAGCAGCCTCATTCCTCCCCCAAGCCCCTGCCTCAGAACAACTGCGTGCACAGCACAATGGGTAGAGCTTAGCGTAAGGCTGCTCAGATGCAGAGAGGATGCCAGAGGGGTGTGACTTAGCACTGCTCCTCCAGTTGCAAGTGGGACCCAAAACCCACTTCCATGCAGGGAGACTCAAGGTAGGCTCCCAGAGAGCACTTGACTCTCACTTCCCTTAGGCCACCCTGCACAGCCCACCTGAGGGTAGTTCAGAAGGAAGGAGCCACTTCCCTTTAGCACAGCCCCTCTCCTTCCCTCTGAGAACCAACCCATGCTGGCCCACGGAAGAGCCATGTGGCATGGTTGCTGCTACTCACAGAATCACAGAATATTCTGAGTTGGAGGGGACCCACAAGGATTACCAAGTCCAACTCAAGTCAATGGCCCACACAGGGGATTGAACCCATGACCTTGGCATTATTACAACCAAGTTTTAACCAACTGAGCTAATCTCAGGGTCACGTGAGAGAGAAGTGGCTCTTACTCACTTTTCAGTGAAGATTCAGCTTTTTCCAGTGAGTAGTACACAGCACCTAATACCTGTACATTGTCCTTGCAAAAAAGTCACTGTTCTTTCATCAAAAAACCTGCATACTATTGCAGGAAAAAATAATGCTATTTTAAATGCTATTTCAAAACACTTGGTTGTAAAAGCAGGGTCAGTCCTGTCCATTTTCATCATTGTGAAATCCTGAATAATTTTTCTCTTTTTTGGTTTTTCAGATGGGGAGATCATAACAAAGTGGCTCCAGCAACCTGGAGATTGCCACAGAAATGTGATGCAAAATCAGCTCTCTGAACCCTGTTCATTATAGATGAGGATTTTCACTTGCCCACAGAAATAGTAGGGATATAATGCAAGACCTGCGACTGCGGTCGATACTGACAAGCAGATGAGCTAGTTTCCATTAAGCTCCAGCACTGAAAGATCTCCAGGGATGTGGCAGCCCCAGCCTTCCCTGGGCAATTTCCTCCATGACTTAAGGAAGAACCAAAAAAGTTATATTCTCTGATTCTTCTTCCACTCCATTGTTCTCCTCTTACTTCTTTGATTCCGTATGCTGTTTACAGCTTCACCTACAGACACTTGTTATTGCAGCCCTTCACAGTGTGACAGCAGAAGGAGGGATGGGAGCTGTTCAGATGTGGAAAGAGAGGTCATTGCTGCCATTAGCCTCAGCATGAGGGATAGAGAATACCACTTTTAGTATGAACTTTCTGAGGTTGGGTATCTAACAGATGTTTCCAGCAGCCTTGGCTGTTAAGAGATCCCAGTCTTACATATGTCCTGGACACATCCTGTGATAGGTGTAACAGGGTTTTGGCTGGAAACATACATCATGAAAAGGGATAGTGAGTGCTGATAGCAGCAGCGAATACAGTCAGCTTGTAGCCTGCATTAACATAAGAGCAGCAAATACCCTGTGAGCCACCTGGAGATACAGTCATCCCTTTGGAGTTGAATTGGAGCAGCTCCTTGTCCTGGCTTATTTGCTGCATCTGCAATACTCCTCACTCCCCCCATCCCTGCATTGATTGCTCTCCCAGCTGAAGTGCTCTTTCATGTCTGCAAGGCAAATGGTTGTGTGTCTTCTTACTAGAGCAGAAAATAGGTTGTGTGCAGACTTTGAAGTTGAGCAGTTTATTAAAAACAGGAATCTCCCTTAGGGCTATGTTGACACGAACTGTAGCAGGAGATGCACAAAGCCCTTTCTCCTTTCCTCCCTTTCTTCCAAGCTGCTCCAGACCTTCTAATTGCACTCTCTTTCCTCCAGTTCTGCCAAATTCCCATGCTGGTGCTGTCACTCAAGGGCTTAACCCACAGCAAGTGGACCAAGAAACAAAGGATCAAAATTCTTGACCCTTTTCTGGTAGACTCCATAGTTGGCCTGAACTCTCAGCAACTCTGAGCTCCTCTGCTCCTGCCTGCATGCTCATCAAGTCCCACCATCTTTAGCATCAAGATATTTAACAAAAAAAGGTAAACCCTTGCATTTAGGCTTTGCTAACCTAAGAAAAGGCAGACTCTTACAGTGAAACGATGATGTTAATCAGCAGTAGGATTCACTAAAAGTAAGTCATGCTTGACTAACCATATTGCCTTCTATGATTAAACTACTACCTGGATGGATGATGAGAAAACAGTGGATATTGTCTACCTTGACTTCAGGAAGGCTTTTGACACTACCTCTCATGAATGACATCCACACAGGCAAATTCAGAAAGTGTGAACTGGGTGAGAGAACAATGAGGTGGATTGAGAACTGACTGAATGCAGATCTCAGGGTGTCATAATCAGTGGCAAAGGGTCTAGTTAGAGACCTGTCACTAGTGGTGTCCCCCAGGGTTCTATACTGAGCCCACTATTGTTTAACTTATTCATCAATTACTTGACAGAAGGGGCAAAGGCCTCCTCAGCAACTTCACTGATGACACAAAGCTGGGAGGAGTGGCTGATACCCCGGACGGCTGCGCAGCCCTTCAGAAGGACCTTGACAGATTGGAGACATGGGCAGAGAAGAACCTTCTGAAGTTCAACAAAGGCAAATGCAGGGTCACACACCTGCATGAGAGCCAACCTGCAGGAAAGCATCTCTGCAGAGAAGGACCTGGGGGTCCTGGTGGACAAAAAGCTGCCCATGAGCCAGCAGTGTGCCCCTGTGGCCAAGAGGGCCAATAATATCTTGGGATGCATTAGGAAGAACACTGCCAGCAGGTCAAGAGAGGGAATCCTGCCCCTCTACTCTGCCCTGGTGAGTCACATTTGGTACAAGAGAGACATGATGCTTCTGGAATGAGTCCAGAAGAGGATGACAAAAATGATTAGGGGACTGGAGAAAAGGCTGAGGGAGTTGAGCCTGTTGAGCTTCAAGAAGAGACAACTGAGAGGGGACTTCATTAATGTGTACAAAAATCTAAAGGGCATGTGCAAAGAAGATGGAGCCAGGCTTTTCTGGGTGATGCCAAACCACGGGACATGAGGCAACAGGAAGAAACTGATGCACAGGAAGTTCCATCTGAACATGTGGAAGAATTTCTTTACTGTGCAGGTGATCAAGCACTGAAACACATCGCCCAGAGAGGTTGTGGGGTCTCCCTCACTAGACTCATTCAAGAACCATGTGGATGTGATCCTGTGCAATGTGCTCTAGAATGGCCCTGCTTGAGCAGGGAGATTGGAGCAGATGACACGTGGTGGTCCCTTCCAAAAATACCAATTCTGTGATTCTGTGACTGTGACTCCCCCTCAGCCTCAAACACCCAGGGTAAAAAGCAGGCTTCCCTGACCTACCCAGCACCTGCAGAAAGATGATGTCTAATGTCTCTGTGTCATTAGAACGTTTTGGTTTGTTTTAGTGTTTTTCACTTTTCCCCCCCCCGAAATAAAAAAAAAAGGAAAAGAAAAATTCTCTTTAGTTTTATGTACTTCTTCCTAGATCTTGGGCTTATGCACTCTAATAATCTCCCAAGAAGTGAATTGCATGTGGACAAGTTCAAACTAAGTGTACACAAATGCTCAACTCCCAGAGCAGGACACCTGTGTCAGGCTACAGATATTTAGAGTGCAGCCTGATTTCCTGGGGGTACCTGCATATGTGAAAATCAGAGCCTGTGCCTCACTTTCTGCTCCCTTTCCATTTCTTTTGGGTCTTGATGTTCTCAGCCCATCAGATTGAAAAGCAGTATTAGAAACAGTACCAATTCCTGATGGCCCAGCTCAGCAACTCTGGAAAATCACAGTGCTGAGTTATCCTGGGGAGCTGCCCTAGCTAAAATCTGAGCACAGCCTCCAATGGCCTTTAGAGAAATCAGTGTGTCTACAGTGCACACTCCTGGGTAGATCCTTCTTTTAGCCACAGCATAGGCAGAAGAATTGGATAAATTGCCCGTTTTTCTACTCCACACGCAAGAGACATTGAATGGATGGTGGCATGTCCTTAATGTCTGCAGCAGGTTTGGAGTAACCTGTAGCAGAACCTGATTTCCCATAGTAAGAGAGGTGACCCAAGCTCCAGGTTGGGACTGTGGGAGGTCAATGCTGCAATACAGGCAGGGTGCTCATCATTTGAGGTTTAACCCAAAATGTTCCCCTACAGGTTTAAGCAGCAATGGAGAGCATGTCACAAGTATATGTCTGCATTAACATTTCAAAGCTAATGCCCATGGACAGTCTGAAATTGCATTTGGCCTCCTAATAAGTCAAGAGAGTCAAGGTCCCTCTCCTTTGTAGTCACTGCAATGCAGGTAAAGATGTCACCCAGCCAGAGAGATGACACTGCCTCAGGTCACAGGAGACTGCTGTCCTGTATTGAGCAAGGAGCTGGCTCTTCCCTAAGGTGGAGATAATCAAACCCAGGAATAGTCTATCAAAAGCTGCCAAAGGCTAGAGAATCTTTCTGGGGTCACTTGCAGGAACAAAGAGATTGAGGAGGGTGGAGTGGGTTGATTTCACACCTGCAGATGGTAGGGTTTGGATCTGTGGGGGAAGGTGGGTGCTGCAGCCTTCAAAGAGAGTGGGTGGGAATGGGGACAGGACAGATGAGGGCAGAGGGATGACCTTTATAGAAGGGCTCTGCTGTCTGCCCAAGTGGGTACTCAAAGTAAGGAAGTCAAGATCTGGCCCTGTGCACAAAAGGGGCTCTGCAGCTGCAAGGGACGGTGCAGAAAATGTAATACCACCGATATTTTAGGGCAGGCTCGCAGCACCTGGATTTGGATCAGAGGCAAATTTCTCCAGCAAAAGGAGAGATTCCTGTCTTCCCTGTAGTGAGGGGAAGTCTGAGCTTTTCCCTATTCAAGAGAGACACCATCTTTGCACACAATAGCCATAAAGTTTTTAGGGGGTCTTGCTCCACCCAGAAGTTCACACTCACTGCAACGCTACAGGACCCAGACTGAGACAAAAATTGAGCCACATTTATCCTCCAACGGCCCAGAGAACCCCAGGGACCTTTTCCTGTGTCATAATTTCAAGTGCAGCTTGTTTTTTATGTCCCTGGCCTGGGATCAGCTGTCATGTCTGTAGATACTCACAAGGCTGAGAGACTTAATTGTCATAAGGTCGATAAACTGGTGCAATGTAACGTAAACCAAAACCAATGTTCTTCAGGACTGAAGATGAAAGGAGACCTAACAGTTCAACTTGCACTTTTCCTGCATTTGTATAAACCATTGTCACTTCCAGAAGCAATTATGTTAGAGAGATCTGATTCATTTGCTACAGTTTTTATTGGGGAAAGGGTGTAGAGGTGTGTGTAACATGCTGGCATTTTCTTTGTCTTTATGTATGCTGAAGAATGAAGAAGAAATATATCTGAGGCACCACTCTCAGATCAGGCAAGGGAGACAGTACTTGTGTGACCTCTAACTCTGAGACAGGATAGTCCCCCAGGGCACACACAATGTTACAGGGATAGCCACTGCAGTATCAGGTGTGTTGCTTCCCTGAAATACAGCTGGCTTGAGCACACAGCTGGAGTGCAGATCAGGAGAAGAGGGTACCCTATGTACTAAAGGCCCATCTGCCTGCCTTTCTGTCTCTTTATGCATTTGCTGAAGCGAGAAGAGTGAAGTAAAACTTTCAGGCGAGGTAACACGGTGCAGCTTTTGTCTGGCCACTCAGCATGATGAAATAGGATGGGTGGCGCAGTGGGCAGCAGACCAGGATGGCCGCTCAGCTCAGTAGCCCCACAGGAGAAAAGGGGAGATCTGATATGGTCTAATTACCTGTTTCAGCCACACATTGGTTGTCATCAGCTGATTCTTCTCATCCTAGGGTGAAACAAGGTAGAGAGAATTGCAATATGAAAACAACCAGCACAAGCAGACCCTATGCTTGCTGAGTCCAACCCTCTGTCGAGATGAGGAGATCCCTATGATCCTCTTTCTCCATGAGGCTGGGTTCTTCAGTCACTGTTGGGGGCAATGTACTGACTTTCTAGGTGCTGTCCCTGTTCTCATTGGGAGTTCCTGTGGCTGGAAAATGGAGGTATGGCATTTCACAGGAGCTCAAAGGAATCTTATGTCAAAGATGGGGGAAGCAGCAGGGCTCAGCCAGTGAATATCTGGTCACATACACAGAGTTATGGGCTCACAGGATGGCTCATCTCCTCACACTGCCCAGTCTAGAGGGAGTTTGGGAAGATACAAGCTGAAACATCATCCTGAATATGTAAATAAAACACAGAATTAGAGTTTGCCTTTCACAGCACAAGAGGACACTGCAAGGGGCCAAGGCATGTAAGGAGCACAGGGTTGTGTGGGTACCTCTGAGCCTTCTGCAAATTCCACTGCATTGCCATAGGAAGGGAAAGAAAAATTTTTTCATGGGCAAAATAATTGGATTGTCTGTTTTGTCTGTAGACTTTTTGTGAGTAACCAGCTAGATTAAGACATGAACTGCCTTTGGCCTGGAGACAAGCTTGCTTAGAGTGAATGATGTCCAACCAGTTCTACCATTTCTCACCCTTGTCTGTGGCTGCCCTGGCATTAAACTGCAAACACAGACACTAGGAACTGTCTGGCATGTGTTGTTTGATTAAAAACCAGTGGAAATTAAGCCTTATTCACTGAGAACAGCAGGGGAAAGAGGACCTTCAGGTTTGCTTTAAAACAAATAAGTCCCACAGTCCATACTGTATGTGGGACAGAAGGTGATACCACCGTGTCACACTCAGTGTTATGCTACCAAACCACGACTCTGCATTTCATGCATCAGGAGGCAAAAGCCAACAACATCACCAGCCGTCTTGGGGGATGCATTACTCTCTATGAAAATCGGGGTGTCTTACTAAGACTAACACCACACTTACCACATCCACGAGCTGTGATATCTTTAGTCCAAAAAGAACTTTGATGGTGTCATTGGAGTTTTCCACAGGACGGACCCATTTCTGATAGCTTTCAAATAAGTGCTTGAGGAGTGCATCCTCATTTTCAGCGATTGAACCAGAGGCATCCACATCTGGGAGAGAACAACACAGAGTGGGGACACGCATGAAAGCAGACATGGAGAATGCCACGACATGAAGGAGTGAGGCAGAGCATTGATGTGAGACAAATTTGCCTCTGGGCAGCTCTTGTCTTGCACAGTAGAATCTGTAGGAATTCAGATGCACAAACTCTCAGCAGAACCAGGGCAAGGAAATGGAAAGACAAGATAGCCCAAGCCCAATTTACACACAAAAAACCCCCATAGGACTAGAGCACTGACTTTGTACCAGTTTTATATTTTCTGTAGTCTTTTTGTCTTGGAAAAACACACTTGCCCAGTCTTTCTTGTTTATTACTCTTTAGAAGACTCACAGGCTCAAAACATTAGGTTCTCTCTTTCACTCTCAAGTGGCAAATATCTAGCCTGAAAGAAAGTACCTTGAGAAGGAGTTCTGATATTTCATATACCTGTGCTGTATCACAGTGGGCTGGGGCCACAGAGGAGATCTGGTCAATGTGGGGCACACCCTGGCTGGCTAGCTATGACAGCAATACACTGTGGGCAACTCCGGGTCCAGGGATTTAACTTGCCCTTGGCCAGTTTCTGTGGCTTCTCTGAGAAGCAGGCTGTCCTGTACAAGTATTGGGGTAGTGGGATTTCCTCCCTGGAAGCTGCAGGACCTGTAAGACCAACCTAAGGGAGCCTCATGAAGGACTTGAAAATGAATCTTCCTTCTGGGATTAACCAGGGGATAGAAGCAAATCATTCAGAAAGCCAAATTCTCCCAGTCAACAGGTGGGGCAGGTAGGTGGCTTCAAAACCAAAAGGAGCTCCTCTGGCAGCAGTAGCAGCTGGATGGTGCAGCCAGGGCCAGGTCTGCCCACAGGCAAGCACAGAGGCATCACAGTCTGTACCTGTAAGACTTGAGATTCTCACGGTCGCTGACACTATGCTCCCCCTTCCCCTTGTTATGGTGAAAGGGGAAGGGCAGTTCAGAGCCTTCATCCTTCCCCAGATTTCAGCCCTACTCCCTGTGATGCCAAGGTCCTGACAAGACCTCCACCTCTTCCCTTGCAAATACACACAGCACCCAAGGATAAGAAGGATTTTACCTCTCTTCAAAGCCACCATGAAGGAAAAAGAAACTCCTTCTGATTGACCCTGCACTACTGGGGTAACAGCTGATATTGCTGTGTCAGCAGTCGAAGGGACCTCACAGGGCCTTGTCCAGGGCCCACCTCCTGTCATGCCATCCCCAGGGTGAGCAGGATACCTGTGCCCTGATTGTCAGCCATTAGGTGCAGGAGGGGTCTGTGAAGGTCAAATAAAAATTGCACGATCCCAGTTATGGGGACAAAAGCTGGAATGCTTTATTGAACACTTGATCACAATTTAAGGTTTCAGGGAAACACATGCTAATAGGGAGGAGGGCTTATGTTAAAGATATTTTTGATAAATTGAAGAAACAGTCACTGATTTACAGTGGGAAGGAGAGCAAGGAGTTACAGCATTATCTGATAACATTTATTTCAGATTCTTTCTTATCTTAAAGCAGGAGACAGCTTGTATACACAAGCAGAGCAAAAACAGACCTCTGTCTTTAGTGATGGAATTTTCTTCGCTGACCAAGGCTCATTGTTTAAGGTTATCAGTTTCTCGCTGTTGGAAGCTACATATTTTCTATACTCCAACAGGGGTCTGCAGGCAGAGGAACAGTGCCAGGACAGGACTGTGGAAGAGCCCTGACAGGAGGGGACAGTTGACAGGCTCACACACACTGTGCAGCCAACATGAGAGTTAAGGCAGCCCCCAGCAGGCTCCCTGTGCCACAGGCAGAGAGGAAAGGGCATCCAAGTCCAGCAGTCCCTCCAGAGAGAAAACTGGAAGGGGAAGGTAGTGCTCTGTCACCTACACGGAGGAAAGTATATGACCACAGACCACTATCTCTGTCCATTTGTTTTCCCCAGCAGCTGCTGCCCATCTCCAGGGCAAGACAAGCTGTGCAGCCTCCTCCACCTCAATGGGGTCTGTCTAAGGCTCTAGTGAGGATGAGACCTGGCAGCAAGCAGCATTGCTGAAAGACTGCCTAAAACAAAAACCTGCTCTCATGCCAGAGTTTCTATGGGACAAAATCATTTGCTAATGCAGTCTGGATTCTCTTAAGATAGCACCAGGTCCAAGGAACACTGTCGTCCTCCATTTCCATACACAGCAAATGACCATTCTTCCTTGAGGTGCTATAAACTCTGAAACCTAATGATTGCCACTCACACAGGGTAACAATTAACTTTACTGTCAGATATTCTAGCACAAGCTGTGTTTGTTCTCCATGGCTGGAATGCAGCTGTGGGGTTACCAAGCCCTAGTGGGGGTAGAGGCCTGCTGGTCAGAGGAAGCTTTCACACTCATTTCCACCTGCTCTGCCCCACAGCCAGGGACAGATCATGCAGCTATCAATACAGTTTACATCAGCTCCTGTGGCCACCCTCTGTCTTGCTTCTTTGCCACAAGCCCTTGAGGTCTTCTGTTTCCAGCTGGGAATCACAAATGTCCCTTCTGCTTGTTACAGGACCTGTTCACATGCCAGAGATGATCCTAGAGCTACCACAGCAAATGAAGGAATGTCTGAGGTCTGTCCTAGGAAACTAGAATGGCTGCCCAAACATGCCAAACTGGTGCTGGTTCCACAACCAAAGGAGGAGAAAGAACACATTTCTCCCCCATCATTACCCACAGCCTCAGTGGTCCAAATTCCAGATGCTTAAGTCTCTGCAGAGACTCCATCTCCTACATGTCTTGCCCTCACTTTAGGAGTTTCATAGGACTGCACAGTGATTAAAACCAGGAAAATTCATGAAAAAGCCATTGAACAGAAAAATCCGTAACTCCTAGATATGCAGCTTTGTCTTAATGCTAGAACATATTGCTCTGGGTTTATTTTAGTATGTCTTCCTGCACGCATATATGCAGCCACACAGCCTGTGTGTCTGTGAATGTGTATGACCTCCCTCACAGGAAAATGGTGTCACACCTCACATGAAGTTCAGGCACTCTAATGTTCCAAGAAGGTATAGAAGAGAGGTGGTAAAGCTGTTTGGGGGCTGGATATTTTGATTCTCATCTGCTGTGAAAGTCACACAAAAGAGTGAAAAAACTTGAGAAGTCTCACAAAGAATAAAGTCAGAAGGAAGATTGCTGCCTTTGTAAGGCAGCTTTAGTACTTACAAGAAGACAATCTAAAACCAGAAGTTAATAATGAGAAGTAAAGCATGTGAAATGGGAAAATGGCCTAACAGCTCCTTTGATCAAAACCCATCTGATGATTAAGCTAGCTAAAGCCATGGAGAAAACACTTAACAAAGTAGCCCTGCCTTTATAAAAACAGAGGAGCAATCATGGGACAGATACATCCTTACTATATGGGGCAGAGAAGGAAAAGCTGGGGAGCTCCCTGGCAGCCTACTGTGTGTGCAAATACCCAAGCACTATTTACCATGTCACCTCTACCCCTGGTTTCTCTTTCTCTCTGTGGTCCATGTGAGTAGCAGTTCCACACGGTACGGGAACAGAGTTCTGGGGCAGGAAGCCTGCTAAACAAATGTGCAAAACACCCCAAAAAATACAGACAAGACACTTTCAGTTTCTCCTCTTGGTGATGGAGATTGTCCTGTGATTTCCTTCAGCAGTGAGACTGGAGTTTAGGATTTTTTGTGTTACTTTCTAGTTCGCAACCACTCTGCCACCAGCTATTAAAGCCTTGCTGTCAAACTGACTGTGGTTGCAATACAATGGCAGCAGCTGATACAACCCTCTTCTGCTAGTCAAACAATGTTTAGAAGAGGACCAAGGGAAGCCAGTATTCACCTTATTCCAGAAAGCAGCAGCAAACAGGACAGCAGAAAAAAACCCCTTTAACACTTGCAGTTGGGCTTGGAAGAAAAAAAATCACACCTACCTGAGTGGCTCAGACACAACGCAAAGAGCAGCAGGCAAAGCATGGGCACCACCGTGTTTGTCCTTCAAGTCTGTCTTCTGTTTTCATAAGCAAGTCAGTCTCATCTTAGTAGGGGACTAAAATAATCCAGTTAAAAATCAAGGCGGACAGTTGAGTCTGCAAGGCAAGGCAGTACCTTTCTAGCCTTATCTTGCCCTCATTATGACACTCGGTAAATCACACTTCATTGATTTGCAGTCAGCTGTCACATCCTGTAAGCCTGAAACAGGGCTCTGGGTCCTAAACTCTGACCGATCTGCTTGTGTCTGTATTCGGGTGGCTACAGCCACTGCGGTCTAGGAGTATGAGAGGCAAGTCTTTTAAGGAGGAGAAATTTCTTTTATTATACTGCTAATGACAGCTAGGAAAAAAAAACCATGCTGCAGATCAGACTTAAAGATAAACCACATGCCTCAAAGATTGTCTGTTTGCTCCAGCTGTATCAGTTGGTCTAATAATAGCGGCACACTCCCTACAGACCTAACTCAGCTTATTCATTTTTCATACTACACTTGCTGTTTCATAGCTGTAAAATGGATTTTGGGTAGAAGAAAACTCCAGTAAGATGTAGGTGGGAAAATAACACTGATTTCTAAATTTATATCCCATCACTCATACACAAAACATCATGACCGACAGCATAGAAATGCTTACACTGTACTATCCACTGGCACAGTTTAACAGAGTGTGTTGCCCCAGGGTCTTGTGTTTAGCAATGAGAGTGATGGGGCTTTTGATTATTTAGCCTGTTCCTCTGTAGGTGTCAGTTCTCCTCAGCGACATCCTGGACATGGCTCCTTTCAGAAATGGTCAGAAATTGCTGATAATTAAAAGGGATGCACATTCCTCTTTTCGTGTACCCTTGCCATTGCTCTGCCAGAGGATATCAGGATCTTCTCTGTTTTCTTCTCAAACGAAAGTCACTTTGCCATCCCACTCCAAAGAGCAGTTTTTGCCCTGCACTTCTCAAGTTCCAGGAAGAGGGGAGGAAAATTCTTTTAGCTTGCCCCCAGACATAAAACTCTTACTGCCTTGATTTATTCTTGCTGGCTATTTAGTTGCTTGCTGACTTTTATATGGGAAGCCTGGGGTTTTTTTTCGCAACACTGGGTCCATTTCTTGCAGTGGCCCAGATTTGGTACCACCATATGGTACATGATTCAGATTTGCCCTATCTGAGGTCCTCACAGAGGACTGATAACTGTCAGCTGTAGTCTTTTCAGATTATTCAGCTTCCTGTAATGAAAAAGTTGTCATTTAAGTGTGGTTTAAAGTCACATTGATACTACAAATAATGTTCTCAACTTATTCATGCTTCTGTGGCCTTGCAGCCTACCTCATACAGAGCTCTTTGGCAGGCCCCCAGCAGCAACTCAGTGAGTTTACTTTTTCCACTACTGTTCTACACACAGGAAATCTGCAAGGACCCTCCTTAGTTCCTCGACTCTGCTAGTGTTCACCCCAGCAGGGCTAGAGGAGCAGCTGCCTTCCTTTGCACCTTTCCTCATCCCAGATGCAGAAAGCAACTCAAAAACAAGGGTGCTACCACAAGACTATCTTGGAAGGAAGTATATCGTCATCACCAGCTGCTGTCACTACCAGATTGCTCAGCTCACCCATAAGGTCCAGGCCAGGCACAAGAACTCAAGTTCGAGGTACACAGTAAGGGTCCTTTTTCATTTATGCTGCCATCAAGGAAACTTGGTTGGAGTGCTGTGGACAGACAGCACCACAATCTGATACAAAGCTGAGTGAGGACTTAACACAATTATTCCGCCCAATGAAAATTTTTCTGCAACAAAGCTACTTCTTTAAAATATTCTCTGCAGATTAGCCCATGCTTTCCAGCATGTTTGTGGTCCTCTACAGGACTCAGCACCCTCAGGCATCATCCATCATTTTTGCTTCGTGACTGTAAGCCCCAGCCTTTACCTACTGACACCTCTGTGTGTAGTTATTGACTGAAGCATGTCCAGGCATTGCTCTGTTAGACAATGCAAGAGAAACTTGTTTTTCATAAAGCTTTAACACGCTGCCTTGTGGCAATGGAGTTAATTTATTAGCTGGCTATAGGAGTCAGCTTTTTGCTACTACATCATAGTTGCTTGGAGAGACATACGAAGTACGGTTGCATTTCCATTGCCCCTACCCACTGGTAGACTGCAATAAGAAGTAAGGACCTAGCTTGACTTGTCTTTGGCTTCCACAGTTATCTGACAGACAGAGGAGGGTGTTGGAGAAATAAATTCTACTTGCCAGCTGCTAGTGTTTTCTGTTTCAAAGTCTTTATTCAGCCCTGCACCTCCACCATTTCAGAAAGGAAGGCAATACACATGAGTATTCCATATTAGCAGAGAGGCCATGAAGCATGAAGAACATGCACCCTGAGATAGCAAACTAATTTTTCTTGGGTAAAACTCTGTTTGTAGCAGTATTCAGGTGCTATTCTCTGTTGAGACCATGCCTTTAATTTTCCATTAAGGTTTCATGGGATTTGTAACAGAGATGAAGCTGCAATTCCAGGTTGCAAGTAGCCGAGAACTGCCAGAGTACAAGCAATATTGGAGCTGGGCCTCACCCTCAAGGCAGCAAAAGTGTCAAGAAGAAAAAAAAGAGAAATCCACCTAGAGGCACAAATCCTTCAGATTGAGCTCACATGGTTAATATTAGGAGCAACTGAAAACTCAGGGTTATGGTGGAGAGTGCTAAGCTGTGTTACTCGAAGGCATCGTGCAGCCAAGTATGGAAAACACATATTCCAGGGAGAGGTGTGGGCTGGCAATCAAAGGGTGGGCCACCTGGACTAAATTGAGAAAGATGGTGGAGATGAAGGGCACAGACTGATTCAAAGGAATCCCCCCACAGCCAGATTGTTAGCCAAAGTACCTTTGTTAACACTGTTGGGGAGAGCACAGGGTCTGCACCCTTCAAGCACAACTTCACAGAAACAAAATCTTCGTCAGCTTATATAGTAAATTTTGCTAAGGGTACCAGTCACAAGACTTCTTTTAAATTGCATTTTATGACTTCACATTTTTGTGGATTCATGGTTTTACTGATAGAAAGCTCCAGTGTCTGAGTTTCTTACCTTGCTTAAAAAACCACCCAGCTCTTTTGTTCCTTTTCATCTTTGGCCTTGCATAGGACCAAAACAAGACTGATTTCCTGATTACAGCTTACTAATTATCACATCTTGTTTTCTAAAGGCCTTTGCATCCTGCTAAGACATCCTTACGCTAAGTGAGGTCTCCTGATAGTCCCTAGGTAGGTTACAATATAGTGAGCCTTTGTTTCAAGACGGGAGATGCTCTGAAACAGAACTGTGAAGCCTCATTTCCAGAACCAAGAGCCAGGAGAATTTGCTGCACCACTGTTTGTCAGCTGCATTGAGGAGAAAAAAAGAAGCTGCAGAGGTGAGGCTGTTGCAGCAACTGTGGTGCAGGAGAGTCCTTCAGGTGCATGTGCCTTCTCTCTTCCAAACCCATCTCAGCTTCGCTGGTCCTTGGGAATGATATGCCAGAAGCCAAGGAAGACGTACATGAAGTGCAGGATTTGTGATGGAACCAGGCTCCCCAGAGCTTCCAATGGAGGACTGAATAACCCCTCCACCATCTGGCATCACACAGAAAGCCAGCAGAAAAACACCAGCTCTGAAGGGGTGAGGAACACCTTCTGGAGCAAAGGTGGGGTAGGAAAGGGCAGAACTTCTAGAGCATCATCTTTGCCCTGGCACTTCTCCTCAGGTCACTTCTGATTTCCATTCTGGCCACCAGTGGACACCTCTCCCCATCAGCAGGTTCTTAAAACATGCACCTTTCCTAGACAAGACATGTTCTTAGCCAGCTCACCAGCAAATTTTGCAGCACCAGGCACTGTCACATGCCAGTTTGGAGCCAGCCATCCTCCTGCCCATACACCCTGAAACCTCCCTGCTCTCCTCCAGTTTTCTGTACCCACAAACACCCACCTGCTTTCTCTTGGTTTGCTTGCAGACCCCACCAAGTAGAACCTATTCAGTGTCTCACTGCCGTTTGCCTTCCAATCCGCTCCTCCTCCTCCATGTACCCTTTTCCAACAGGGAGCTGCACCGCAGCCCATGGTCCTTCACCTCTACTGCAGTGCCCCAGCCCTCCTTCACCCTCCTTTGTTTTTCCTTTTCTCACACCGCGCGAAGGTGCTTTGACCTCCTTGCCTTTTCCCTCTCCCATCCCTGCTGTCCCAGCTCCCCGCCGTGGCAGGATGCGGGCAGCGCAGGCAGCATCGCGCATGGTGCCCAGGGCTATGCTCAGTTAGGGACTCCCTGGACTTCGGAGGACACGGATGTAACTGGTGCATCAGACTTGTTTAAGCTACCATGTATATTACACAATGCGTGAGCTCTCTTTGGCAGACCAGCTTAACACATGCAGTTTTGGAAATTCATGCTTGGAATCATGCATTTGTCTGTGTCAGCAAGGGAACAAGCAGTCACTTAGCATAGCAGGCTCGGAAAGGGCTGATGGACTGCCAGAACTGAAGTCACTTTCAGGTTGCACGCAGGAAGCTGTTTCAGCAGCGACCAGGCCCTGTGAGTATAGGGACAAGCTTCTGCAAGCAAGAGCCATTTCAGCCCTTGGTCTTCGAGGCAGCTTCCTACCCTGAGAAACCTCTGCCTGCACTCCTTCCTATTTCCACAGTATTTGTGTGAATGCAGACTTGAGACAGCACTGAGTCCCTCTGCCTTCCCTCAGGGCACAGTCCATGCAACTGCCGGCTGCCCAGTTCTCTGTGAAAACGTCCCACTGCTCCGCCGGGACTGGAAACATGTAGAGATATGGGCCTTTTGGAGGTGCCCAGACTCTTCACCACTGTATGCACATTAATATTTCTAATGGATGGTGCATTGTACTCTGCATTAGATCTTAGTTTTGCTTTTTCAATTCTAACTTTACAGTGAGGTCTCATTCTGGAGTGGCACCATGTCTCAGGGGGCTGTGATCACCTGCTGCATTTTGGTGACACTATCTTGCTTTGAATATGATAATTTTCAAAACTATTTGTTCTGATTTAATAATGGTAAACAAAGATCTGACTCAGCTCTGCTGTTTTCTCAGCTTGTCTTTCAGGTTCCTAAAGCTCTTCTCTGCTTTCATAAATGTTCTTTGCAGCCCAAATTTTATCTGCAGCATCAGAGACTTGCTCTTCAGATGTCAAGCCTTGGAAGACTTGAGGGGTAAGCAAACTACAAGAGAGGGTCAAGACTTTGCAAGGTAGGAGGTAAAATTTTGTTTTAAAGACAACTGCTTTGGGAGTGACAGAGAAACTTGGTTCATGCCTAACTCTGCATCAACTTCTCAACCTCTCGTTTTGATTGGTAACACCTGCTGACTGGGAGCCACTATTCCAACACATGCAGTGCTCCATAACAAGAGGTTCCACTTCCTCCTTTGGATTTAACACAGTCTTTTTATCCCCAAGGCAATCATAAAATTCAAAGGGCAATTCCTGTCACATCCTGTGGCCTCGATAAACTCTCTGAATTCTCATACAGCTTTGTTCATTTCATTCACTTTTCTTTGGACGTGACAGACCCATCACACAGACGGAATGGTGGTAGCTGACAGACTTTGTTTTTGGAGCTGCTGCATCTGCCATGGGAAGGTGGGGGGACTCCCCTGAAGATATCATAGCAAAGCCAAATGTTTTTTTCAGAAATTGCATGAGATCTAAAACTTCTGTTCCTCTCTGGAGTTGAGGGTATTTGCTCTGTATAAGCTTTTCCTGAGTCAGGAGAGATGGTTACTCTGTGAGTCCACATAGTCCACATGATTCAAAAGGAGGGCTTTTTCTTAGATTTAGAAATGTATCTTAAAACAGATAATAATTCTATGTTGTTCAAAAGATGTAAACAACCATCATGTTTCATTGTCATGTACTAGGAATGTTTGGAAGCCCATACTCTTTTGTCTCCTTCTTCATTACATTGCATACATTAGTATATGTTTTCATGGTGCTTGTGGTTCTTTTTATTAAAACATAATGAAAGAAATGCAATTGCTGTTGTACATTTTCCTGTGCTGTTCTCCACCTCTTGGTACCTGGTTGGATTAGAGAAGGACAGTTATTTCTGCAGTTAGCAAGTTCTCCACCATTTTCAGTATGTGTATTGGAGATGGCATTTCTGTGGAAAAATGTTACAAATCATATACTCAAGTATGCAAGTACACAATAGTCTTATCAAGCTGTACTTTATGAAAACAACTCTCATACTTGAATTCCTGTAAATTGTGAGTTGTTCTACTTTTTTTTTGGAGGCTACTATTTTTACAGAAAATGCAGTAGGACCTGTTGTCTCAGCCACACTCAGCCTCACAAAATGCAAGGTCCTTAGAAACATAACTCCTTGTCCCTGCCACTCAGCTACATGGCAAATGCCTATGCCTTCATCTTTAGCTTTCAGAAATAAACTGGAAGAGGAGAGGACTTAAAAAAGTAAAAAATCAAACCAGACCAAAACAACAAATGCAAGTGCTAAATCTTTGCTTGGGTGCCAAGGTGGACACTCCCCGGCTGACTCAGATCTGTTCTCACTATTTTCCTTTAACCTTGAGAGCTCTTCAGAAACTTTCCCTTGCCAACCATTCAACAGCAGCATTGTCACCCCTTACATCACCATCCCACTAAAAACCAGAGCCAGAGGTGTTAAAAGGTTCCCTGTTTAGCTGACAAAACATTTGAATACAGGACGGCCAGTTCATTCATGCCGTTTTGCTAAGACTGACTTTCTAGATGCTCAACAAATGAGAAGATACTGAAGTCTCACAAAGGGAAAATGAGCATGTTCTGCTTAGAAATGTTCCATCTCCAAATGGTGGCTGGGTTTCTGTAAGTCAGGGACCCTGGACAATGACAAGCATCTTCAGTCACCCAGAACCCAGGCTGCTTAGTACTCCTATGAGCAAGACCCATGATATTGAAAGGGGTTGTGATAAGGTGAGGCTTGATCTATTCTCCCAAGCAGCAAGTGATAGAATAAAGGGAAATGGCCTCAAGTTGTGCCAAGGGAGATTCAGGTTGGATATTAGGAAAAATTTCTTCACTGAAAGGGTGGTTAAGCATTGGAACAGGTTCCTCAGGGAATTGGTGGAGACACAATCCCTGTAAGTGTTCAAAAAATAGTAAACTTGCACTTTATGATATGGTTTAGGGAGCATGGTGGTATTCAGTCAAAGGTTGGAGCAGATGATTTTGGAGGTATTTTCCAACCTTAAAGGTTCAATGATTCTGTGTTTGAGAGGCACTTACCTTTGCATGACAGCAAATGATTGCAACTCTCACCCAGGAAGGAGGTCTAGGCCTGGGCCTGGTTCTTGGACCCAGCCTGGACTCATATTTGAAGGCAAAACGAGAGTAAAGGACCTATGCTCAGCTGCATTACAGCCAAGAATTTTACAAAGTGGGAATTTTAGCAGTCAGAAGACTCAGCTGCGTGGAACAGCTCCTATGAAGTACATGAATTTTACTTGGGATCATCCTTGGTTATAAAGCAGAAAACTGCTCTGGCAGCAGCACATCAGCAGACCAGACCTCACCTCTGTCACAGGATCATAAAACCACTTTCTCCATTGGAAAATGGTAGTGGGAGAGTTTGCAAGAGGTTATTCATTTAATACCTCCTGCTGACTCCCCTCTGTTCTTCTCTAGGGCAGCAGAGCTCAAATTAGTCCTCTGCTGTTCTGAAGACTGTTTCCTGAGGTTTTGACCTGAGGTGTGAGCCTTCCATCCAGAGATGTCTGCTTGCCATGCCAACACTATATTACTGGGGTAATGACAAATAAGTCATAAAGAATAATATTATTCCTTCTACAGGTTTCTTAAGATTACATAGAAATGTTTATAGGTAGGAATCAAAGACAATACATGTAATGCCAGTATTTTTAAACATCAGTGACATATTTTGGGCTTCGATTTTCACTTGCTCAAAAACAAAGATAGTGTATTTTAATATAGACCTAGAAACCAACTTTCACATACATTATCTTTCAGAATTTCCTGTCCCTAATAATTTATTATATAAAACCATTTTTGTCCTCTTGAATGTCTACCTATATGTTTAAACATCTGTGTTGTCTACCTCCAGGTATTTGCTTATTATGTTAAAGTTTTCAATGCTGTGCTCACGAATATGTACCAACAAAATGCAGTTAGACTTCTGAGTGGCACAAATGAAATGGTGACTATTAGGTGGTTTTTTGGTGGAGTCTTTTTCCGTTTTCATGTGCAAAAGTATTGAGTATAGAAGAAATAAAGGCCTTTGACAAGCATGCATAATAGCTTGCACCTACAAAAGCAGAGTTCTGAGTAATAGCAGCTAGCCTGGAAATATGGAAACAATTGATGTTAAACATGATTGTAAACAAAGCACAGTGTATCAGATGCCTTCACAGTCGCTGAATGAAGTCAGGGTATGTTTTTCATATAATTTGCAGGAAATAAATTTTAGGCAATATATAACCATAGCAAAAGGGATGTGGGAGTAATGTTAGGGAGTAGAAGGTCCTGTAATTATTTGGTGGCATAAATAACCAATGGATATATCTTAAAATTTCATGAGTTCTTCAAATAGTTTAAATATACAATATGGCAGACTGAGAAGTTTTGAGGTCTAAAACTCTGTCTCTACTGCATGACATATTTGATATCTGTCATTTGTCTTGCTTTTTGGAAACCAGAGAAGATCAATACAAACCCCAAATGTTTACAGCTTCACCTCACTGGAAAGCTTAATTGATGTTACTTAAAAAATATGCAAAACCCAAGTTTTGCCTCTTCTACTATGTAGGAATATCCTGTTTCCTGTGACTATTTTAATGGCCTGTCTGTACCTATTCAGAGGAATTAACCTGAAGGTATTTAGGTATCTGCACCTAATAGCAAACCAAGGCTGAGTTAGAGTAACTGCCTGAACGGGAAACACAGTCCAACAGTCTGTGTGTGTCAGGGGGAGGAGCACTTACGGGATCACAGCCAACACACTCTGCCAACTGCAAGGGAAGGCTGATAAGATAGGGTCAGTCTCCGGCAGGTGCAGGAATGATGGGAAGGAGTGCCAGGAGACAACTTGCCATGGCTCTTGCAGAGCTTGCAGAACAAACACCACCTCCACTGAGCATCACAAAGACCCAGGGAATCCTTTCCACTGCCTCAGGCCTGCAACACAAGCTGGGCTCTGTCATCCTTCTCCACATTATCACTCCCGTATTTCCTCACTGGGACAATTCCTTAAATTCACTTTCAATGCAAATCAGCCAACAGACCTGATTTCATACGGTTTGAAATGTTTTGAGGCTCTCAGCAAGGTCAGTGAGCTTGATGCATTAACACCATGTGCAAGTAACCTGATAATCATCAAAATCAAAAGCAGCAATAAAATTACTGCAGAGCTTAATTTAGAGTTTAATTCCTCTCCAGATAAAGGGGATGACTGTTGGTATAGGAATACTATCAGATACCTTACTCTCTCAGGTAAATACCATTTATCATTGAACTGGATTTTACATCACCAAGCTCTGGCAGCAGTAGCACAGCAGCAGCCACACTGCAGAGCCTCCTGGCGACAGCAAACCCTTGGCAGCTGAAGCCAGATGTGACTTCATGACTTTGTTCCCAAAGAGCAATGCTGCTTAGTCTTGTCTGACACAACAGTGCTGCCCCAATAACTCTCTTGATGAGAAAAATCCATGGTCAACTTCCTAATGATACCATACCTTTTTCAGAAATTCAAAAAAGAAATCCTAACTTCATGGGACTCTGCAAATCTTTGCCCAAAATGTTCAGTTTGGCTTTCAGAGTTTCAGCACAAAGCAGGACTTGTACAGTTGATTTTTGTGGGAGGAAAGTCACATCGGGGTGAAGACATTGCTCAGAAAGCTCTCCACAGTCCCCTAGGAACTGCTAAGCTTTTACATCTCTTATATAAAGAAATCAAAAGGCAAGTAGAATAAAAGTAAAAACTCAGCTTGAAAGCACAAAGAGTGAAATCCATTGAAATATTAAGCAAGCCTCCTCTTTCCTCAGGCCAAACTCATCCATTAACCTGAAGCAGTCTTCAGCTGAGACATGCTTTTCATTCCAGTGCTGTTTCCAACAGCGTTTTGCATTTTCATCTCTGTGGCACATTTTACAGTTTGAAACAGCAGAAAGTTACCAGTGCATAGTAAAAGGTTACTGCCCCATGTTCCAAATACTCCCCTGCTCAATTGCAAACAACCCAAGTAACTGAGCAGGTCAGTGTCTCATTACCATGTACAAAAGATCATAGAAGCCAAATGTGTTGAGAAACACAGGTGTTTAAACTCCGAGAGTATTAGTAGAAAAAATCATATGAAGCTTTGTTAAGAGAGAAGAGTGATGCTGTAGAGGAGCAAGTCAAGGCACACAAGAAAAAGTCTGAGAAGATTATATACCATTTAATATTATAAAAGATTTCTAATGGGGAGAAAAGTCTTACTTCTACAGTCATACATCATCACAGACATGCTGAGTTTACAAGACAGCAAGGCCTTGTGGTGATTGTACTGTGAAAAACAAGCAAGGCCAATGTATGTTTTCTTCTGTGACTGCAGGAGTAAAAGGCTGGGCTTTTAATTTGTGTAGGAATGCAGTCTGTCAGGCAGCATTGGGAACAATACAAGAAAGAAATACTTGCATATATTTATTCATTTTAATTACATCTTATCACTGAAGTCAGGTACATATAAATTATCTGACAGCTATTACACGAAGGAAAAAATCCTAAGATCTAGTAACCTTAGTAGGCAGGCCAAGAGGTAAATGTCAACATTGATGGAAGAATGGTTATCAACAGTGACACAACAAGATTAAGTAATAATGCATCATAAGCTTCCTTGAACATTTTAGTGTAAAAGCTGTTTTATATATATACATATATATATGTGTACTTTTTTAGTCATATGAAAATTTACCACACGTAAATCTGATTTTGNGATTTTGTCAGCTGATGACAGTATGAAAAGTAACTCCACTGATACTATAACTGTGGTTTGTGTGTGTCTGTATTTTAAATAGATAACTTCTCAATACCAAGGGTTCCTTAGGCTGAAATAGCCAAATGGACATTCACTTGGGAGAACAGAAATGTTTCCTGTTATCCACAATCAGAAGATTTTTATGTACCTGTAGTACAAAACCTACCAAGTTCCTCACCATGCTGAACAGATAAATAAACTCTAAGCAATATCAGTCACTTGTCATTAAAAAACACCCAAACAAAAACCAACCAAACACATACAAAACCACCACAAAAGCAACAACAAAAAAACCTAATAAAGAAAGAAATTAAGATAAGAAATAAAAGTATATACAGAATACAGAATTTGAGGTTATTGATAAATAAATTCTTTTTCAACCTTTTTACATAACACCACAAATATTCATTCTTCTGGCAGCAACTCCTGGAATCCCTCAGATAAACAACCCAATCATGACAAAACACCATTATCAGCTCAGGACACCTATGAGACAAACCTGCAAGTGCAGATTAAGCTTAAAATATTAGAAATTAAAACATTCATCAGTAAGGCAGCCCTCTGTGGCCTGAGTTCACATAACATGCTCTAGTGGGAGCAGAAAATTCCACCTGGGTAGCTCACAATCAGCTTGGGAATAACTCTCCCTTTAGAGTTTCTTTTAATGCATGTGTGATTCCTCTGAGCCTGACAACATCAACATCAGTGAACTGGTGAATGAAGAGTCTGATCCTATCAACACAAGAGAAGAAGAAAGAAATAAACAGAAGGCAAGAAATCTTAACTGAGCTATGAAATTGAGCGAGAAAGTGAAACTGAGCTATGAAAGTGAAAGAAGCTTCCTTCTCTGCAGTGCCAACTATCCCAAACATGAAAGTGCAGGTGGAAGTCCTGGGATTTCTTAAGCCGAGAAGAAGATCCCTTCCTCTTAACATTAAAAAAAAGTACAACTCCCAGAAATTCCTTCCATTCTGAGCCACAAGTCCTGGCAAAAATTTTCACTTTTTTCTGCAAAAGACATGTGTGAGGACACTCCTGCAAAGAGATAGTGTGAGGATGGGTTACTCACCCATGCAATGGAGGAGGGCCCAGAGGATATAGGCAAGAGTGGTGTGCTGAGGGAAAAATGTAAGGAAAACAACAAATTGTCATAAAGGAAGGGGAAATTATCTCAGCACAAGAGGGACCTTTGCTTTAGGAATACAGCTGCATCATTCAGTCATGGGGTTGCATAAACACCCTTCCCTGAAACAGTCAAGAGTAATGTTTTCATGAGCTAGCCAGACCAGCGTGGGAGGGTAGTCTGTATGTGACTCAGCCCAATAAAAAGTATAAAAACTAAACAACTCACAATATTGGCTGGAGGAGAGCAACTGGCTTGATCTGGGCTTAACCTGCATATTGCTTCCCAGCAAGGCGGGACACACAATGTCATGACAGCAAGCATTTAGAATACAGTAATGGGAATTTGTACAGTACACTTGTATTGTGATTTTCCTGTATACAGCAATGGCTATACTGTGCCAGTGCTGCAATTTCAGTATATTGCTGTATCATTCTGCTAAAACAAAGTCCTGGATGCACTTACAAGAACTTGGTTGGAGGACATTGGACTGTGGCTGAGGGCTGCAATATGACCCCAAGACCAAAGAAGAAACTGTTACTGGAGGCAAGAACTCCTCTTTTTTTCCAGATTACCTGTCCCAGGTCATTGAAATGAAGATATCCCAGTAGAAAGTCACAACATCTTTTATAGCCTCATACTGTAGCACTGGTTCTTATAGAGATAATTAGTATAGTCTACACACCTTGAATCCTTAATGGTCACATCCAATGATCATCATGGCTAGGGTTCATGAACAAAGATTTGGGAAGGGCTCTTTTTAGGTGAGGCACAGCGTGCACAGAACTGGCCCCACCCTTTAACTGCTAAGGTTCATCTGCCACAGCCGAGCGAGCTTGGATAGTGACAGTGAAGTCCTCAGGACTAGAACCCGCAGCACCCCGTATTCCCAGGAGGTCTCCCATCCAAGTACTAACCGGGCCTGACCCTGCTGAGCTTCCCAGATCTGACGGGATCGGATCGGGAGTCAGGGTGGTGTTTAACTGCCTTACAACCAATGAAACCTGAAAGGAAATGACTGCCTGCCTGATTTGCTCAAGTCCTTCATCAGTTTAAAAACAAAACAAATCAAAACAAACAAACAAACAAACTCCATCCTAATGATTGTCCAGATGGTATTCCCCACACTCCTTCCTAACTAAAAGACCACTAGAATCAGTCAAGAGGCAGAGGACAATACTTCTTCCGAGGTTCCAGGAATGTGTGAGCCCAGCCCTTACAATCTATCTTCCCTGTACAACAGGATGGATGAGACAGGTACAGGAGGATCAATGGATCAGTTCACACAACAAAAGATTTGATATTCAATGCTAAATAAAGTAATAGTAGCAGGACTGTGAAGTGACTTCACTGTCACTGTCCAAGCTCGCTCGGCCGTGGCAAATGGACCTTAGGAGTTAAATGGTGGGGCCAGTTCTGTGCACGCTGTGCCTCACCTAAAAAATCCACTGCACAGGCTGGAAGGGCACACCCACGTGGGGAGAGCCCTGCCCAAATCTTCGTTCTTGAAGTCTGGCTATACATACAAGCAGGACGGTGGAGAGACTTAATTATTGCAACAATTTAATACAGCAATGTAATGTATTTATTCTCCAGAAGTATTGAACATTTCCTTGGCAGTAACTTACTTAAATGTGGGTTTTTTTAAATTTAGTAATATTTAAAATTACTTTCCTTGGCAAATATTTCAAGTTTTTTCACAGGAGGTTAAACAGCAACTTTGCAACATTTTTTTTGCCCATTTTTAAACTCTTTCAGCCTTCTGCCCAATTTGCAGAATAAAATGCTGCTGTTCCATCAAAGATGTCTACACAAAGATAAAATTTCCATTGAAAACATTGAACAAACATCAAGAGAAATCTCTAAAAGCAATTACTGTCATACTTTTGAGTCACGTATCCTGTTTTTCTCTTTCTCATTTATAAACAAACCATTATCAGGGCAAAATATGGTAAATAACCTACTGTGCTTAAAACAGCAGGAGTGACATACCTGAACTTGGAGTCATCAACATGCTTCAGCAGACTGTGTTAGGGTTGTTAGACCACAACTTAAAACACCCCTTTCCACCCTGCCAAAGCCACCTGAGGAAGGTGTAGGCTGACGGGAAACAAATAAGCCTATAGACTAAAACCTAAAACAAGTCTCAGGAAAGAAGGCAGGGAAGGAGGGAGGGAAGGAAGGAGGGAGGGAAGCACAAGTGCTGTGGGGAGAGGCTGAGGGAGCTGGGGGTGGTTGTGCTGGAGAAGAGGAGGCTGAGAGGTGACCTCAGCACTGTCTGGAA
>VWZD01001724.1:44668-58848 GCA_013396695.1 Sakesphorus luctuosus
TGTTATTTTTCAGTGAAGTACTTGAGGTCTATAGAGATTTCGGAAAATAAGAAAATTACTGTTTACAGAAAGATTCAACTTTATTTTCATGGGGGATATAAAATGTGTGTTTCCTAATACACCTTATTGAACTGTATAGCAATGGATAAGCTTTTCAGACTTAAAAAAATAGCCAGAATCGTACCTTTTGAAAAGATGTGCGTGTGTATATATATATATATATATTTAAAACATAATATGGCTATGTATATTTTCTTGGTATTGATAAAGAACGTTTTTTAAAATACTGTCTTTCTCTAGAGCTTTAATTTGCCATTGAGAGTTAAGACAGCTGTGTGGGTGCTCTTGCACTTACATGGCTTTGATTTTTAAAATCAAACCCTGGAGGGAAATGATTTTTGTTGTAAATCTTAAGCAGGATGAAATGCATTGCTGACTCAGTCATATAAAAATACTTTTCTAAACTGTACGCTCCATATTTCTTGTGCCAGTGCAAACTTGGGGCATTGATAGCTATTTATTGAAACTTGAACATTTTGGACGTTGCCTAGACCTTATTTTTCTAGATCACACGTTAGTAGAGAAAATGGTTACTTTGGCAAGAAGAGCTTTACTTTTTTTTCCTTCACTGTGTACATTCCAGTAGTGTTTGCTCTTTATGTAGTATAGTAACCATTCAGTGCTATACAGAAAAGGGCTCAGGTTTTGGGTGGGTTAGCTGTAAAGGTGATAATTCCATTGTATTCTGTTTGAATAAATCGCAGAAATCTTACGGAGAAGTAGATTTATTTTTCAGTAGAAGTCTGTGTATCTTGCTTCTTGGTCTACTTTGTTGTGAAGAAACTTTCTGCAATATCCAGAGACAGAAGGAGCACTAGAATGTGAAATGTTTTTCTGGTTGGGAGGAATTGGTGTGATTTATTTCTTTGTCAAGAATTTACTACTAGAAGAGTATAGCAAAGGAACTGTTTCCTCTGATTAGACATAATCCTCAATAAGTTTTTGAAAGCTTTAGGTCCCTTGCTCGGTACCGCTGCCTCTTGCTTCTGCTGCACCTGTGTATTTTGAGCATAGCTGCCGAGCCCTGTACAGACGTGGTGCAGTGGGAAGGGTCTGTCAGAGTGTGACGGTCACCCCACCAGAAGCCCCTCGGTGCGGAGGCCGCGGGCCGGCCTTGCCGCTGGGGGAGGGCAGGGCTTCTCCTGAGCAGATCCAGCTGCAGTGCGGGGCCCTCTCCGCTCCTTGAAACTGTGCTAAAAACTCTGCTTCAACTCAGAGGCCAATATTATGTGGGGATATGTCTGTGCCAGCTGGTGAAAATGGGGAACTGTATGAGGAGCCAAGGGGGCATAGACATCTTTAGGTGTACAGCAATTGCTCAGATCTGTTAAAGCCACTCAGGAGCTGGTAAATCTCTTAACTTCTTCAGAAGGCTACACTTGATGATTTGAAATTCAAGAAGAATGGGATAGACTCACATTTTTTCATTACTGGGGATACGTGAGTGCTATCTGTTCAGAAATTTGAGCTGCAGCAATCAAGTGTTAGAGCTTTTTCTTTTCGTTCTTGGCACACGTGTGAAATGACATGACAATACATAGTAATTATGTTATTGTAGCTGAGATGCTCTGAGGATATTTCTTTTCTTAATGCATATGCAAATTAGGTAGAAGCCATATTAATCATTGTATAACTGTTAAATCATGTCACCAGAGCCTTTTTCGATGGTTGAAATAATTGCTTGTAACAGTACCTTCTGCTGTTAGAAGTACTAATGAGCAGATAAAAATGTTTTGATCTAACACGTTTAAAGACTTCTAAGGGCATTCTGAACCATACAGCATACAATCTGTAGCACTGCCGGTTATGTAATAACTGGGTGAAAAATAGGTTTTTACTTGGTGGTAGTCCTCACCCTCCATCTGCAAAGATGCTGCAAGACTGAAGAAACTGATAAAGACTTTTCCTTCCCCCTAGTCATAACACACTTTCCCTAGTGAGAGAGGTAATGCTGTTTGGTAGATGTGAGATGCTTTACTGTATATGTAGCAAGGTGTGGATTTTTTTTAAGGAATCCTGGAAAAAATCATAAAAAGTTACATGGGTCAACACTGCTGTGTCGGTCCTTGTATTTGTAAATGAGTGTAGCACTAGGTAAAGATCTTGGGGCAGGGCACGGGATAGTGATAAATGCAGCTGCGCAGTGCTTGTTCTTCACTTATTTGATCATTTCTGGTCATAATAAATTAGCAATATGCAAGCAGAAATGGGGGGATCCGTAAGACATAGGAAGTCACTGCAATTCCCCTTCTCAGCCACGGGCAGGGCTATAACGGGGCTGTAGTCTAGCAGGATTATGATGAGCTCCCCTTTTTCAGCATGGTAGTGTTAAAGGTGGAAACCATCCCACATTACCTCACTCCCATTTGAACTTTCTGCAAGAGCAGTCTTGCACACAGGCCCTCGAAGATCTCGTGTGGTGACTTTTTTGAGAGCCTGTGTTATGTTCTAGCGGACATCTGTTAGGCTGTAGAAGTGCTGACAGGTCAGCTCTGTTACCCTGATGACTGATGAGAGGCTACTAGTGAGGCCTGCAGCTCCAGCTCCCTGCCAGAGGCTACTAGTCTTGTGGTAGAGTTGCCAAAAGAAATGTGTTTTCTGTAGAGTGACAAGTTACCTTCAGAAATGCCTCATTTTTTCTGGTATTTATGCCGAAACAGAGGATCCAAGACTGATGTGACCAAAATTTGAGAATATTGTTGAGGTAGTTGTTTGGGGTTTTTTCATATTGATTCTGCTAGAGATTGCTGCATCTATAGCAGATATTTGAGTGGAAAGCCTGAGTTCCTAACAGTTTAAACCAATATAAAAAGACTCAGGAGTGCTTGCCTGCTGCAGCTGTCAGACCTGGTTGTTCTTGCCTTCTAAACTTCTTGTCTGCTTGACTTCTAGCCCTACAGTGTTCCTAAGTCTTTAAATAGGCCTTTTTTATTTTGTCTGCCTTTTTTATTTGGTTTGTAGTTAAATGTCTGTTTCCTTTAGGTTTTGATTTTCTGCCTAAATCTTTGGTCACTGTGAGATGCTAAGAGATAGATACTGGGTAAAACTTTTCCAGACTGTTTATGTGATTTGCATCCATGTAGCTCCTTTTCAGTAACTGTAAGCAAATTGGATGTGTATCACTGTAAAGAAACAAAACCAAAACAAACCCGAGAAAAAACCCCCAACCCTCAAAACCAACCCCCCAAAAAAGCAAACAAAAAATTCTAACCTCTCCCAAAAGCAGTTTATGTTCAGTGTAATCTCAGCACTTTTTAGTATTTTTCTTCATCCTTCAGAAGTCCCATGCTTTGTTCAACTTGTTCACATTATTTGCTAGTCCTTGCAAAGATTCTTGCTGCATGACTTGATTTGCAGGCTACCCTCATGTCCTTCTGATCTGGTTTTGCATTCCAGATGCGAACCCATGACAAATAAACATCCCTCTTTGTTTCTTTGCCTTAGGTGTAATCTCTGTTCTGGAGATTTTGCAGTCTCTTGCTTGCAGTTGGTGGATGCTTGCTGCTGTGCACATCTCACTTGCTGCTCATCAGCAGCTTTTGAGTGTGCTTGACCCAATGTCTTGGTTTAGATGTGAAGTGCCTTCTTATTTAGGTGCTATAGCACTTTGTCAGTTTGATTTATATATGACTTCCATTTATTTGAATTGTTATCATATCTTTTCTGTCTTGGGAGTAGGAGGAAGAATGTTTTTGGTACAGGAGGTCTTTTTCACTCCTTTGTGCAGAGGGTGGAGCTCCCACCAGATCTGCACCTGGTTGCTATGAGTGCAAGGAAAGTACTGTGCTAGGACTGACTCAAACAATGTACTTGCTAGGAAGGGTGGTTGGTTTGGTGTCCAGCATAGACTGGATAGCAAAGTCTCTCACTATCACAAGGTCTTCAGATAGGTGTGGGTTGTTGGGGGGTGGTTCTTACAGCTTTCATTATGAATCCGGGTTGAGCCCATTTGGCATACTTCAAGAGCAGTTCCCAAAACACAGGTACTTTGCACACTTTGAGAATCATAGGTGTTTGGGCGTGATAAGTCCTTAGCATGGAGAGGATGTTTCTGGTGTTGATGGTCTCTGTCATGAGCCTTTGATGGTCTTTCAAGAGCTAAATATCTCAACAAATTTGGGCTCTTCACTGCATATCAGTAACCCCTGCTGACTGTAGAACACTGTTCAGGATCAGGGGTGCCTCTACTACTATTCTCCATTATCTTGGTCTATATTTATGCCTTTTCTGAAGGAATAGTCATGAAGCATCCTTTGTTCATTTTTGTGTCTGTTTCACCTTTGACAAAGGAATGATCTCCCCAAGTTAAGCCCTGAGGCATTCTGCTGTTTGCAGGTCTTGAAGTGGAAATTTATCTGGCAACTGATTTTTAATCAGTTATATAGCTCATCCATGCTTTCCGGAGTACCGTATAGCATTGTTTAGTGGGTCTGAAGTACAGGTGCATGCTATGTCTGAATTCCTAGATGTGCTGAAAATAGTGTCTTGGCTGCCATAACCAGAGTCTTGGATATTTGAATCTAGCTGCTGCTTAGGGAAAATTCTTCTGTATTTTAGATTAATATACAAGAAGAAAACCCCATGTAATTCTTCATTCTACATAAGTTATTCTTCAATGCATTTTATGTGTCGTGCTTCTGGAGACCAAGTTAAAAAAGTGATGTGCTACGTTTTTGTTTATTCATACGTGCAGCTGTAACTGCTGCTGGATAATTTTGCTATTTCCTTGTACTTGATTCTCTACATGTCTATGTTTAGCAAGTAGACAAATTGAAGTATGATATATCCATGAACGTATTTGATTTGTAGAAAACCACTTCTATTTTTCCAGTATTTTGTTTGAAGTTCTACTGTAAGAATTAGTTTTTAAGAGTTCTTTGTCTGTTTTGACACTCATTGGTTGTTTCTTTTGATCAGTAGTGTGTGCAGTGACTGTGCATCATCCAGCAGAGGTGGACGGTAAAATCTGTCAGGGATTCACCTTTTTCGGTGTTTGGCGAGATCTGTTGCAGCAGAAAGAGTCTTGGATAGAAAGCTTTCACAGTGCATAATAATCCTGCAAATGTTGACTGATCCTTCTCATGCCACAGTCACTTGCTGTGGGTTTGCATCAGGGTTTACTGCATCTGATGCAGTATGATAAGTGTTCCTGTGCCAAAGCGCAGATTTTAAAATTTGTAAGAAGCTTGTTAATCTTGCTGCACATGGTGCAACTTTACTGTGAAGGTGTTGATGAATTAAATCTGAATATATGGAGACTTAGGCCATTGTGGTACACTGTGGGAGACAAGAGGTAATAGTAATTTGTAATTACTGCTGTCCACTTTTTCAAAGATCTGTCTCTTTTTATCCTATAAAATGGCTTGCAGCTGTTTGTGCTGTGAAACTTCTCTCTTCATAAGGCAGCAGGACAGAAGCAACTTCTCCACAAAGTGGTCATGTGTGACAAGCTAAATTAGGTTTCTGAGAAACTCTGCAACAGTGAGTGCACAGTGAAGAACCTGCTTTTACCTGTGTGTAGCTAAAAGAATCTACAAACATATACACATGATTCATAACAAGAGCAACTTTCCAAGACACCATTGCTTTGTTACAGGCACTGATCCTTGCTGCTTGCTTTAGTCTGGAAGCAATTTTTTCCTAAACTACTGCAAACCTGAAAGTTTACTTTCTGCATCCATGTAGTCACAAGCCGGATCTCTGCTTGGATGTTGAAACAATTGGCTGTATATGGGTCAGTCAGAAGGCCTTACTTTAGCTGCATTTGCAAGGTCCTGCTGAGGAAACAGTGGTGGGGAGAGGAAGGAAACCAGTCTAGAATCTGTATCTTCACACCAATGCAACTTTTGGTTATCTTGACAAACTTACGTAACTGATGTACAAACACTGAATCTTGGTCTTGTGTCTGCAGGGGACATGAATTCTTGTGCTGGAGTTCTGCTTTGGATGATATCCTCTCGGGAACTAACTAAAGAAACAGCAAATTCAGCTTTTATGAACTAATTCTTCTGAAGCACACAGATACCTGCAAACACATGTCAAGGTGTTGTGCATAGACACCACCATGCATAGAGAAGGGCATGGCCAAATAAAGGAACTGTGATTTTTCTTAGCTGCCGCAGTACATGATGGGGTTTTTCACATTCTTTTGTTGTGGTCAAGTTCTCCCAGAAGAAAACTAAGCTGTATTTCTATGTGTGATTACAAGATGGGGGTTTTTTTCAGATTTCCAGTCCAATTGGAGGACTGTTAGATCTTGCAATGCTAAATTAACTCAAAAAGATAATTTTAAAGTCACATTTAGCCTTAATGTTATCTGAAGTGCTGCAGTTCATGTGTAGTAGTTTACTGTAAAGTGAAGGGATGGTTATTATAAATAATGTTTGTGAGTCACTCTAGATACTTACCTACCTGCTGTTTGGTTTTTTGTGTGCTATCAAAAAGTCTGTATCTGTAGTGTAAGCTAGCTGTAAACTAAGCTTTGCTCTGAATTTCTAGGGCTAGTAACAAACATGGCCTGCTGTAGTTAAAGGAGTATATGTTCTGGCCAAATGGCATTTCTGAAAGAATTACGATTTCTATAGGGATGCTTTGAAGTGATGGTTGGGTATGAAGCCTTGCTAACATGGAGATAATAGATATGACCAGTTCACTGTGCACTAATACACTGCTAGATTCTGATACTTAGCACACTGCTGATAAGATTTACTACTACTGTTATTTACTGGTAAAGTCCTAGTTATGGGTGGAATTGTAAGTCACCTAAGTAAGGTCCATTCAGTTTGGAGAGGTGTTTCTCTGGAGATAAGTATCAGACCCTCCATCCTATCCCAGGGGAAAAAAATAGTCTTTTGTTGCAGTCTCTGTTTTGGTTTTGCAAGTTCAGTTACTTTTCTAGATTAAGTCCTATTTTACTCTTCCCTCAAAATCTATTTAAATAAATTTAAAAACCTTTCTGCTAAGTACCTTGAAGTGTGTTTTGCAACTGTTCAGTTACAGTCAGTGGCACCTGTGCAATTGTGGTATTACTTTTGTGATAGATGGAGAAAGCTGAAGGTATTAACAGCCAGGATTCTCACTGCATCCCTGTTCTTAGACAGTAAACCGAACATATGAAAAATCATGAGCAGTAATTAGAACTCTGAGGAGCTGTTTGATAAAATTTTCTTGTCCTTGTTTCAGAAACCTTCCCACTGCCCTGAGGGATGTGTGTCCCTCGTGCCTCACATGGAAAACTGACCTTTAAAAAATAACAGTCTTTAAAAAAAATTAAAGATAATCTTATGCCTGCTGAGCCATTTGAAAGATAACATACTGAGCTTGACAATCTGTCCCACACCTCTGTTTCATAAATTTCCTGATTTTTTTGTAGAGCAGGACACAAGCAATGGGATGTCATGGAATAAAGTTACTATGCTATTCCAGAGAATGCATTTAGGATGCCCTCCTTTTGCCCTAGTAGCTGCTATGGAAAGATTGTGGTTGAAGATACTGATTTAAAACTTGCCCTTTTTCATGAGTAGAGCCAGAGGTTGAACCTTTTTTTTTTCCCCCAACTGTTACCATTCTGTCTTTCGATATTCTTCATGGAAGGGTGGGAGAAATAGTGAGAAAATACAAACTAATTATTAGGAAGTTAAATATTCTTGTTATATATAATATGTCACATATGCTATGGCCACAAGTTGCGAGGACACCTATTTACAGTCTGCAAGATGACACCTTCAGAATAGGGAATTCCTAAAATGCTGCCGAAGTGTCATTTCCAGTCCAAACCATTTTGTGCCAGTGAATTACAATGGTATTGTAAATCCTTGTGATTTTCTAAAGTCTTTGTGTACACCCTAGTGAAATCACAGCACAGGCTGATATGTCTGTGGTATTTTTGTGGTATGATACCGGTTTCCCAGCCAGCCAAAAGTGTCTAAACTTGACTTCTTTTTTCCTTTTCCCGCTAGTAGTTAGAGATGGTAGTTGAAGGAATCAGCAACAGTAAGAAAAAGAAAAAACGAATCCAAGGAAGAAATAGTATTTATCTATGAAACAGTATATAATGGTAATATTTACTGTATGTTTATTTGGCAGATAATTAAGATTGCTCTTTGGAATGCTTTTTAACTTACTTTGTGTTGTTATTACTGCTTAAGTGTCTTCTAAACTTCTCTTCTTTGGAAACCCTGCCCCTCCCTGTTTGGCTTGATCACTGGTGATTTCACACTTACCCTTATTTGTTTAAAGCCATAGCAACCACCGCGCTGAAATGTCATCAAGTAAAGCCCAGGTCTGAATGCTGAGTGATGATGCAGAGGTCTGCTGTCTAATAAAATGCGGCCCTGAAGGACGAGCTCCAAAAGCTACGCCCTGTCTTCAAGCATTTGCTCTAATTTCAAGGCTTTGCCATGTGGTGTTGCTCAACATGTAGCAAAACAAGTTCTTGTGAGCCCCTTGAGCTTTCCTCTGTGTGTAACAGATTAATATTCAGACTTCGTTAACTCTCCCGCCCTGCCACCCTCTCCCACCAAGAAAAACAAAAAACAAAAAAACCAAACCCCAAACCTGGAACAAAAGGCCTAACACAGGTAAATTTTGGAGACTTGTTTTCCTTTGTTGCAAAGTGCTGTTAATTACAGAGATGCTTAGCACAGTTCTGACATCTGAGCCGTCAATCTAAACACTCCCCAAAGTGATTTCGCTTTGGTTGCACTTTGCTACTTTGTATGGTACAAAGGGAAGGGAATAAGTGTTGCAATATAGTATTGTGCAATTCCTGCCTTTTAAATACAGAAGGATTGGCAAGTATGCATAGGCCTCTCACCCACCAAAATTTGGTCACTGATTTTTGCCACTCCTCTTTTTAATCGTAACGACTCTACTGGCTTCCTAAGGTCACAAGGAGAGAAGGATAGAGACACTAAGAGAAGGCAGTGTCAAGGGTATTCCACTGTGAAAGACCCTGTGCCTCCTGGGCCTTTAAAGTCAATTTGTTAGATTACGTGTAATTTGTTATGTCTGAAGGTAATTCTTAGGCTTCCTGTGCAGGGACTTCCCTGGAGAGGCGACTGGGTTTGTATTGCTGAGTAAGTCTCTTTTGGTGAAGTAGCTTTTCAGCTTTCCGTGTTTTTCCATCTGTGGAGTAGGACATTCTTACAGGGCATCTTCTCTTCTGGAATGGCTTATCTGCAGCTGGCTTGTTGTTCCTGCAGTTCCTGCCTAGACTAAAAAATCTTTTTGAGGCTTGTGAGACTGCACATGTGCCCTTGCTGTGTGGTGTTCAAGATGGCCAATCTTGCATAACTCAAAACAGATCCCCTGAAAAAGGAGGAGCTCTGGTTAGGTGTGAACTGGAAAAGATGAAATCTATCATTCTTTGAGCAGTGTGTCTTTTCCATCAATTGAACAGAGCAACTAACTCCCATTAGATAAAGGAGGAGAGAGCTTTTGGACAATTGGACCCAGTTTTAAAAACACTTGGTGGTTACTGGTTCTTGGTGAGCTTCCATGACACAGAAAACACTTAATGATCTGCAGTACTATAATCGCAATACCTTGCAATATCATGAGCTAGGGCTGCTGCTAGTATCATGCAAATTCTGTGTTCCTTACTGGGATTATTGCCACATGCTGATCAACAGACCAAGCAATTTCCTGAAAATGCGAAGAAGCCCCTCCCTGCTGCATCACCACCAGCATCTCCAAGCTCTCTTTTTGTCTAAAAGCAGAAGTGTGAGTGAACTGCCACTTCCTACAGCTCTTCAATCCAAACTGATTCTTCACAGTGGTATGAAGGCATGGCGCTGAAACTTGCTTCTTCAAGGTAGCTGTTCAAAATGGAAGATGGAGGCAGAGCAGTTCAGACTGGGTTTTGCTCTTCCAGCAGCTTACTTGAAACTAGTTGGTGGGTGGGTGTCTGCCTACATAATTTCTTGGGGTTTTGTAAGTTTTGTGTATGTGTAGCTTCTTAATCTGCCTTATTAACTTAGCTGGCACAGAGGAAGCCTCTGAGAAACCCTTTAAAATCTCTGCTTTTGGAAAAATTTTATAAAATTACAGCATGTGAATAGATTGAAAAACCCAACCAACCAAAAATCACAAAAGCAACCCAAACCAGACAACAAAACAAGTAACTTTATTCAGATACAATGGGTCTTTTTATACCTGATTAATTTTGGGAAGTCTTCAGACATGTGTGCTAGCAAGGACATTGCACACAGATGGAGATGATAGTGAAAAAAAATCAGTAGCTACTCATTTGCTGGATTTGGTCAGGAGAGATTGTCAAGGACACTTCTGAGACCTTTTTTTCTGATGTGGTGATTTTTTTTTTTACATAAACAAGCTACAGGGCTTAATGGTATACAACTGAGGATTATGTCCATTGTAATTTTTTACATTACTTTTACAAACTGTAGTATTCAAGATACTTATTTCTGAGACAAAATGGACAATATTAGTTGGCATCTTGCACTTGATTAAATATAAATCTTTTTCTTAATTTAGTGATGTGTTTAGGAGAATACTGTAACTTACTGAATATACAACGGTGATAACTGTGTTTACAATAATTTTCAGTTTCCTACTGTTCAGTGGTAGCCAACTTGTTTAAGAATTAAAAGTAAGGCATACTGCAATTGGCAGTCTTGGAAAAATTAACTCAGTGCTGCTACCACTAAATACTGTGGGATGAATACCATGGGTTTAAATGGCAGGAGGATTGTATTCCAAGCCTCTGTCTTAAGTACTTATGACTAAAAGGCGTCTTGCCTTGTGCTCATTTATGTATCCCTGTGCGTAGTACATCAGTTAGAAATCTGTTAATGATTGATTTGTAACATTGGAACCTTTGTGGAGATCATAGTAGGGTTTTTGTTTGTTTATGTTTGTGAATGACAGACATTTTGGAATGTATAACATTGATCCTTGTGCTGGAATTGTTTACATGCAAAAAGGTATTTATGATTTTTGCAAACTGCAATGTGCAATTTTGTACATGTGTTTTAAACTAAAGAGTTTATAAGGAAGATATTGTATGTACAGTTCTTGGACATGAGTATTATTTCTTTGATATAAATATCTAGAGGAAAATTAAAATTGCTTTATATTCATATTTTTGGCTGTGGTTTTTATTATTTCAGCAAGGAAATTTTAAGGCATAGTTGTCTTTGTTGGAAAATCCAAGAAGAATTTGTTGATGTGGGCTTTTTAAAAAAAAATTTAAATCAGGCTTAATGCACTGCTTCTTTTGATTGGATCAATGTTTTGAAGTGCAATGAGGGAAGAATTTCTTTTTGTAAAAATGCTGCTCTTTGAGATAACTTCCCTACATACTAGAACAGTTGCAGCTCCACAAGTAAACTTGTAAAAAAGCAAAAGCAGAGAAGAGACAGTCAAGCTCTGGTGATACCAGATATCGGGCTCTTACTAACAAAAGCTGAGTGGAGTATCTTGACTTTTCTATTTCAACAGAATGAGTGACAGTAAAACCTTTCTGCCAGTTAAACTGTTCTGACTCACAGCTGGAGTAAATCTGTTGAAATAAGGATATTCTTTTTCTTTCCCATGATCATTCTTATGCAGGTTGATGCATCTTAAAATATTCACAAAAGAAAACTACTAAGTAAACATCACCACGTGCTAAAAACACTTCTGAAAGCTCCCCTGCTCGGAAGGGAGACCTGCCTTCTGGATACATCCTTCCAAAGTAGTGATGATGGGGTGGACTGCATGCCAAGCCCTACCAAGAATACTCTGAGGTTGCCAAGTTCCAATGAGAGCTGAGAAGCACAGCAGTGCTGGTGGCATTGGCTATGCCAGCTCACATGCTGGCACACAGCTGGACCCTGATTTTTCTATTGAGTGCATGGGTTGCAGATCTGGCACTGAAGAAACAGTGGAGGGAATATTTTCTTCTGGTTAAAGGTATGAGTGCTAGGATTTCAGAAATACGGCGAAGTTGCCGGAAGGGCAGGGAAGGAAGCTGTGAGCACACTGTAGTTTAAGCTGTTGTATGTTGGCACCTACAGTTTATGATCCTGTAATCAGTTTGGTGTGCACTTGCTGTGACTTCTAAATGTGAACTGTGCCTCCCCCAGTGCTCTGGGAGTTACTAAATGCTTTTTCATCTCCATGTTGTCCATGACTGCAGGCTGTGTTTCACATGTGCTAGTCAGACCATTCCTTGCAGATTTCCACTCTTCTCAAGATAAATGTCTTCCTGGGACAGACTCTAGCAGTATTGCAGTAATCTTGGGGCTTTTCAAATTAATTGCAGGCAACAAGATGATGAAAGCCTTTAATGATTGGGGGTATTATTGTTAAATTTTTATGACAAGTTGAACAATAGAAAAGTGGTTTGGATATGTGGTTCAGGAACCAATCTACTTGTTCTCTTTAAACTTTGATTTCCTCTGGCTTTGAGTACCTAAGAATGGTGCCTTCAGAAGAACTCAGGGAGGAGCTACTTGAGACTAATTGTGCTTTAATTATCCACAGGAAGTGGAATAAAAGTTGGGTGCGTTGTACTGGTTGAATAACCTGCAGTATTGTGTTCAGGTGTTTTTTTTAATTCTCAGATGGTCCCTTTCTCCTCCCTCTCTACCTCTGCATTCCTTGCAGGAGTGAAGCAGACATGGCCCTTAGACAGTTTCCAAAACCAATGTCCTAACATGTAACAGGAACTAAATAATAATAGGAATAAACCTAGTTTATTCCTGGGCACTGCACATATTCCAGACTGAGTGAGGAAAGGGCCCAGTGGTGCTCTTGCAGCCTCGTATTTCTTCAGCCCACGTACTGAGATTCTGGCATATGCCTTTTGGGTAGATGTGCCAATTGCATCTGTTGCCAGAAGTCAAATAGCAGGTGACACACAAAAGCTGTGAACCTCTCTCACTTGTCCTGATGTGGGCTGGTTACTTTCTGTTTCACCTGCAGCTGGCTGCATTAAAGTAATTTTTAAGTTTTCCCTTTCTCTGGTGTGAGTTAGTGATGTGGAAGATATGACATGCAAGTTGCACTGGGTTTCCCCCCACCAACTGTAGATTAGATCAGGAAGTGTAAATTACAAGATTTCAGACCTTTGGGGCAGAAATTTCATCATGTGGGCCATTCTGACAAGTCTGAAACTAATGCCTTTGTCATTCTTGCTACAGCCCTCAAATGTCAGTCCCAGAAAGACCCTGCTGCAGGACAGGTGTAGAGTTGATGAGTGTAAGCACTGGATACATGGATTGGATGATTCAGAGACCTGGTTGAATGGATGGAGGCTGTTCCCTACTGTAAGGCTGCGGTCTGCAAGTTGGGCAGGACTGAAGGCCTGATTCCTGAGATTCCAAGTTGCAAAGGCTAGTCACAGATCCCTGGAGACATGTCATGTCCCATGATTTGACTGCTACATGTAGTGCATTGTAATGGATGAGTTTTGGAGGGTATTCCAAAGCTCATTCTTCAAGTATAAAGTAACCAACACCAGGAGATGCAGGAGAAAACAAATAGAGCAGCCAGAGGACATGATTTCTAGCCACCACCTTACAGCTTTTAGTAATCTGTGGACACGGCTGGAGTCAGCCATTCTCTGAGCCATACTGTTGAGTTAAAAGTACTCCTGCTCTGCTCTGATGTGGCAGCTCCTGTGCACCTGTAGCTGCAGAGTTTCATAACCCACAACACAGCAGCAGCTCTAAGCTAGATACATCTGGCGTTGAATGTCCATTCTTTGCTTAGTTTATTAGTTATTTTTTGTTTCTTTTTTTTCTTTAATCAAGCAAGTTTCTTTCCTTTAGACCTGGTAGAGCAGGTCCAATTTCCATAGGGAGCAGGATATCAAACAGCTCAGTCATCCATGGCCCTGAGCTATAGGGCCCAACTGAAAGGCATACGAAATGGCTTGTTAGCCACAACTATTGCATCCACTTGCCAGCCTCACTGAGGGGCCTTGAGCAAATCTTATCCCTGAAGGAGGTTTCCAGCTACTCATAGCCTGTGCTCAATAATGGGATAACAATGCACCAGCATTATGCTATTCCTCATCAAGCAGCTGGACCTCTGTGGCAGGTTGACTGGCTGGACACCAGGCGCCCACAAAAGTCCCTCTATCACTCCCCCTCTGCAACTGGAGAGGGGAG
>VWZD01001724.1:59200-84037 GCA_013396695.1 Sakesphorus luctuosus
AGCCTCGTATTTCTTCAGCCCACGTACTGAGATTCTGGCATATGCCTTTTGGGTAGATGTGCCAATTGCATCTGTTGCCAGAAGTCAAATAGCAGGTGACACACAAAAGCTGTGAACCTCTCTCACTTGTCCTGATGTGGGCTGGTTACTTTCTGTTTCACCTGCAGCTGGCTGCATTAAAGTAATTTTTAAGTTTTCCCTTTCTCTGGTGTGAGTTAGTGATGTGGAAGATATGACATGCAAGTTGCACTGGGTTTCCCCCCACCAACTGTAGATTAGATCAGGAAGTGTAAATTACAAGATTTCAGACCTTTGGGGCAGAAATTTCATCATGTGGGCCATTCTGACAAGTCTGAAACTAATGCCTTTGTCATTCTTGCTACAGCCCTCAAATGTCAGTCCCAGAAAGACCCTGCTGCAGGACAGGTGTAGAGTTGATGAGTGTAAGCACTGGATACATGGATTGGATGATTCAGAGACCTGGTTGAATGGATGGAGGCTGTTCCCTACTGTAAGGCTGCGGTCTGCAAGTTGGGCAGGACTGAAGGCCTGATTCCTGAGATTCCAAGTTGCAAAGGCTAGTCACAGATCCCTGGAGACATGTCATGTCCCATGATTTGACTGCTACATGTAGTGCATTGTAATGGATGAGTTTTGGAGGGTATTCCAAAGCTCATTCTTCAAGTATAAAGTAACCAACACCAGGAGATGCAGGAGAAAACAAATAGAGCAGCCAGAGGACATGATTTCTAGCCACCACCTTACAGCTTTTAGTAATCTGTGGACACGGCTGGAGTCAGCCATTCTCTGAGCCATACTGTTGAGTTAAAAGTACTCCTGCTCTGCTCTGATGTGGCAGCTCCTGTGCACCTGTAGCTGCAGAGTTTCATAACCCACAACACAGCAGCAGCTCTAAGCTAGATACATCTGGCGTTGAATGTCCATTCTTTGCTTAGTTTATTAGTTATTTTTTGTTTCTTTTTTTTCTTTAATCAAGCAAGTTTCTTTCCTTTAGACCTGGTAGAGCAGGTCCAATTTCCATAGGGAGCAGGATATCAAACAGCTCAGTCATCCATGGCCCTGAGCTATAGGGCCCAACTGAAAGGCATACGAAATGGCTTGTTAGCCACAACTATTGCATCCACTTGCCAGCCTCACTGAGGGGCCTTGAGCAAATCTTATCCCTGAAGGAGGTTTCCAGCTACTCATAGCCTGTGCTCAATAATGGGATAACAATGCACCAGCATTATGCTATTCCTCATCAAGCAGCTGGACCTCTGTGGCAGGTTGACTGGCTGGACACCAGGCGCCCACAAAAATCCCTCTATCACTCCCCCTCTGCAACTGGAGAGGGGAGGTTGTGATAAGGACAGGGAAAGGCCACGCACCAATTACCATCACAGGCAAAACAGACTCAACTTGGGAAAATTAGTTGACCTTATTACCAGTCAAAATCTGAGCAGGATAGTACCTAAAATAAATCCTAAAAACACCTCCCCACCCCTCCTTCCTTGCTGGGCTAAACTTTATTCCCAATGCTCTACCTCCTACCCCTAGCAGAGCAGGGAGATGAGGAATGGGTGTTATGGTCTGTTCATTACACGTTGATGCTAGCAGTGCTTTCTGCCTCAGGGAGAGGAGTCCTCTTGCTCCAGAATGAATCCTCCATGGGGTCACAAATCTTAGCAGCAAACCTGCTCCAGTGTGGGCTCCTATTCTCTTCCCAGACCCTGCTCAGCTTAGGCTTCCCTCTGGGTCACAGCCTCCTTGACATTCTCCTCTCTGTTGTGGGCTCCTCCACAGACTGCAGGTGAATCTCTGCAACCCCCATGGACCTCCATGGGCCCCAGGGTGACAGCCTGCTCCACCATGGTCTGCACCACAGGCTGCAGAGGAATCTCTGCTCCAGTGCCTGAAGCACATCCTCCCGCTGCTTCTCCATTGACCGTAATGTCTGCTGAGTTGTTTCTCTCACGATTGTTACTCCTCTCTTCTCTGGCTGCAGTTACTTCTTCAAAATAACTTTTTTCCACGTTAAATATGTTATCACCAAGGTATTGCTACCACCTCAGATTGGCTCGGTTTTGGCCAGTGTTGGATCTGTCCTGGAGGTGTCTGGCATTGGCTCTGACGAACATGGGAGGAGCTTCTGGCTGTTTTGCACAGGAGCAACACCTGTAGCCCCCACACCACTACCATGATGTTGCCACACAAACAAAGTACAACCTTCTGATGCTCTGGAATTCCTGATGCATATACAGTTACAAAGAGAAGGCCTTTGTCTTCCTCTCCACCATGTTGCCATACTTTCTTTATGCCTGAGCTTTCCTTTGGTGCCTCCCACTCACTGCATTTCTCTAACCCGAACACTGCATCTCCATCTGCTCCCTCAGGCTGCAGCTGGCAGCCTCCCCAGTTCTCCCTCTCTCTTTGCTTTCCTTTCCCAGGTGTGTGTAGGCACTGCTGTGTAGCAAACTGAATACCTGCTTCTGCAGAGAAAAGAACAGAGAGAGTGCATGCCAGCAGAAGTGTTACCCTCCACAGTTTCACCTCTCAGTGTACAAAAGTGGAAAATCTCAGTTCAGTGAATGAGTAAACTGATCAATGACTGCAGCTGTAGAGCGGAGGGAGCCTCTGCCTAACGGGTGACTGTCATGAGCCTGCAGGTTCAACACAGCTTTGTTCTTTTGTGCTGGGCAGGGCCAGGGTTAAGCCACAGCAAGAATGTGGGCTTTGTGGATTTGCCCCTTGGCTCCAGGGAACTCTTGTATCTCACTTTGGATTTCACATTTAGCAAGCTTAAATAGGGGAGAAAATGCAGGAAAATCCCAGACAAAAAAGTACACAAAATTGATGCCAATGTAAATACTTTGGAGTAAAACATCAGCATGGAGAGACTTGTTACAATTCTCCAAAACATGCTTTAGAAAATCTGCAACTTGAAGGCAATTAGGGAAACACATCAGAGGCCAGATTACCTCTGCTGGTTTGCCACAGGCCAAGGCTCGCCAGTGTTTGCAGTTGAGATTAAGTAAGAGTTGATTGGAAGGGAATGTATTCCAATATCTTTCTCTCTCTTTTCACTGCAGCCTTTTGAGGAATGATGGAGATTTAAATCCAGGTGGTGGCCAGCTGGGTTGATGCCAGGTGTGCTGGTTTAAAGGTAAACCAGCAAGAGAAGTGAACCCAGCACAAAAGGGATTATAAGTCAGAGTTACAATTTAATAAAAATATTACAATAAATGCAATGACACAAAGAGAAATTGGTTTTAACCTACAAACCCCAGAAGTATAACCCAGCACTCTCAGGCACAGCCAGAATAGTGTTCGTTGGCCCCTGTGCTGAGACCTTCATGGTTCCTCTGAGCCCAAAGTAAAAGGAAGGGAAAAACCTGTTGGTGCAGATGATAGTCACAGTATGGTCGAGAGTGGTGTTTGCAGTCCTGTTGAGGTTCTGGTCCTCCTCTGGATCTGTTGGTCCCAGAAGTCCCCAAACCCCAAGATTATATACCCTCAGGTTCAGGTGGGAGGACCCAGTACATCCCCCAGGGCAAGATGTTCCACAATGGGTGATGTGACTCTGCAAGTCATGGGGTATTTTTGGAATTGTTGATGGCCCATTAACAGACACGACTCCTTAGGCTGGGTGTGGAGGNTCTGAGCAGGATAGTACCTAAAATAAATCCTAAAAACACCTCCCCACCCCTCCTTCCTTGCTGGGCTAAACTTTATTCCCAATGCTCTACCTCCTACCCCTAGCAGAGCAGGGAGATGAGGAATGGGTGTTATGGTCTGTTCATTACACGTTGATGCTAGCAGTGCTTTCTGCCTCAGGGAGAGGAGTCCTCTTGCTCCAGAATGAATCCTCCATGGGGTCACAAATCTTAGCAGCAAACCTGCTCCAGTGTGGGCTCCTATTCTCTTCCCAGACCCTGCTCAGCTTAGGCTTCCCTCTGGGTCACAGCCTCCTTGACATTCTCCTCTCTGTTGTGGGCTCCTCCACAGACTGCAGGTGAATCTCTGCAACCCCCATGGACCTCCATGGGCCCCAGGGTGACAGCCTGCTCCACCATGGTCTGCACCACAGGCTGCAGAGGAATCTCTGCTCCAGTGCCTGAAGCACATCCTCCCGCTGCTTCTCCATTGACCGTAATGTCTGCTGAGTTGTTTCTCTCACGATTGTTACTCCTCTCTTCTCTGGCTGCAGTTACTTCTTCAAAATAACTTTTTTCCACGTTAAATATGTTATCACCAAGGTATTGCTACCACCTCAGATTGGCTCGGTTTTGGCCAGTGTTGGATCTGTCCTGGAGGTGTCTGGCATTGGCTCTGACGAACATGGGAGGAGCTTCTGGCTGTTTTGCACAGGAGCAACACCTGTAGCCCCCACACCACTACCATGATGTTGCCACACAAACAAAGTACAACCTTCTGATGCTCTGGAATTCCTGATGCATATACAGTTACAAAGAGAAGGCCTTTGTCTTCCTCTCCACCATGTTGCCATACTTTCTTTATGCCTGAGCTTTCCTTTGGTGCCTCCCACTCACTGCATTTCTCTAACCCGAACACTGCATCTCCATCTGCTCCCTCAGGCTGCAGCTGGCAGCCTCCCCAGTTCTCCCTCTCTCTTTGCTTTCCTTTCCCAGGTGTGTGTAGGCACTGCTGTGTAGCAAACTGAATACCTGCTTCTGCAGAGAAAAGAACAGAGAGAGTGCATGCCAGCAGAAGTGTTACCCTCCACAGTTTCACCTCTCAGTGTACAAAAGTGGAAAATCTCAGTTCAGTGAATGAGTAAACTGATCAATGACTGCAGCTGTAGAGCGGAGGGAGCCTCTGCCTAACGGGTGACTGTCATGAGCCTGCAGGTTCAACACAGCTTTGTTCTTTTGTGCTGGGCAGGGCCAGGGTTAAGCCACAGCAAGAATGTGGGCTTTGTGGATTTGCCCCTTGGCTCCAGGGAACTCTTGTATCTCACTTTGGATTTCACATTTAGCAAGCTTAAATAGGGGAGAAAATGCAGGAAAATCCCAGACAAAAAAGTACACAAAATTGATGCCAATGTAAATACTTTGGAGTAAAACATCAGCATGGAGAGACTTGTTACAATTCTCCAAAACATGCTTTAGAAAATCTGCAACTTGAAGGCAATTAGGGAAACACATCAGAGGCCAGATTACCTCTGCTGGTTTGCCACAGGCCAAGGCTCGCCAGTGTTTGCAGTTGAGATTAAGTAAGAGTTGATTGGAAGGGAATGTATTCCAATATCTTTCTCTCTCTTTTCACTGCAGCCTTTTGAGGAATGATGGAGATTTAAATCCAGGTGGTGGCCAGCTGGGTTGATGCCAGGTGTGCTGGTTTAAAGGTAAACCAGCAAGAGAAGTGAACCCAGCACAAAAGGGATTATAAGTCAGAGTTACAATTTAATAAAAATATTACAATAAATGCAATGACACAAAGAGAAATTGGTTTTAACCTACAAACCCCAGAAGTATAACCCAGCACTCTCAGGCACAGCCAGAATAGTGTTCGTTGGCCCCTGTGCTGAGACCTTCATGGTTCCTCTGAGCCCAAAGTAAAAGGAAGGGAAAAACCTGTTGGTGCAGATGATAGTCACAGTATGGTCGAGAGTGGTGTTTGCAGTCCTGTTGAGGTTCTGGTCCTCCTCTGGATCTGTTGGTCCCAGAAGTCCCCAAACCCCAAGATTATATACCCTCAGGTTCAGGTGGGAGGACNGCTAAACTTTATTCCCAATGCTCTACCTCCTACCCCTAGCAGAGCAGGGAGATGAGGAATGGGTGTTATGGTCTGTTCATTACACGTTGATGCTAGCAGTGCTTTCTGCCTCAGGGAGAGGAGTCCTCTTGCTCCAGAATGAATCCTCCATGGGGTCACAAATCTTAGCAGCAAACCTGCTCCAGTGTGGGCTCCTATTCTCTTCCCAGACCCTGCTCAGCTTAGGCTTCCCTCTGGGTCACAGCCTCCTTGACATTCTCCTCTCTGTTGTGGGCTCCTCCACAGACTGCAGGTGAATCTCTGCAACCCCCATGGACCTCCATGGGCCCCAGGGTGACAGCCTGCTCCACCATGGTCTGCACCACAGGCTGCAGAGGAATCTCTGCTCCAGTGCCTGAAGCACATCCTCCCGCTGCTTCTCCATTGACCGTAATGTCTGCTGAGTTGTTTCTCTCACGATTGTTACTCCTCTCTTCTCTGGCTGCAGTTACTTCTTCAAAATAACTTTTTTCCACGTTAAATATGTTATCACCAAGGTATTGCTACCACCTCAGATTGGCTCGGTTTTGGCCAGTGTTGGATCTGTCCTGGAGGTGTCTGGCATTGGCTCTGACGAACATGGGAGGAGCTTCTGGCTGTTTTGCACAGGAGCAACACCTGTAGCCCCCACACCACTACCATGATGTTGCCACACAAACAAAGTACAACCTTCTGATGCTCTGGAATTCCTGATGCATATACAGTTACAAAGAGAAGGCCTTTGTCTTCCTCTCCACCATGTTGCCATACTTTCTTTATGCCTGAGCTTTCCTTTGGTGCCTCCCACTCACTGCATTTCTCTAACCCGAACACTGCATCTCCATCTGCTCCCTCAGGCTGCAGCTGGCAGCCTCCCCAGTTCTCCCTCTCTCTTTGCTTTCCTTTCCCAGGTGTGTGTAGGCACTGCTGTGTAGCAAACTGAATACCTGCTTCTGCAGAGAAAAGAACAGAGAGAGTGCATGCCAGCAGAAGTGTTACCCTCCACAGTTTCACCTCTCAGTGTACAAAAGTGGAAAATCTCAGTTCAGTGAATGAGTAAACTGATCAATGACTGCAGCTGTAGAGCGGAGGGAGCCTCTGCCTAACGGGTGACTGTCATGAGCCTGCAGGTTCAACACAGCTTTGTTCTTTTGTGCTGGGCAGGGCCAGGGTTAAGCCACAGCAAGAATGTGGGCTTTGTGGATTTGCCCCTTGGCTCCAGGGAACTCTTGTATCTCACTTTGGATTTCACATTTAGCAAGCTTAAATAGGGGAGAAAATGCAGGAAAATCCCAGACAAAAAAGTACACAAAATTGATGCCAATGTAAATACTTTGGAGTAAAACATCAGCATGGAGAGACTTGTTACAATTCTCCAAAACATGCTTTAGAAAATCTGCAACTTGAAGGCAATTAGGGAAACACATCAGAGGCCAGATTACCTCTGCTGGTTTGCCACAGGCCAAGGCTCGCCAGTGTTTGCAGTTGAGATTAAGTAAGAGTTGATTGGAAGGGAATGTATTCCAATATCTTTCTCTCTCTTTTCACTGCAGCCTTTTGAGGAATGATGGAGATTTAAATCCAGGTGGTGGCCAGCTGGGTTGATGCCAGGTGTGCTGGTTTAAAGGTAAACCAGCAAGAGAAGTGAACCCAGCACAAAAGGGATTATAAGTCAGAGTTACAATTTAATAAAAATATTACAATAAATGCAATGACACAAAGAGAAATTGGTTTTAACCTACAAACCCCAGAAGTATAACCCAGCACTCTCAGGCACAGCCAGAATAGTGTTCGTTGGCCCCTGTGCTGAGACCTTCATGGTTCCTCTGAGCCCAAAGTAAAAGGAAGGGAAAAACCTGTTGGTGCAGATGATAGTCACAGTATGGTCGAGAGTGGTGTTTGCAGTCCTGTTGAGGTTCTGGTCCTCCTCTGGATCTGTTGGTCCCAGAAGTCCCCAAACCCCAAGATTATATACCCTCAGGTTCAGGTGGGAGGACCCAGTACATCCCCCAGGGCAAGATGTTCCACAATGGGTGATGTGACTCTGCAAGTCATGGGGTATTTTTGGAATTGTTGATGGCCCATTAACAGACACGACTCCTTAGGCTGGGTGTGGAGGTGCTAATGACTCTCTGGAGGGGAATTATTACAGCTCCTATTTCACAGGCTTTTTGAACATCCAGCTCACAGCCTGAGGAGTCAGGTGTGCCCAGGACAGCTGCTGCAAATGGTCCATTGTTAACAGTTCATGGGAAATGACACAGAGGGTGGTGAATACACAGCTTTGGTCACACTCACACAGTGATCAACTTGTCCCAGCTGCCGAACTAGGACACCAGGAGATTACCAACACTCACTGCTCACTTATAATAACTCTCTTTCAGTGCAGCTATTTTTAATTGGTGTTGGGAAAAATGCTTTATTACTGTCAATTCTGAAGTCTATTTCCAGTTCTTCTGAGAGCATGCCCTACAGATAAAGACAAACCTGAGCCAAAACGCAGCTATGCAGATGACTGGCCACCTCATCAAATTGTTGAACATCTTGAACACTCAATATCCCCCTTGGATCACCTCTTGCCTCTCTAAAGGAGCTGGAGTCCTGGTGATCGCAGATTCTGGAGGTTATAAGGGACAGTTTTGCCCATGGACCACTGTCTGGGAGCAGCCATGTGGGTTTTCCTGTGCCTGTACAGCTGTGGCTCTGACAACATGACTGACAACAAGATTTTCCCAATGCCTTACCAGTTAATCCTTTCAGTTTCTTTACATGAGGTGCAGGGCAAATGTGACTCATTGTCATTTCTGGAAATGACAGATTTGCAAAGTGAGGCCCAGAGGAGTGTCTGCCTAGTGCCATGCAGCTGGGATTCATGGGCAATCAGCTCCTGACCTCATTCCCTTTTTCTTCTACTTTCAAAATTAGCATTGCCACTTTCCTTTTGACAGCCAAAACCAGGAGAAACTTTCTAGTCTCCTTTGTTGCCTTTATGTGAAGTGAAGGTTCTGGGCTAGAAAGAAAGAGAAATTGCTCGAAGGGAAGAATTTGCTATATGGTCAACTCTGTTGGTGTTGCTTTACAAAAACTACACACTTTAATTCCTCAAGGGGCACACCAGCTTTGAGAGAAGCTCTGGGAAGGCAAATCCTTCCTTCTGGGACAAATTGGTGGCTGTTACAGCTGGCCACTGTGTTGCTGGCAGCTGGGCTAGTGCATCATGCTTACCCCTTTGTACTGTTTCTTACTGCTCCATGCCACTGCAGCAGCTGCACTGCTTCCCCAGAGCAGGCATCCTGCAGCACAGTGTGTTCATCTGGCTTGGGACTGGTCTGACAACTGAAGCCTGATCTTTCAATGTGCTTCTCTTCCCTGGTACCTGTGAAATTAAAACCATGTGAGCCTTCTGCAGAGCTGGTGCTCCACTCAAACAGTCCTCTTTATCTGCATTAAGACTGGTGTTAGTCCTGCCTAAACTTCTTCAGATGCATAAGGGCCATCTTTGCTATCAGGGCACACAGGGAGTACTTGCGGGGTCTTTGACCTACTGGTGTGGAACAGGAAGGATCTGGCAGTACCCTTGAGCTTTCTGGGCTGTGAGCTTAGGAGAGGGATAAAAAAAAAAACCAAAATAAAAAAGAACAGGGAATTTCATTTTATTCTTGCTCCTTGAGTACTAAGTCAGGGCTTTTCCTGACTCAGGGCTTTTCTCTCAGGGCTTTTCCTGAGAGGAGTATGTGGTGCCCAGCCACACTGGGCACTCCACTGAGAGTGGCTTGCATCTCCTCATGGGAACTCAGCCCAGTCGAATAAGACTGCACAGATAATTAAACGTAGCCCTCCCATGTGACAGTTGTGCTTGCAAGGCACCTGCAGGTGGGAGGAAAGAGTGCTATTCCAGGCCTCCACTCATCTGGGCTTCAGGAAGGACACACTTGTAAAGACTGGAAGCCTGGACATCTCTAACCTCTATGTTTGCCAGTGCTGGGGAAGGAGAGCACGCAGGAGAGAAGTGCCTGCAAGTCCCGTGCCCTTGTGACTTGGTCACCCCAGGGTGTGGGTGGAGTAAGCACAGTGTTCAAAGCACTGAAGTGAGAACCTGGGCAAACAGGAGTGAGGTAGTGTCTGAGACCACAGAGCAAATATTTGCCTGCAGTGCACTCTGGCAGATAACTGAAAGACAGCCAGCAAAGGGTGGGGAAGGCTGGTGGAGACAAGGCGCTGCTTGTTTACTCAGCCATGCAGAGGACATAAATGCAAAGCCAGAGCCATTCAGACCTTTCAAGCAGCCATAAAAGGTGAAAAACAGGAGTGGGCCAGTCACAGGCAGTCTACACGTGCCTAAATGCCCTCTGAGCACAAGTATAAGCATCACATCAGAGTTGTCTCACCTGCCTCTGCTCTGCTGGCTTGTACTTTTGAGAAGCTTTTCAGGCAGAGAGAGGGAGGTTCAAGACCTTCCTGTGCTGTCTCTCTTCCTCTGCATGAAGGAGCTGCCATGACTGAGCTCTGGTTGGGGAGGCTGGGATTTGAGAGGAGCACAGCTGGCAGCAGCTCCTGACCCCATCTTGATCCTCCAAACCTTACTGTTTGCATAGTCAAACAAACTGCGTTTATCTCCTGCTGGTCTGTGCCATTAGATGTTTCATGGTCTACACAGCTGGAAACCTTTCTGTTATCTGGTAAGGTGAGATAGCAGATCAAGCATCACTAACGTATTTGCCCTCCCCTTCCCACCAAAAAAACCACTGGGCTAGACAGAACTAGAACCCCTTATGTTCAAAGAATCAGATACAAAAAGGCAGAAAATAGTATTTTTGTCGTGCTTTATTGTGAGCAATAGCAAAACTCAGGCTCTGTCTGGATGAGACAGATGTTTGGGTTTATGCTGGGTGGTGACATTCTTGTATTTTTTGTACCTGATTTTGTTGTTTACAAAACCTGTGTGTATCCTGCTTTCTCAGACAGATTTGGTAGCATGGGGAAGGCTTCATCCTGGTGGTAACAGCTGTCTTGGCCCTAAAAGTGGACGTTTTGATGTGACTATGTCTGCCCCAGCACAAGGAACCACTGGAGCAAGAAGCCCTGGCTCTAGGCCAGGCAAAGAACACAAGGGCATCCCCTTGTGCCCCACTGCCCCGATCCCAAAAGACAGTTTCTCTTCAGTTTTCTCACAGCTGTACTTTCTCTGTGAAAATCCACATTGAGTTAGACACCATTTTCATGTTCAGGGGTGAAAAGCTTTTCAGGTACACCCTTGGAGGGAAGCCTCCTGGCCCCTTCAGAGTTGAAGAGGTGCTGGATGATACACTCCAACACCTGAAAAGAAAGAGGAATGCTCGGTTATGTCCCTGAGGGATAGGTTGCTGGCTCTACCCCTGGACTGGATAATGTTTCCTCCCTGAAGTAACTGTTGGGGTTAGGGGGAGACCATGGTGTGAGGAGGCCTACATAAGGTCCAGCCACCATGACCGTCCCTGCTCCTGTATTGTTGCCTTTCTCTTCACCTCTGGGCTGCACATGGGCCATGACAGCACAGGCTGTACCTCCAGGGGAAATAGATACCTCAAAGGTATCTACCCCACACCCACCCAGGGCAAACTCGGGAAGGAAGGGCCAGTGGTACTGTGGGCAAGGAGGCTGGTTTTTCAACCACTCAGTGCTTCCTACAGGGTTGTTTTGCACTCCCTTTTTGTCCTAATTCTCTTACAAGCTGGAAACACAATACTGGGTTCTGCAAAACTCGTCCAAAGCTGGTGAGACTGTGGGGCCATTAGACACAGCTCCCTGTCTGACAGCAGCAGGCACTTCGGAAAATAATAAGACAGGATAAAAGAACTTAATCTACTCTTGATAAGCATTTGGGAACTTTTGGAGGGAAAGGTTGTTTTGGGGCCTCCACATTTATCAGTTCTAATGGAACTAGTGCCACAGACCAGTTCACAAGCTTTTGGAAACTGCACTAACTCTTAACATCCCCAACTCCATCAGCACAGGGTAACTATGCATCCTGTGAAGAGCTTGTTCTGATGAGTTTAGGAACTGTTCTCTGCTAACTCCATGAGGTGTTACCCAACTTGGTGGCATGAGAAGCAGTGAATAGTGGTTACCCTTTGGCATCTTCCATCTAAGTCTTATTTTTTTAGACCTCTACCATACTTTCTCTGGTTTGCTGTTTAAGAGTCCTAGTACCTCTGCTGTATCCTGGAAGAGAAATATCCCGTACTTGCAGCTTCTTGGAGTCTATCCTGTCCTGCCACTGCACCCATCCGTGGGGAGGCCAGAATTGGGCAGAGGCCTCACAATGCAGAATTTTCTAGTGAGATGCACCAGACAATTAATTAATTGCCTTTATAACCTTTCTCATCATTCTCAACATTTTATTTCCTTTTCTAACCACCAGTGAGCACACCAAACCATCCACAGCAGCTCCTGGGTCTCTTCCTGAGTGGCAACAGCTGACGTGGAGTCCACCAGTCTGCAGCCATGGCAAGGGTTGCTGTCGCCCCATGCCTGATACTTCATGTTTATCAAAGCTGAATTTTATCTTCCAATTCATTGCCGAGTTACTTTGACATTGTGGGTACCGTCTCCTGTTGTTAAGTGGATAGACTCAGCTTGTTAGACTCCCAGATGCCAGGAAAACCTTGAAAACATGAGCAAGGGAGCAGGATCCCTGAGCTTGTAAATAGTCTGAAATAAGAGCATAAAGGTAGAACTTACCCTGTCCTGAATGCAGCTACTATTGCTACTTGTCAGAAGCACAGAGATGAAGGATTGATATACAGAGACTTACCCCATCCTCTCTTATTTGAATTGTTTGTCTTTTGGGTCAGCCTTTGCATCTGGTTATGCCTTTGGAAAGGCTAAGGCTGCTCCAAATATTGGATTGCACTTCAGCACCCAGTGTTGTTGCTGGGGAGTGTTGACTTTCCCCACAGCAGATGGAGCACTCATGTGACACTCCGTACACTGTGTATCATCTATTTACATCTTTTTTTACATTAGCAACAGATGGCTTGGCATAATTATATTTTTTAAATTAGGGGAAAACATGTATCTAAAACTTCTCATGTTTTCTGGAGCCTATGGGTTTTACTATACCAATGCTGAGGTTTTTAACTGAAAGGACCAACCTTATCCTTCCATTGCCTTCTGTGAAGAGATGTCAGTCTAAATATGCAGGTACATACAATAGCAGTAAGCAAGCAGAAACTCTCCCAATCATGTAAGGGGTATTAAAAATGGCAGCTCTGAAGGAAGACAAAAGGGGGAAGAAACAGACTTGTGGGAGTAGTAGGAGATAAGGGGAAGAAGAGAAGCATTAATGCCGACAAATCCTACCTTCAAAAGCTGATGGAACTCAAGTCCTACAAAAGCGTGACCTTGCTTCAGAAATATAAAACTTAGCAAAACGTGAGTTCAGTGGTTGGTTTCTCTTGTTCCTCTTTTGGCATATAAGGCTGTAAGCACAGGGTCTCTGCTATCAAATTTTTCTCAGGAAATATGTGACTTTTTGTGGGGAAGGGTTAGTGTAAACCAGGACTTTCCCACACTCATGTGATTCCCAAAGCTGGGGCTGTACGCAAGCTGCCAGATTGGTTTCACTTATCAGTGGTGATGCTGTCAGAAGAAAAGAAGCAGCACTTACTAAGGCCATGAGAAGAGATACACGATAGACCAAAAGCAGCCAAGGTACTGAAATCTCTTTATCAGACTACATTTGCTTGGAAAGCAAAAGTCTTTGAACGATGAGGGAGGAAATACATCCCCAAAATTGCCAAATGCAAGCATCATCCCTGTGCACAGTGTCAAGCCTCGTGTGCTGGTAATGTGCAAGGCTGCTGCCATCTGTTGGGAAGTGGCTGGGGCTTGGTGGGAGAGCACTGTCAGAGAAGGGCATAAGAATGCTGTTTCACAGGGGGTTTAATCTCCATTCCTTACTGCAAAGGGCCATATGAGAGGGAAAGGGGCCCTCTGTGGGCTAGCACATCTACCCACAGCCTCACCAATGCCATAGTACTGTCCATAGGTAAGTGTTTGATCTTTCTTGTGCCCACAGGAAGAATTATAGTACAGCTTTGGGTGGAAAATATTTTTGATTGCAACAGTCCCTGTGAAACATCTCTCAGAGAATGGCCCATGATCTGCAGGCAGAGCTCTGGGCAAAGGCTGTGGGAGCCAATGGGCCAGTGGGCTCTGTGTAAGCAGGTCTTTTCCAGCTCAGGCATGTACATCTGTCTGAGATATCATTCTTTTGCTACATTATTTTGACCCATGGAACTTCTGCTGCAGTAAATCAGATGATGTGCCTACTGGTTATTGCTCGGTGTTTCTTAGCAAGCAAACATGGTATGGTGGGTGGATGCAAAGCTGGTTTACATTTTTACGCTAGTTTTACTCCTCTGTAAATCCTACTCAGTAATGACTAATCCCCAAGTTGATTCCCCTTTTCCATTTGGATTATTTTATTTTTGCTTGATTTTGGTACTTAATAAAGTTTAACCCTTTAGGGTCTACCTGTTATGATTTTTCACCTGCTGTAAGAAGTAGCTGGGTCTAAGACAGTACCCCAATGATGATTAAAAGGGCATAGCCCCTCCAAGAAAACATACATACTTTTGGGAAAATGCACAGAAAGAGCAGATTCTAAAGGAAACTATGGCAGAGACCTACAAGGATTCAGGTACGACACCAAAACTAGGTGTACTACCCTGAGGAGCCCACTTGTCCTGTGTCTATTCCTGAATCTTCCCACAATAGCAGGGACAGCTTGGGCCATGCAATCTCTGCTTACCTACCATTGTCTTTATCAAGAACAACATTACCCAGGAGTCACTCTCCTGCTTGAAGCAAGGGGAACAGAAGCAATGCTATGCTCCTCTGAAAAGGTTGTGCAACCAATTGATTCCTGCTGGGCTCTGCTCACTCTGCAGCAGCTCAAAGAAGCAACAGAAACCTGAAAAAGCCAGGTGACCCTCAAAAAAGTTGGAGACCCCTGCAGCCACATCAAGGAGCACAGCATAAGAATACCCAACCTCCTATAACCACACCAACTCACAAGGGTGCTGGGCCAGCTGCCACCTCTAGCTTAGCCCTTGCCCCAGGGATTGGCTTTGCTCTCCAGAGCACAGTGAAGCTGCTCTGCAGTGCTGAGGGAGCAATGGTGCATGTCTTGCTTTGCTGCAGCTCCTCTCCATCAGCTCACTGACACTGAGGGACAATGCCCAGGCTGCAACTACACTCTGGCCTTGCTTTTTGCCTGCCCCATGCTCCTCATAGGATTAGCAAGGGCCTTTGTTAGGATCTGATCTCACTGCCCTTTATAAAGCCTCATACCATACTGGGGGCTGCTTTTTAGGCATTTCCTTGAAGGCTGGTGGTCCTGTGACTCTCTCTCTCCTCCAAAGGTTAAAGATTTCCCTACTTCTTTCTCTGATTCCTGGCAACAAAACAACAGCAATCTCTTGGATTATAAAGAGATGTTTCAGATATCCCCTATGCCCTTTTTACATCTACCACAGCATCTGAAGGGCCCTGTGAGTCACTGAGGCACTCAGTGAGGACAGCAGCCTGCAGCAGAGCAGGAGGTAGAATGGGAGAAGTTCTGCTGGGGCTGAGGCAGTGTGGGTAATTCTGCTGCTGATCTAATATCTAAAATTACTATCAATTGCCTCTGTCTTCTGAGTAAGGTGATTCAAAAGTTAAAATCTGAATCCAGGAAAGGGTTTGCCTATCAGCCCAGAATGGGAAGTTCAGGGATTTCCAGAAAAGCAGCTTTGCCGGCACCATGCTGCCAGTCCTTGTGGTATTAATCATGTGTCTTATATGGTTGGTTTCTTTCATAGGGTTCTTGCAGTTGCAGTATGATTACTGAGTTTTCTCTTCTTCTTTTCACATTGAGACAATCCTTGCTTGTGGGAGCTGTGCACGAAACCATGAGAACAAGAACCCCAGGGGCTCGAAATACCTGTATGTAAATAAAGGTTACCACCACACAGAGATTATTTTCAAAGCAATGCCTTGTTTTTCATCCAGAAAAGACTTGTACCTGACAGCCTCATTGACAGAGAAAACCAGTCTCTCCAGATGTGACTGAAACTGCATGCAACATCTCCTCAATACACGGGCTCTTCTCCAGCCTCCCAGCTGCAAATACAGCCATGCCTAACTAGGAGGTCTGTATGGTGCTGTGCTTTTTCTGGTCTTCATTCTCCAATTGCAGTTACCGTACTGGGAGGCACTACTATGGGAAGTTATAGGCATAAGCCAAAAGGCTGCTGGACTCATGTCCTTCTTGGGACAAGGCAGCAGATCCTACATCTCCTTTCATGGAGGGGAGGCAGAACCACAGAGCTGTAATGAACCATCTTCTGCAGCTTGCCACATGAGGAATGTAGCACTTTTAACCACTGACATTGCTACCTTCCTTCCTGATGCATGGCCTATGAGATGCAAGAGAGTTAAGGGGTTGGCTGGAAGGGGTATTCAGGGGTAAGGTGTGAACCGTTGTATATGAGCAAGTGATTCATCAAAATTTGCTTTGTGATCTTCACTGCTTTCCTTACACAGGACAGTAAGAAGGCAGGAGGGGAATGAGCTAAACTGCAAAAACCTGCAAGGAAAGGAGAAGTGAAACTAGAGCAGCTTGAGGTCGGATTGGTTGGCATATTTTGGGTAAATCTGCATTAAATTGAATACCATGGCTCTCCTTCGAGCCCAGGCTCAGCAGCAACTGCATCAGACAACACCAACCCCTGGCACCTAGATGTGAAGATGACAAGAACGACAAAAGCATGACCTTCTGCTCTGGAGAGTAAGGATACATCCCATTGGACCATGAGAAGCCTTTCCCTGAAAAAAGTGATTCACTCAGGAGTACATGACTTCCCTATATAAAGTGTGGCATGGATTATTTTCAGGTTTTGCTGCATCCCCGTCTTGGCAAATGAAGAAATAAGTTTCCAGAATGAAGGCAAAAAGAGGGAGAGGGTAGAAAAGAAGCACAACATATGCTAGAGTAAAGCTGAACAGCTTTCCGTGAAACATATTCTAGCCAAGCTATTACTAACACCTGATACACCCATGGTTCCCCATCAGTTACCTGCCAGCAGTGAGCAATGAACTCAGTATTATCAATTATGTTCCTTTCCCATCTCATTCCCTCCCACCAATTAAGCATCTGTTAGTCATGAGAAAACAGTCCTCTTCTTGAAAAATATCGACAAATAAGGAGTTTTACCAGTAAAATAGAATATTATTGCAAATAATCATTAAGGTGTCCTGAAATAAGGTGGAGCTATATTTTCATACCCTGGATTTTAAACACTGCTGTTTAGCAAAACTCCTGGGTAAAGGCAAGCTGGTCAGGTCTGCCAGCTGATGCATACAGCTAATGTATATCAGAAACACTAGAACCAATACAGACTTGGTCAAATCTGGCTTCTTTGGTCTTATATCTATTAAACCCCGAACAGCTGCCTTGAAAGCAGCCACCTTTTCATTGTTCTGCTCTTTCTCCAGGCAGGACTAGCTGTGCAGAAAACTGTCCTTGCCTGCGTTCAGAAGCCTTCCAGGAGAGGTTCCACTGGACAAAATCTTCTCTTCATTCACTCTGGCAGGTTTCTTCTAATCCAAGTCTCATTTGCTACCATGCAAGCTCAGCCACATTCATTCCTCCAGTTATATCTAATGCAGGAAATAGTAACCTCTTTTAACATACTTAAAGACTTGTGTCTTCCCCAGTCTGTCCTGAAGTCAAAATACCAGTTTCTCCAACCTTCACTTCCAGATGTGTTTTCTAGTGTTGTCATAATTCTTGTGCCTTCCACCTAGCGTTAGCATAAACAAAGAACAACATATTCAGGTGTCCTCACACAGGACCATACAGCACCAATGACAGTAGATCACACAATTAGAAATTTACTTTGAAAGGACACTTTTTGTCCCCCCTCCATGCTGCCACACCCTTTGATTTCACTCACTTAACCGAGCAGGCCTGACACTTGCCGTGAAGGTTGCAATAGAAATGTCTATGGCAAAATCTAAGAATAATTAGGCATGAACAAAGTGTACCTATTACAGACTTTTAAGTGGATGCTTAAGTGAAAACCTCTTACATAAGGCAATATGATACAGAGCAGGGGCATAACAAGAGGCTGAATCCAAGCTGTAGAATAGGAAACTCAACGCTAACCTCCTACTTTTTTCCTCATTTTGCAATATTAATTACTTATTTTATTATTTGAATTGGCTTCTCACACCCTGAATGAATGAATAAAAGGCCTGATTTATAGAAAGCACCTGTACTTACCGCAGTGTATGATGACATGCTGTGCACATGGGAGCAGGATCTGCAGACCTGTCTCTGCCCTGAACATCTGCAAGTCCCTGAGTTGAGGGAAATTTATATTGAATGAAATTCAGCAGCTTCTTCCCCAGATCAAAAACACAGTGCCCACAACAGGGAAGAAGGCAACCTACAAGGATGCACCATCTCAAAAACACACTAAGACTTACTGCGCTGTCTCCTTGGAATGAATGCTTGTGTGGCTTCCAGTGTTGGTGACTAACGGGCAGTTTCCTGTTTGGCTGGCAGTTGGAAGCAGAAAATCTACCTACAATGGCAACTGTACAACAGACTTCCGAAAAAAGCCATCTACTTTGGCAGCCTTGGCTGCGGAACTCTCGTGTGTTTAGCTGAGCTTCCCATGACAAGCACAGGGGCATCAGGTATAAGGACAAGTGTGTACCTGATTTAGTAGCATCTTACTAAATATGCAATTACATGTTTTTACATAAACACTGGAACTGTGTACCAAAGTAGGCTACAAAGTTCACAAAAGACTTTGCCCACCTTGGCACAGGACTTCCCAGCTAGGACTTCCTGGACATTGCTTAGCAGAATGGAACGTGTCTTCCTGATGCCCAGGGCCCTTTCATTGCATGAGTCAAGAAAAGCCCAGAACTGCAGCACAAGCCAGTTACTTCCAGTTCTTCCCACCCAACCTTCATCCTTCCTGTAAACCTACTGAGATATTTGCTGTTTTCTTATACTCTCATCCACTTGGCTTTATGCTTTCTTTTTGCTTGAGGATTGTTATGTGAAGGTTCTAACTGCTTGTCTGCACTGGCTGGTTTTTCTGCCATCCTGAAATCTTAATGCCCGTGGATCTGAAAGTACTCGTTGGACTACTCAGGGAAGGACATCCCATGTACAATATACTTTCAGGACTAAGATCTTGGAAATTTTGTAATCCTTACAATGGCAATCATAAAGATGAAAACCACTGAATTATCTCTGAACATGCTGTCCACAGACATCAAGAGAAAAGTTGATCAAGATTGCAGAAAACTTACTACCTGCAGAAGCCTAGAAAACAAGGGGATTAACATGTATGTCCCAAACACTGATAGGCTGTGGGGCCAACCACGGATTGTTGGTAATCGCAGCCCAGGATTGTTGGTGATAACACACTGTGAGAAAGGACAGGAAGTGGCTGGAGAAGGGACCACATGGAGGTAGGATAGCATGTTTCTGGGACAAAGGTCCTTGTCCTATCTCCTCCTGGAGATAAACACATCATAGCACAGTGCAAGCACAGGAATGAGGTTGAGAAGCAGGCATAGACTGCTGGGGGTGGGGGGGATCAAGACCAATAAGGACCCCTGATGTCCTCCAACCCATTTCCAGGAAGGTCTAGAAGAATGGACTGCACATAAATACTAATTTGAATAGAAAGTGAGAAACTGATCTCCAGGGCTGAGAAATTTATCTGTAAAAAGTACCCACACTGAGCCCAGGTTTATGGGCACTCCCAGGACACCCCAGCTGGATTGATGCTAGAGCCAAGGCTGGTGACCTCTCTTTTCCTTTCTCTCTCCCCCTCTTTTATTCCTCTCTTTTCCTTTCTCTCTCCCCCTCTTTTATTCCTCTCTTTTCCTTTCTCTCTCCCCCTCTTTTATTCCTCTCTCTCTTTCTCTCTTTCCTTTCACCCTAGCTCTCTGTTCAAAACCCACTGCCACATGCTTATATAGTAGGTCCAGGACTAACTTATACCAATTTCTATGCCAAGAGTGCAATTTACTACCAAAACTTTGTAAGCTTTTGCAGATCCTCTGATCTTTGTCATTCCTTTCAATCAGGAGTGTCTACAAATCTTGGGTGCTCCTTTCCCCTTTAGGGTGGGATGCTACACTGACAACTTTAGCTCAGGGAAGTGGAAGAAGGGGAAATAAAACAATATTGCATCCAGAATGTCAATAAAATAATAGAAGAGAATCTCTTACTTTAACAGCAATTTATTAGCATTAAAAGTAACAACAAATAGTTTAAAATTATTTTGTCTTAAAAATCTAGTGTAACATACCACTACAATGAAACTTACAGCAAAATTGTATCCCCAAATCACACCGTTCTGCCTGGTCTTCCCAGACATCACTGGTGTGGCACACAAACAGCACAGAAATGGATTGCTCTATATAGCAATGACCATTAGGCCTCAAGATGCTACAAGTTATTGTGTAAGAGCTATTAAGTATAACTTCTGTTTTCCTCTTCGTTAATATTGCTGGAACAATCATATTTCACACAGGTTTTGATGCCACTGTGATCTTTTAAGGACTGTATTTTATCCCCATACCTCTTCCTGCCTTAGTTTTCCTTTTTTTCTTTTTCCCCTCTTAGTGACATGCCTGTCCCATCCCTGGAGACAAAATCACAGTGACGTTTGCAGTCACTCTGCACACAGCATCACATATTTCCTTCATGTTCTGAAGCCAGGGCTCAGCTCTAGCCCTTACCTGTAACACTGCTGCCAGAACAACTTGGCAGCACACAGTTCAGGAATACGGCATGCTCATGTTTTACTCTCCAACCTCTTGGGAGCTCTAGAGCTTAGGTTAAGCTCAAACCAAGTACCCGAGATAGCTAACTTACAGCTATTTCAGATCTGTTTAAAGAGCAGCAGCCAGATGCTGCAGGACAGGTGCATCTTCACATTACACAAAAAGGCCTGAGCAAGTCATAATATTGTTTGTCATTGGCTTGCAGGACTGAAAAAAAAGTATCCACAAGCAAGCACACAATTTTGTCAATTAAATTCAAGCATTTAATGTGTTGAATTTAAGCTTACAATGTTACCCAATATTTAAAAGTGAGCAGAAGCCTCTGAGTGAAACAATTCTGGCTATCAGAAATGTACTGAAGAAACAGAACATGAGGAAACTTCATATAGGCTTTCAGATGTGGTTTGCACATGATTTCCAGCCCACTAGTAAGTCTGTTCTTCAGGAACCCCTTAGATGGGATGTCTATTTCTGCATGAACTTCAAAGTAGTACGTGGGATTGAGAAGTTCAAATAACACAAATCCGTAAGCAGCTTCATGTGCATCTATATCCACTCTAGGTTTAGAGAATCAAGGGAAAATTATAAACACAATCATAGGATAAAAATATGGAGGAGATTCTAGATCAACAAATTCTATGAATGGACTACAGTTAGTCTACAGCGTTCACATTCTTGTCTAAGCAGACTTACAAATTAAACTCCGGGAGAAAGGGGGGTGTTAAATTTACTCAATTAAAATATAATTTTGGAGTTTCCTCTCAGGAAATTTATTGTTTGGGAAAACAACAAAACCTCAAAACAATATTCTAGGAAAAGTATGAAATTATTTCTTATCTAAAATCCTAAACCACTATCTTGCTTTGTAAATGTACCTAACAGCTTATGAATATCCCATGCTTACTCAATAATACTTCAATGACTTTTAACTGAGGTAGCCACTAAGCCATCACCATACATTAGCAGTGCCAACAAAATGGGAAAAGCTCAACCAGGATGCTCAAGAACAGTCAATTTGAAAAACCAATAACATTTGCTTCCAAAAACATTATTTTCTGTCTAGCTCTCCTCTAACCTTTGCCTCACTTCCCTTTTCTCTTCTTGCAAGGAAAAGTTTAGCTTTTCATTTCATTTGTAAATGTCTCTGGATTTCGAAAAGTAAATTTTCCAATGAAGAATCAGACAACTTAGTTTTACAAATGCATGTCATTTAAAACACTGATACTGAAGGACAGTGTCCACCCTCAAACACTGACACCTCAGGTTCCAGCTCTGTCGTCGTCCTGCACTTATCTTAGTGCTAGAAGCTATGAAAAGACACTTGCATGGGGAAAACACAGAAATAGCAAAAAGGTCCCTTTCATTATAAGTCTCATCCCATATACGTAAACACCCAAAGAATCATCTGTCAATTCCCTGTCTTTCAAGTACTCAGGAAGTTAAATTGCAATCATGATTCCTTTAGCAAAAAAGGACATTGATCTGTTATATTCCGGACCTCTCTAGTGGCATTCATTGCTTAAAATGAAAGTATATTCAAATTACTATGATAACTTATGTTCAAATTCAACATGAAAAAAAAGATTAGCTTTAAGGATGATTCATACCCTAGCATTTTTGAAAACATTTCCAGGATTTTTTTGTGGTCCCTTATCATAGATATTTTTCAAGGTAATTGAGAACACATTCTATCCCCATACAAATCAACCAACCAACCAACCAACCAAGAAAACTCCAACTGAAAATCAACCCCCCCCAATATCTAAGTTGTTTAGGACTTGTACAGCAGAATGTACATTCAGGTAAACATCTACACTGGACATGTACATCGACATGTACATGTAGTGAAAACATCGAGTTTTCTTTTTTGAATAACTATCTTTTTTTTCAATCACTATCTGAAATTTGAGGGTCCTCTCCAAATGGCTTAATGTTCTTAAGCAACTAAAGGAATGCAAACTCTGATTTCAGATACATTGCATTGACCTAAAGCAGCACAAAACTTCAGCTTCCAAGATACATACCTACCAAATAAACAAATCTGAAGAGAAAAACCATGTTCCCACTTCAAAAGCACAGCACTAACCAGTCTGGTGTGCATAATACTGTTTGCTCAATGCAGATCAGATACCGTGTGTACATTCCCAAATATAGAAATAAAACAGTACAAATTGCATGCAACTGTACACAGTGCAGCTCAAACAATACTGAGGTGTTACCCTTGTTTTTGTGAAGCATGTGGACAATAGCAAACTGCAGTGTGATAATCGTAATGCAGTCCTTGGGTTTCTTCTTCCACAGAGACACACAAAGCTGTTTTTATTTCAAAACTCTAGCCCATAACAGGAAGACATCAAATGAGTTAGCCATGAAAACAGTACTGTGAAGAATTTCTGAATTTTCTTACAAATGTCTAGATTATTCAAATGGTCTTATTGTTTGAAGTTCTTTAGTAGAATTCCATTTTTACAAACCACAACACACCAAAAAAGGTGTTTCCTTCTCCAATTAGATACAGTTTTTTATCAGGTGGAAATAGATGAAGGTAGTTTATTACAACATTATAAAACTAATCTCATCCTTATGAAGCATATGTAACACACACATAAAGACTCCAGTTAAGCATCACCACATACCAACCCTTCATAGCTGTATAAGACAACCAGCTAAGAAATTGTTACTACTAAAACTGTACACAGGCACCTTGCTATATCGTACTTATGTTATAGTTCTCTTTTTAAAACATTCCACAACTGCCTCTGCTTTTGGGTTATTTTCATCCATTTCATCTATTCAGACGCTGTGTTACCACTTCTCGGTACATGATAGAGATATATATCAGCAGGAGAAAAATGACAAAGAAATCATCCAAGAACCCCAGAATTCCAAAGAGTGCTTCAGGAAGAAAATCCAGAGGAGAAGCCAGGTAGAGCAAGGCTCCAATTAAGCAGAGGAATATCCTGATGCGAAACATCCAGAAGAGGCCCCCAACAGAAAACATCTCCCTGAAAGCATGTCGCAATAAAGTGGGCAGATCCATAATTCTTTCCATAATCTAAAAAGAAAGAAACCAAAAGTTAATATTTGGCTTTAGAAACACATTCATGCTCAACTGAAGTTTCTATTACTACATTACAGCTTAGAAACTTTTAGTTTACAGGAATTAATGCAAAGACCAGTAACACAAAACTCAATGATGTAGTTTTGAGGGGTAATAAAATTTGGAATATATACGTTTTCAAGAAACAATCAAACTGTGCATTCTATAATGCAAAACATACATTTAATATATATATATCACTAGAAAATGCATTGGCATTTATTATGAAGGAAAAACAAAGACTACTAGAAGGAAAACAAACTACATGGAAAGTGAGAAACAGCAAACTGGTTAACTGAAGTGAAATATTGATCAGAATGGAAGAGAAACAGGGATTGCAAGAAAAAACTCTAATAGGTAAAGTAGAATAGGTTGTAGTTCTTCAGAAACACAACATCCTCTCTCCTGGCATATAACCTGTGACTCACCTAGTCTTCCAAAGGATGGATGAAGCTTCAAAGTAAAGAAAAGAACCTTTAAATTAATCCATTCCTGGCTCTTTTCCAGCTTTCTACTGTGATTCTGACAGCTTAGTGAGGGACTGCTCAGTCGAAAACATTCAGGTTTTTGTTATGAAGAGTAGGGAGGGGTGAACTTTCTACTGTACGCAGTTCCTACATAGAGCCATTAACCTCCATTAAAATGAGTTATTGCTAAGGCTAAAAAGGTTTTCAAGAAAAGAATTTTTTATGTGGTTAAGGCAAAACATTGTATAAATCAAATTTATCTAGTCTGATTAGGGCTTTAGTGCAGACTTCTGGTGTGATCTCAGACAGGTTACTAAGGACTAGACACAGAGCCTGCAGAGAGGTCTAATGGGGCCTGAAACTATTCTGGATCAAAAGCATAACTCCTTTGTGGTTTAGAACATGAAAAAATCCCTCTGTCTTCTGTCTGTTTGGACTGTAAATTTTTCTTGTTGATGCATTTCACCTTGTGCATCAGCACACAGGCAGAGAAGAAAGGCTCACAAGGCTGACTTTCTAAAGTTTGTAGAACTGTGACCATCTCTCTTGGCTATTTATAGAAAAAAACACCCTGCTTTCATCACTCAGAGAGGAGAACAAAGACTGCAATACAAACTAGGAGAAAAATTAAAAACTCAAGACAGCATGTAGCTTGGACTCCAAGGAAGTAAG
>VWZD01001724.1:84411-99464 GCA_013396695.1 Sakesphorus luctuosus
GAGAAAATCCCTATCCAGGTGAAAAAGATGGAGTGGGGGGGAATCACCAAAAAAGTACTTTTAAACTCTGCTAAAATCACTGACACCCATTGAAATTTACCCAAAACTTACAGATCTGGGCTGTCCAGAGAATCTCCGATTGTAATCATTAACATCTTGAAACACTTGGTTTGCACCCTGCTGATCTTCACCAAAGAGTGGTAAAAACAGTGTTACCTAGGCAAAAGAGGGAGATTACGCTATAGGTGCAACTGTGTTTTAAATCCAGGCATTGTGAACTATAAATGAGAACTGTCATCTTCAGTTAACTACATAGAACAAACTTAGGTTTAGCAGAATATTTAATAGGAGAATAAGCTGAAAATAAATAAACTAACATGGATACCACTAGTAAATTTTAACTAATTGCTTGCAAAGCTTTATAGAATATTAACTTTTAAAGAGGCTGTTAAAAAGAAAGCTCAAGTACCTTCACTTTAAAAGAGGCTTACAGATATTTTTTTCTAGACACCTAAATGTTTTATATTTCATAATTGGGACAGATAATTTGGAGAACAAAGTTAATTAACCAAATTAATCTAAGTTTGTCTCTTAAACTGAAAATCTAATAAAAAAATCAATGAGGCCTTTCCTCTTCTAGCTTTAGAATGGCCTTGTATGTCAACAACCAACCAACAAAACTTACACTTTTGCATATGGATGCTCATACCAAGACGAAAGAGAAAAACACAGAATAATAAATGAACAGAAAAATAGATTAACCTCCAGCTCTTTTGTAAGCACAGAAAATTCTGCTCTGTTCATGGTTCACTTCCATGCAAACATGAGTCATATGCAAGGTCATATTCACAGAATCACAGAATATGCTGAGTTGGAAGTGACCCATAAGGATCCTTCAGCCCAACCCCTAGGCCTTGGGCCTGCACAGGACCCTCCTCAAAAGTCACACTATGTGCCTATGTGCCCCTGAGTATCATCCAAACACTTCTTGAACTCTGTCTGGCTTGGTGCTGTGGCCACTTCCTGGGGAACCTGTTTGAGTGCCCAAACTCCCCCGAGGTGAGTGAAGAACCTTTTTTCTAATATCCTACCTAAACCTCCCCTGACACAACTTCAGGCCATTCCCTTGGGTCCTGTCGCTGGTCACCACAGAGCAGAGATCAGTGCTTGTCTCTCCTCTTCCCCTAACAAGGAAGTTATAGATTGGAATGAGGTCTCCCCTCCGTCTCCTCTTCTCCAGGCTGAACAGACCAAGTGACCTCAGCCTCTCCCCATATGCCTTCCCCTCCAGGCCCTTCAACATCTTTGTTGCCCTCCTTTGGATACCCTCCAATGGCTTAATATCTTTCTTATATTGCAGTGACCAAAACTGCCTACAATATTCCACATATAACTTGAATCTCTGTGGCAGTCACATTTAGCAAATGACAGCATGAGCAGCCCTACAGTCAACTCATAACCCTGTCACAAACCTGTATTGACTCATGTTGTTCATACTTCCCTACTATAAATCAGGGTGAGAATGAGTATATAACCATGCAAACTACCACCTAACTTAACTGTTACTCAGAGGAAGGTAAATGAATATATATGTACGGAAAGACACTAAAAAAGTCACTTACTTTGCCCCTTTCCACCTTCCTCACTTTTATCTTTTGTGGCCTTTTACTTACTAGCTACACTCTAAACCTATTCCTTCTTCTTCCAGTCAAACCTATTTTAATTTCTTTCATTTATGTTCATATAGTCATCTGTCCTGCTGAAAAACACAAGCAAAGCAGGATATAATGGAGGGGCAAGGGCAAGAAGAAAGTTATACAATTCAACAGAAATTGCTAGCTCTGTTTGTAGATTGTGCACTGTTAAAATTAAAGATGTACTTTTTTAAAAACATCCAGTGTCAGACTCAAGAGATTCTAAGAAAGAGTTAATGAGTTGCAGGAACATATTTCAAACTGACAATGTAAGTAAGTTGTGTAGGAAGTAAGTTAATGCTTGCTCTACAAAGCCCAAATTAATAATACATACAAGCTAAAAATAGGGACAAAATAAGAAATTGACATGCATAGGTTTTTTTTGTAGGGAGAGAAGGAAGAGAGAGGGTACTTCTCAGAAACCAGTAGTGTACTGCCTCGTTGCAGTCTTCCACAACAGCCAGGCCTTTCAGATTCGAGTTCTGGTAAAGAAGTTATATAACACCCCAAACAGAAATCATGGATGGATCAGAGTTAAAATCTCACCATTTTCTCTTTTCATATACTACTTACAGAGAAATGGCTGAGTTACCAGCATTGTTTGCTTGTATTTGAGTTGCAGGAACAACCTGTATTTTTTGAGCCATTTGGCAAAGCAAAAAGTTCAGATAAATGGAATGTCCACCATTCACGCCTTACATATCTCCCTATTAATTCAGCTTCTCAGACTTCCTGATCTGTCAGCCCCGCTGTTGCAGTTCACATGTAAGTGCCTTGTGGCAAGCTGTACTAGATAACCAAATTGTCAGGTCCACAATTACTTAAAATATTACCGTCTGTCTGCAGATTGGACAACGGATGGCGCCGAGCCACGAGCCATACCTCCAGTAGGCAATAATGCAGGAACCTAATGAAGGCAAGTTACAGACATTTAAACTTCAGAGTTGAAAACCTCGTTGCCTGGAACAATGTTCCACACCAAGGAAAATAATAGAAGTGTATAAGCAGTTAGGATGAATCTGTATTTTCTTACTTAATTTTGTATACAGCACTCACTGAAGAGACCAAGAACCAACATGTGCAAATTCAGTGCTAATGAAAAAAATACTGAACAGGTTCAACTGAATCATTAATTTTAAGGTATTACTTCCTGAAAAAAATGCATTTTTTTCAGTAAGTGAAGAAACAAATAATTAAAATTTTTACCAGTTTAAAATTTGCAAGTCACAAAAATGTGAGGAGATGCAAAATTTATCCTGAAAATCTGGCTTGATGACCAGAGTTTCAAGAGATGAATAAAAACATCAAAATGTGAGTACTTCAACTGTTCTCTAAACTTGCATATTTTCTCATTCAAACAACTTGGTGTGGAATGCACTATATGCTCCATAAAACTAGATGAATGCAGGGAAAGAATCCTACTGGGAACCTGAGGGAGAGGAAGCAAAATGCTACGTAGGATCTTTATGTATAAATTTGAATAGCAGAGCCTCAAAAAAACAAAACAAAACAAAAAGGCAAACACTTTAATCGTTGTGAACTTGGTCTTAATTCTTTAGGACTTCCAGAAAAAAATATTCTCTGAGATAAAGATAATACCAAGCAGAATGTTTTACTCATTCTAAACTAGTTTTTTAATGGTACATTTCCAAACGTTTTTCAGCCTTTTCAGTTTTTTACTACACTGGAAATAAATTATGCTTTTTGACACTTCAAAATTGACAGCAGTTTCAATCCTGCTAGAATAGAAAAAACTGAAGCACACTATTAAAGTGACTGTTTATTCACAAATGTACTTACTCCAGTGTTCATAAAAAAATTATTTCTAATGAAGACTAGAAGTCAGTTAAAAGCAAAGCTTTGAATTTGGGTGCCTGTACTAGTACCAGAAGTTTGTATTCCTGTTCTGGTTTTATCTTTGCAACTTGAAGTTTTTCTTGCTTACCACAGAAAAGATGTCCACAGTTTGTTTCTATAGGAAATGTAGCCTGTTGCAAACAGACTGGACAGGACATATCTGTATAGAAGCGATGCCGATCACCAGCAGAAGCATCCTGCTGGGACACCAGAGAAATGCAAAGGGGATGAGAGATACTATTGTTATATAAGTCTATTGAGTTTAAAACAGTAATAATAAATTAGCATTCACTTGATACAAGTCAAACAGTCAAACACAGAACTGTGAAATGAAAGAGAAATATATTTAAACGCAAAAATCAAACATACTTAATGCATTGATTCACTAAGCAAGTTCTTCTTTTGACAAGCCCATTATCTTCCCTTCATCTCACATATATTTGTCTGTGCTTCATAGTTAAAGACCACACAGAAAGAATCTCCTTGGTTCTTCACTTTAAGTTAGGCTAGACATGCTAGAGCATGAATAACAAACTCAGATCTGTATTGTTATTTCATTATTCTAGACAGTAGTTCCGTTCAGAGCCAGTTAACTGAAATGCATTGCTTACCAGCTGCAGCATTTAGTGTTTCCAAGCCCAAACACAGCCACCAGCTTGTCACTGTCATGAAATAGTTTTCCTCCCCATTTTGCCATATTTGTCTTCCCCATAAATATGCACTGCTATTATTTTAAGTACCATGATGAGACTCTTCTCAACATTCTCCAAAAGTATCATCTTTCACTCTGGGGCTGGGACTTAGCAATTTCCAGTACCTGGTTTAGGCTCTCCCTGTCAGAAGTGGATGCAGTCATAGAATTACGGAATTCTGGTCCTGAGCTGGAAGGACCTTTAAATATCACCAAGTTCCAAGCGCTCTGCCATGGGCAGGGACACATTTCACCAGATCAGGTTGCTCCATGCCCTGACCAACCTGCCCTTGAACATTACAGGGATGGGGCATCCCTAACTTCTCTGGGCAACCTATTCCAGTACCTCACTACTCTCATAGTGAAGAGCTTCTTCCTTAAGTCCCATCTAAACCTAGCCTCTTTCAGTTTACAACCATTGCCCACTGTCCTGTTACTAAAGGGTTTGGTAAAAAGTTTCTCTCTCAGTCCTTGTTGCCTGGCTCTTGTTGCTGTGCCATTGTTCTGCTACACACTGTTAATCAAGCTAAACATCTAACCCCTGTCTTGTGTTGGCAAACTGTACTCCAGATTTCCTTTCTTTTACCATTAAGTTCCCAGGAACACTGCAGGAAGCACACAGCATCATCTAATATACTCCACCTTGTGGCAAAATCTTGTTTGAAAAAAGAGACAGTCAAATATTTAGTTTTAATTACTTAACACATTCATTAAAAAAAGCCTACGTTTTCTCATTACTTGACCAATTTCAGAGATGTCTCTGACCAGTAAGTGAGCTTCTGTAACTTTCAACACAAGCTTCTTCCAGAACCTCAGAGAAGTCTACACTACCCCACACTGGAGAGCTGAATGATGGCAATGCTTAGCACAGCACCTGCTCTGTTTGAAGCTGCTGACGAAGAGCTCGCACTAACTCTTGATTTTCTGGATGTATGTTCTGATGTTCATTTCTGTGAAAGGAAACACAAGCAATAAAAAACACTGTGACCCAACACTGAAAAACAACTCATTGGAAAAAAATATGAAACTTGAACAAAGAGCAAGAAATTATTCTTTCCTGCTATAAAGGATTTTAAAGGAAGTACACAAGTAATTAAGGAAACAGGACATTCATTCTGGATCCTAAAGTTACTTTGGACATTTAAAGCTGAACAGTAGCAAGATTTTTCAGACAGACTCCATAACCCATCATTAAATCATGTTAAAACAATTCAGCCAGGAATCTACAAAAAGTGAAGTTGCTTAAAAGCTTTTGTTTTGTCTCCACTGCTGTTTTTTTATTTGTTGGTTTACTCATAGATTTATTAATTTCTTACTTACTGCCTAAGTTACAGAGTTGAAACCTCCTCTTTCAATTTTATCTGCTACATAACATTTACATAAGAAAGGGTAGACAAACTGTTAGATTTAGAATTTTGAATTTATGTAACTATCAGCAGACTGGATATAAAAAGAAATCATTCTTTTAAAATCACTCTTTTTTAAAAAGAAAGACACTACAGGCAAGAAAATGACAGGTTGGAGATGCCAAGAGGAGTCATAGGGAAAGGATTCACTGAAGAAAGGAGGATGGATATATTACATATTCGAAATTCCAAAGCCAATGGGAACAGAATTGAAATTAAAAAACATGATGACAACAATAAGAGGTGTTGAGTTACAATAAATATTACTCAATAGCATATGCTAAACTGAATTTTTATGCTTTATTTATTCACATGGATTTCAGTGGTGATGCATTCTGCTTAGCAGTGTTGAGGTCTCAGCTGCATGCTGTTCTCCATTTTGGGCTAAATGCATAAAAACATATAGAGAAGTTGGAGGAAGTTCAGAAGAGAATAAGAACTGCTGCCCACATTTTTTAAACATTAAATTAAGAATGAAGAAATGTCAGTTCATATAGAAGACTGATCAGGGAGAGAAAAGGGGTCAGGATAAGGCTTTCATTCTATAAATATGGACAATTATTTCCCAGTTATCTAAGCCTTGTGGAAAAACATTTCTAACTGCTAAGTGTATAAAACCAAAGACTATCTCNCCTTCATTTAACATTGGCAATCATAGTACTGCATTACTGCCATGTTTAACATTTTATCTGCTTCATTCTTTTTTCAAAGAGAAATAGACAAGCCCCATATTCTTCATGCTAACTAAATTAATATCTGTAAAAAGTAAATTTGTTTAACACCAATGTGGATGACATGTATGAAAGTTTTATCCTGGGAAGGCTATATTAAAACTCTTCTTACCCACCGTGGGCTGCCATGAGTCAGATTTTGTGAATGTTGTCTGTCATACATGTTATATGTATAAAAGTATTTTCCTGTTATGATGCTACAAAATGAGCATATTTTGCACCTTCAGTTTGCCACAACTTTTGATATATAATGAAATTCAATTCAATTCAATTCACACACAAGTGGAAGGTATGAATTATAAACCAGTTTAATTTGATTCCTCCATAAACAATTAACTGCAGATTTGCTGCTAAAGCATTCATTCATATGACTTTACCCTGGTATCACATGCTAGGCTGAATACATGAGAGCATTTGTAACACTGTAGAGGTACAACATATACTGTCACTTATGCATAAGAGGAGGAGGTGGCAGCACAACATGCAACATTCAGGAAGGGACAGGCAGAGTTCAAGGCGTATCAAATTCATAACTTCTGTCATGCACTTAGTGTGAGAAGATAAATGAAATAAATGAAAATCAGCATGGTGCTATATAATTAAAGGTATTATCACATACAAGCCACAAAGAAACAAAGTTAGATGCAATGGCTTTTTATTTCCCCACTTCTGAGTACTAGTATTCCAAAACTTGAGGAAAAAAGTCCTAAGATGTGGAAAGATTGTACCATGTACCACAGAGAGCCCCACCAAACTACTATTATTGGAAGGAGGAAGGCAGCCTACTCATACAGCACACAGTCTCACACCAAGAAACTGAGGGACCGTAGTTATGGGGACTGGTGCATCACTGTGCACTGATGGCCATTGATAATTTCCAAGGATTAAGATCTCGCTTCTGCTGAAAATACTGACTTTATCTTATACTCACACCAGAAGTTTGAATATAGGCACAGAAAAATGAGATAAAAAGATCTAAACCTGCAGATCCATGAAGATGAAGTAAGTAAATCACCTGGCTTCCTTTAATTTGTTGAATAGTCTGAATTTTTACAATCTCATTTGTAATGTGACAACCCAGACACCAATTTAAAAGATGACAGAAAAAAATCTGGCTTCATTTTATCAAATTCATAATTTAAAACCATACAGGCTTTACAAAAGTATTATATTGTGCCTGAACTAAACATCTGCAACTTGTATATGTGTTAACTACGGCTAGTAAGTTTGTCTGCCAGAAACCTGAACACTTTCAGCTCATGCCTTCATGTGATGCTTCACTGAGTTCTCACTGCTGGAAACAAGTACAGCCATCATATCCCTGAATGGTTCTTTCCATATTCTGCTTCTGCTCCCTAAAATCTACTGCAAAATGTACTCCTTGCTTCTACTTTTTTATTCCATTCCCAAAACTATTCATTGCCCTAAGTTTTCTTTCATGTATTCTTATCCAGGACCTGTTCCTACCCAACTTAAATATTTCAGATATCACGTACAGAAGCACGGGTGGCAAAGAGACTGGGCTAATGCACACAGTATAAAGAACACACAGACCACTGTAATGCTTAAGATAACAAGATAAGTAAAAAAAAAATACTCTTTTCCCCCACTTTGTGCTACATAAATTAAAAGTACTATAATTTTAGTACTGTACAGATTTTCTATCACACTGTGCAGATTTTGATGGTGACAAGACAAAGGAAGTAAAGTGCTGCTGAATACATGCAATTTCAGAAAGTACCAGAAGGCAGAGCAGAGAGGCAGGAGGATGCTGATAAGACTTTCAGTCTTCACAGAATCACAGAATCATGGAATATGGTGATTTGGGAAGGACCCACAAGAATCATCGAGTCAAACTCCTGACCCTACGCAGGACACCCCCAAGAGTCACTCCATGTGCCTGAGAACATTGTCCAAACATCTCTTGAACTCTGTCAGGATTGGTGCTGTGACCACTGCCCTGGGGAGACTCTTCAAGGGCCCAGCCACATATTGGGTGAAAAGCTTTTTCCTGTTATCAAAACTAAAGTTCTCCTGACTCAGCTTTGTGCCATTTCCTAGAGTCCTGTCACTGGTCAAGACTAATACAATGCAGAAGTGTCTTAATTGTTTGCATATCCAGAAAATAAACCATCAAAGCATGTAACAGGATCCACAGACAAACTTTTTACTGAGCTCATTACACTGCAGAGGTAGTTAGTAACTAGCNGTATTGTGATCTATTCCTCACTAGAAGTTAAATAAAAAAAAAAAACCAGGTTGTAATGCTTCCAGGGATATCTATGCAAGCTGATCCTCTATCAGAGATGAGGGCTGGACTGCTTGAATTTTCAGGGCATTTTCTGGCTGCAGTTCTAGTCCATCATTTCCTCAATGGCACTAGGAGCTTCTGCAATATTCTCCTTCATTTAACATTGGCAATCATAGTACTGCATTACTGCCATGTTTAACATTTTATCTGCTTCATTCTTTTTTCAAAGAGAAATAGACAAGCCCCATATTCTTCATGCTAACTAAATTAATATCTGNCTGTCACTTATGCATAAGAGGAGGAGGTGGCAGCACAACATGCAACATTCAGGAAGGGACAGGCAGAGTTCAAGGCGTATCAAATTCATAACTTCTGTCATGCACTTAGTGTGAGAAGATAAATGAAATAAATGAAAATCAGCATGGTGCTATATAATTAAAGGTATTATCACATACAAGCCACAAAGAAACAAAGTTAGATGCAATGGCTTTTTATTTCCCCACTTCTGAGTACTAGTATTCCAAAACTTGAGGAAAAAAGTCCTAAGATGTGGAAAGATTGTACCATGTACCACAGAGAGCCCCACCAAACTACTATTATTGGAAGGAGGAAGGCAGCCTACTCATACAGCACACAGTCTCACACCAAGAAACTGAGGGACCGTAGTTATGGGGACTGGTGCATCACTGTGCACTGATGGCCATTGATAATTTCCAAGGATTAAGATCTCGCTTCTGCTGAAAATACTGACTTTATCTTATACTCACACCAGAAGTTTGAATATAGGCACAGAAAAATGAGATAAAAAGATCTAAACCTGCAGATCCATGAAGATGAAGTAAGTAAATCACCTGGCTTCCTTTAATTTGTTGAATAGTCTGAATTTTTACAATCTCATTTGTAATGTGACAACCCAGACACCAATTTAAAAGATGACAGAAAAAAATCTGGCTTCATTTTATCAAATTCATAATTTAAAACCATACAGGCTTTACAAAAGTATTATATTGTGCCTGAACTAAACATCTGCAACTTGTATATGTGTTAACTACGGCTAGTAAGTTTGTCTGCCAGAAACCTGAACACTTTCAGCTCATGCCTTCATGTGATGCTTCACTGAGTTCTCACTGCTGGAAACAAGTACAGCCATCATATCCCTGAATGGTTCTTTCCATATTCTGCTTCTGCTCCCTAAAATCTACTGCAAAATGTACTCCTTGCTTCTACTTTTTTATTCCATTCCCAAAACTATTCATTGCCCTAAGTTTTCTTTCATGTATTCTTATCCAGGACCTGTTCCTACCCAACTTAAATATTTCAGATATCACGTACAGAAGCACGGGTGGCAAAGAGACTGGGCTAATGCACACAGTATAAAGAACACACAGACCACTGTAATGCTTAAGATAACAAGATAAGTAAAAAAAAAATACTCTTTTCCCCCACTTTGTGCTACATAAATTAAAAGTACTATAATTTTAGTACTGTACAGATTTTCTATCACACTGTGCAGATTTTGATGGTGACAAGACAAAGGAAGTAAAGTGCTGCTGAATACATGCAATTTCAGAAAGTACCAGAAGGCAGAGCAGAGAGGCAGGAGGATGCTGATAAGACTTTCAGTCTTCACAGAATCACAGAATCATGGAATATGGTGATTTGGGAAGGACCCACAAGAATCATCGAGTCAAACTCCTGACCCTACGCAGGACACCCCCAAGAGTCACTCCATGTGCCTGAGAACATTGTCCAAACATCTCTTGAACTCTGTCAGGATTGGTGCTGTGACCACTGCCCTGGGGAGACTCTTCAAGGGCCCAGCCACATATTGGGTGAAAAGCTTTTTCCTGTTATCAAAACTAAAGTTCTCCTGACTCAGCTTTGTGCCATTTCCTAGAGTCCTGTCACTGGTCAAGACTAATACAATGCAGAAGTGTCTTAATTGTTTGCATATCCAGAAAATAAACCATCAAAGCATGTAACAGGATCCACAGACAAACTTTTTACTGAGCTCATTACACTGCAGAGGTAGTTAGTAACTAGCCCTTATCTCCCTCTCCAAGTAACCTTTCATCATCGATGTATCATCTCCTGAACTTCAATTCTGACAATTTCTCTTATGGACATATCTTGCTCAGTAAATTCCATAATGCCAATGTGTCACTAAAACTGAGTTCTCTTGGTTGCAAAATCTCTTCTGCTTTCAGTCTAGAGAACATCAAAACATAAAAACAAAAAGAAGAGAAACCATTCTGAAGCTCAGACTCATTTCCCCTAAACACAAAGATAATTCTTAGGTTGCAAAGAGAAACTCTGAAATGAAAACAAGCTTTGATGACTTGACTATTAAAGTTACTGAATTCTGAACTTAGCATTTTGATTTGTGGAAAGCATAAGAAAGTCCACTCTTTTATGGCATTTTCATCCATAAATAAATTAGTAATTTTATTTGGGTTTGGAGCTTTTTGGTTTGGGCTTTTTTTTTTTTGAGGAGAGTACAAGTAGAACATGCATTGGAAGATTATACCCAATTCTAATTTTGAAGTCACTGTTGACAAATCTGTACTTTGTAACCAAACACAACACAGTAGTCATAGAGACTGTGAATTCAGCCATTTTCAGTTTTAAGGAATGATGAACATTGTTATCCTGAAGATAAGGAAGAGTTAAACTCCATTTTTGAGAAATGCACCATTTCATTCTGTCAGTTAGATCATAAGACAGAGTAAGTGATCAAACAATCACTTCCCTAATGTCAAAAAGTCACAGCTTTTAAGTACCAATGCAAAAATTTGTTGAGAAAGTTAGAATTTTATAAATGCAGGTATGTTGATTAATTCCTGTCAACATATTCTCACCTTAAAAGCGTATATACCAGTGCAGCAATGAAAGTGAAACTGAGCACAACTGCCACCAGTACCTGGTCACTTATTCCTTCTATAACTGAATCATTATCTAGCTTCAACCTCTGAACTTCTGCTTGGTGACTGGCCATCACAGCTCTAAAATGTAAAAAGAAATATATACATATACATATATATTAAAACATATGTGCACACACATACAGTTTAAACATAGCTACAAACAATATGTATACTCATCTATTCATATACACAACAAATTCCTGAAGCAACAGAATAGTCATTGCTGGGCAGAAAAAAGGTGAAAGAAGAAAGAATGGATCTATTTTTACCTAACACTGAGCTTGCTGTAGAGGTCTTGTGCAGTAGCAACAAATATTAAATGACTGTCTTGTGATTTAAAGATTTTTTTTTAAAAAAAATCAGTCAGGTAAGCTTGGAACCTTTACAAGGTAAATTGCATAGGAATAGGTCATTACTCAGTTGGACATATTCTAAGGACAATTTATTAAAACAAAATTATAATGAGACTGCATTATCGAGTGTTTTAGCTACTGCACATCACATCATTCCTGCTAGGCTAAGACAACATAGAAACCTAATTTTCACTACTTATGTGAATAAAGAAACAAGGCCATTTGGGGTTTAGCTCGTTTTAGTGTTAAATGCCCATTTGAACACACAGGAATCACACAATGCATTTTATACTTTTATATGTCTTCTCTGTGCTTTACCATCCTTCAGCTAGAAACACAGGGCAAGCTCAAAAGCAAAAGAGTATTATGAGGCTTCCCTGGTTAGATGAATTTGTTTTATATTCATTTCACATATGGAGCCATCAGCATGACTGGCAATTGCTAACATTTATTAACCTACATCACTAACCTACACCTGGACACCTGAAAACCAAAACCATTTCCAACACACTGCTAAATCATTCCTGTTGCAATCACAAAGTGAAATGAACTATAGCTGTGAATATTATAAAACCAGAAGGGTGAAGCTAACTCTGGCAAATGACATAAAAAGTCATACTGAAGCTATGTCCATACACAACTGCAGCATTTTTCATACGCAGCTGACATAAAATCCCAGTATCTGTTTCTGAGGGAAGATAAGACTGGCATCTGTTCTGTTTCCCAGTCTCCAGTGTGTGTGCCTTAAGCTTGAAAGCATTCATCAATGTATCTTTACACTTCACAGCTCATGTGTAATTTTTTAATTTAAACTTTGCTGTGTAGCAAACATCACCAGATACCCTCTGGCCCTGAATTAATTGCAAAACTGAAATGGAATACAAGTCATCAGGATTTTAGTGGATACCTGGAATGACTACCTCGGCAATATTTCTACATGCCAGGCTATTGCTAATATGCAAGTGTAATCTTTTCCATAAGACACCTACTCTCATTCTCTAGACTTTCTCCAGTATGAGCAATGGAGCTTTTTCCCAGGAGCTGCCCTCTGTAGCAGCAACACAAGAAAAGATGATACATTGTAACACTATCATTAAGTGCCATAAGAGCAGAGCAAACTTGTGGAGAATGGAGATTCCTTTAATTGTTGTTGTATTTTTGGGCTTTTACTGTGAAAACCAAAATGGAATAATGAACTATATATGAAGTGAAACAATACACTAAGTTATCCTAAGCATTCCAGTCTGAACTGAGACTATTATTTCTGTGACTATAATTTTTTGCTAATTACAGCTTTCCACAAGCAACTGTGTCATAGTCTAACTACTGAAATGTCATTTAGTATTTGGAAGGAGTAACTTCTCCCGAAGGTGGAACACCAGTGACTCATCACTAGGCATGTTTAAAGTAGGTCAGTATTAACACAAGTTTCATATATACTAATGAATAAAAGACCAGATCTTTTGGAAAGGTCTTACATAGCAACATGAGCTTACACAGGTAGTTACAGCATTTCCCTGCATAGCTTGTGACATAATTACATTCCTAAGTTAAAGCCACAAGGTTAAGATGTTGTGTAAGTTTTCTGAGCAGCAGTTCCCTGGGTGCTGAGGATCTGGACTGGTAGTTGTGCTGTGATGCCTCCCCAACTCAACATTCCCAACCTGTATACTTAATTTCCTTTCACATACAAGCCTGATGATGCCTCTCTCTCTTACAATACACCATTCTGGGTCAGCCATTTTCCACTGTGTTACACTGTCATTTCTGGCTTGATTACTCAGAACAAAACCAGAAGTAAATGCCAGGGGACTGGTATGTGGTAATCCTTCCAGTGTCCTGCTTTAGTTCTGGTAAAATAGACCAGCATAGCAAGAAGACCTACATCCCATGAAGTACTACCTGTGGCAGAGACATGCAGATAATTTAACTGTACTTTTAGAAGGCAAGTGCTTCTGACACTAACACTTGAAAGGCTTCCTACTTGGTGCACTTCGAAACCAACTCATGAATTGTCAATATCACACCAACTCAACTCAGTTTCCCTTTACAGCCTTCAAGACATTGACACTAGAGCTCTGCCTCCCTCTCCATATGTTCCTTGCAACAACACTCTTAATCCATACCTGCCTACCATTAATACTACTCTCCACATCTGCTTGCCTTCATGTCTTCTCATGCACTTTTCTTGAAATACCTCTGCAGAGGTTAGCAGCAGAACATGACAAAGAACCACACAGATCCTCACCTTTTATTCCTTCTTGCACATATACTTGTATCTACTTCACCCCTTCACTTTGTAAACACATATGACTTTCAGGTGGCCATTTTCACACAAGCCCGGTGTCTAAAAGACATTCTTGCACAGTCTTTCTCCTTAAATAAAATGCCACTCTCCTTCAGACACTTTTATTCACTTATGTACTAATACCACAAAGATGTTCAGGGGGTGGAGTGGAATTGCTGGCTCAGTCTCACTCTCAGCCACCTCTATAACTGAATTCTAAGACAAGCTATCCATGCTTAAGACTCATGTCGTTCATATTTTAACTTACTTGCTGTTTCTGTACAGCCAACAAGTGCTATGCATATTTTCCTCATTACCTCTATCCCTTTTTCTGAACCCGATCGTTGCACGGGAGAGCTGACACAAACTGTGCAGACTAGGAACTACTAACGGAAGGGTAACTGTTCAAAAGACAAATACATAGTTTCTCTGAACTCAATCCTCAGTAGAGACAGTAACAAACTCCTTTCCTCCTCTTATGTCTGAGTTAGAATGTTAAAAAAGCGGTGGCTACAATGTTAAAATATGCCATTAGAAAAATGACTGAAGGAGGAAGGAATTTTCTCCCTTCAAGTCTGTTTTGAATATTTTGCAACAAAATATCTCAAACTTGTAGTTCATGTTTCTTAAGGTGGAACCCCAGCAGCCCATGAAGACGTCTCTAGTGGTTTGAATGCATGATAGGCTGGGCAACAGTACTAAAATAGCTGCTAAGGAATCTTGCCTCATAGTGCATATGTTTACCAGAGGTGCTCTTTCAGCTGGTACAACTAATAAACAAGTTATTGGAGATTTAAATATTGCAATGAAGAAGTTTCAGCCTTCAGAGACAACCAGCATTGATAAGGACTGAAAGTCA
>VWZD01001727.1:0-16934 GCA_013396695.1 Sakesphorus luctuosus
CAGCTCAACCCAAGACACTGGTTTACAGAGCTATAGAAATATTGAGTCTACTACTTGTATAAATAAGCATAAGATTTTGTATTGTTTTCAGGTAAATGTGAGTCCTGGGCTGTGGTTTGGAATTTAAACTCTCAGATCTCAACAGACACAGAGTATGAACTGAAAATCCAATTTCTTTCTTTCTGCACTTCTGTGTTAATACGTGCTCCCCATTAATCTCTTTCAAAGCTGACCAGAGTTAAGAAAAGATCCTTAAACAGGCATTAGATCAACCATTATTAAAGGGCAATGGTTCTGATCAAGAAATCGAGGTAGTGATTTATCAGTGATATAATAGCTAGACTACGCGGTCCCGTGGTGTAGTGGAGAGCACTCTGGTCTCCGAATCCGAAGGTTGCGAGTTCGAGTCTCAGTGTACGGACCGCCCCGACAGTTAAATGCCTCTCTGCCATCCGATCCTGTCAGATTTTGGATGCCAAGCAGGGTCAGCCCCGGTTAGTACCGGGTGCTGTGACAGTCCTGAGAACTTCACTGTCACTGTCCAAGCTTGCTCAGCCATGGCAAATGAGCCTTAGGACTTAAATGGTGGGGCCAGTTCTGCGCACGCTGTGCCTCACCTAAAAAAAACAAATCCACTGCACAGGCTCGGAGGGCACACCCACGTGGGGAGTGCACTTCCCAAATCTGTGTTTGCGAAGATTGGCCATTATAATAGCTAGACTAATATATGTAATATTGTCTTTCATATTAAAAATATATATATAGTACCCTAACAGACTAATGGCAAGTTACACAGAATTTTGGGAAAATTCTGCTTCAGTCCAAATTTAGTTCATAATAAAGTTTAATCAAAACCCACATATTCTGTAGCTGTGTGCTCTAGAGAAAATATTGAAAAAGTCAGAAATCTGGCTTAAAATTTATAAGATTTGAAATCCATTAAAAGTTTAAGGCTTTTCTAGATTTTTTTACCCACTCTTTATTACACTTCCACTCTGCTTACATTGCTATAAATAACATCCAAAAAGTAAATATGTATCATTAAATAGCAATGAGATAAAGTCTTTGAGTTCTCCTCACAGCTAATGCAATGTAACTTGGGAGTGGTATAGAAGTTCATAGAACTTTGCCGGTGGGGATTTACTGTGAATGAGAAAGAAAACTTGACTGTGCTATATTATCTATACATGGCTGATTTATATATATAAAAAAATGGCTGTTGGCTTTCAGATTTTAAATTAAAGTAACATTAAAAATTAATTCATTTAATGATGTCTTAAAAGTTTTACTTTCTGAATGAGCGAAATGTTTGTGTCTTACAACAACCAATGGTCTCTTTCACCAATATAGTGTCAGGTGATAGACACGAAGACAAAAAATCATTGCATTTATTGCTAGATATATTTTTCTGTTCTACAGATATCCAATAGTTATTAAAATGGAAAAGGAAAACCTGCAGCCATGATTCTTTTGATTTAACCATGCTTAACTCTCAGCACTGTAAATGTGGTAACTTAGCTGCTCAGTAATTTTTCTTTATTTCTGTGCTTAGTGGATTGAGTTCTGACACGTGATGACCTGCCATTAATGTAGATATTGCTCAGTTCTCATAAAAAAAGGAGAAAAATTATGCCCACACCTCTCCTTTGAAGGTCTGCAAGATCACTAAGTCCAACTGCTAACCCAGCATCACTGTGTTCATCATTAAACCATATCCACAAGTGCCACATCCACAGACATTTAGAATACTTCCAAGGATGGTGATAACCCCTTCTGTGAAAAATTTTTTGCTAATAACCAATCTAAATCTCCCTTGCTGCAACTTGAAGCCATTTCCTCTCATCCTGTCAGTTATTACCTGGGAGAAGGGACCAACCTCCACCTTGCTCTACCCTCCTTTCAGAGAGTTGTAGAGAGCCTCCTTTTCTCCAGGCTAAACACCTCTAGCTCCCTCAGCTGCTCCTCATAAGATTTGTGCTCCAGACTCTTCACCAGCTTTTTTGCCCTTCTCTGATCCCATTCAAGCCCGTCAATGTCCTTTCTGACCTGAGGGGCCCAGAGCTGAGGTGTGGCCTCACCAGTGAGGACAATCACTGCCCTAGTGCTGCTGTTCACAACACTTTTGATACAAGCCAGGGTGTCATTGCCCTTCTTGGCCACCTGTGCACACTGGGACATTAATCATTTGGTTTTTAAAGTCACCTCTTGTGCCACATGTGTATCCCTTCACTGAAGAAAAAGATATCTGCACCAAAGGAAAAAATTGCACAGCATTTCAGTTTTTCCACTTGAACATATTTCCACTGTGTGTCCTTTGGTTCACTGTTATGCCCTGCATCTCATTTTCTGACCCTTGCATATTCAGAGAGAAGCACAAACTTACTGGTTACATGACATGTGATTTCACAATATGCATTATAGAAACTATTAAATATAGATAACTGATTGTCTCCTCGTGGGCAATTATTTTTGGGGGGTGTTTTTGCTTTTGTTATGAAGTCTATTTTCCTGAGATGAAACATTTTAACATTATATGTCTTTTTCATGCTGTCAGTGAAACCCCTTCACCCTTGTTTTTTCTCTTTGAAACCTACATTTTGAGTAGTATTCTTGACAAGGTGCAATAAAATTAGTACCATTAGCTGCAGTCTACACAGCATCTGACCTCTCAGAAAGAGACTAGAGCCCTTTCCTAATCATCAGCCTCACTAATTGACCCTTCTTTTTGCAAAGGTTGTTGCAGTTGGGAAGCATTTCAGCTTGACAGCCTCTCTAGGCTATTTGCTTCAATAAACTCAATGTCCTTTTTCTGTAAGCTGGGAGATAGATAATCATGTCACATTATATAGATATTAAACATAAAACATTCTTTTTATTTTAGCCTAAAATACATCTCACTAATAGGAAGAAAGCCGTATTTTTAACAGGTACAAGTATACATCATAAGCAATCACAAAAGGGAGAAAAATCTGTTCCTTGAACAAACATTCCTGAACAATTTATTGGAATATTATATTGGTGGAGTTATACGTCTTTTCACACACAGAAGACACTTGATTTTCAATTTCGCATTAAAAAATGAAAATATTAAAATCCCAGTAATCCTTTTTATGGTCAATGTCTTGATCTTATTACTAGTTGAACAATCTGGGTTTTTTCCCTATATATTCTCATGCTGTTTCATGCAATTATGCAGAACTATGCAGACTCTTCTGTTGTCACAGGAGAAAGTGACACAAGGATAAGAAGCATAATGACTATTTGTCCATTCCCAAGTAAGATAAAAGCGGAGTGAAAGCACTCTGAAGAGAGACACAAGTGAAATATTTAATGAAACTCCTTATCTTATTATTCTGGACCTGTGTCTCAGCAATCCACTGCTCTTCTAGCTGGACTCACCTGTGAGAAAGTCAGTGGTGATTCATGGTCAGACCAATGAGCACAGGCACAAGGTAGGAAGCTGGGACCACTCCTTTTCAGAGCCAGGACTGAAGTACCAGTCTGTCTTTCTGTGCACCTTCCATTCTGGGAGCAATGACTGAGGTCTGCATGCTAACAAATGCATTAGGTAAAATTTTTGTTTTCTGTGCCCATTCTAGCTGCACAATTTCCCCAATATCACCTTTTACAGACTGGGTGACATTACTTTGAAGCTGTAGACAGAGAAAGCTTGTGTCCTGAGGAGTTGAGAGTAGAATTTGGTGCTTTTTTCCCCCCAGTGCAAGAAAATTAGCATTTCTAATAATTATGCAAAAAAATAAAATACATTTGTATATTTTATTAATTTTCCATAATTTAATACTGCCTATTCTATTCAGTCAGGCAAGCATTCTTTTTCTTTTGACAGGCCAGTAAGATATCATTAATTTTTCATTCTCATCAATCACCACGGTAAAGGCCATCTGAGAAGGTTTTGTACTTAGGTTGGTAATTTGTCATGACAACTTTGCAAGGTGGTTTTAATGCCTTCTCTTAACTGATTAAAAATGTCTTATTTACTTCAATTAGTTTCTCCAGTGAGACACTGTGGTTTTATACAAAATGAATTGTTAATTGCTCCCTAAAGCCTAGGTAGACACCTGCTTTTCTATTAAAACTCAGATCAAACTGCATATGTGGTGAGGGCTAAAATTAACTCTATTGTATAGGCGAAGGACAGAGACTTAGGGTCTTGTAATTTCTGTCACTGCTATTTTTGACTTAAAATAATTTCTGTTTTTCAGTTAAGTATTAGTTTTGCAATATATAAAAAGTAATAAGCAAAAGCTATTTAGGTTTTACTTGCTTGCTAGAGACTACTACCTTAAATATGTATTTATGTAAATATCTGCATTGCCCTAAGTGATAGGTGCTTCATAAATCCTTTGTAAACCTAGTGAATTAAACAACCTTTCAATGACAATCTTTTAAGCTTAACTACTCAGCTCTTTATAACCTATTTAATACTGACAGATGATAGAGAAAGCAATAAAGAAGATTTAAATGTCCACACTAAAAATCTTCAAGGTTTCATGGTCCAGTCTTTAATCATGTGGCAGTATTTGTTTTCTGTATGTATGCAATTCTCATAATGACTTTAATATTTTCACATGGTGAGGTCATACAACTATAGTATGGAAAACAATTGTCTACAGCTGATTTCACTAGGTCACCAACACATTCTGCAGCTGGTATGAGGCCATAATTAGTGAAATTAATTAGCCTTAGGAAACTAAGCCATGTGATGTATGCTTTAATACACATACTCGTTGCTATGGTAGCCTGAATAGGAGTGTGTCTCAAGCTGTTGGGCCCCTGATTTTCTTTCATAATGAGTAGTGACAGGGTGTGGAAGTGCAGATAAAGTAGATCCATTTATTGGACATGGTCAACTGCAACAAATAGTAAATAAAGAGACACTAGTACCTGAAGCCATAGTTTAGTAGAAACCAAAATGTAGCATTTAAGCTTTGCTATGAAAATCTTGACTATTTTCAAACTCTTGGCATTGTCAGAATTTTATGGCACTGATCAGAAAGAGTGGAGGCAAGTTAAAGTTGTGGTTATGCTTTTCCTTCACTGTATTGATTTCTTTGTTTACTTGCTTACATTCTAAATCCTTCTGAATACAAACAGATCAATGCTCTCAGGCAGATATGGCAGAAAGACCTTTTCAATCACCTTTTCTTCACCAATACTGAAGAATTTAATAATTTTTTTTCAATAATGAAACACAGCACAATTTTTCAAGATGCATGTTTAAAGATATATTTATTTGGAAAAATTAAAAAAGAAAGAACCTATGGCTATAAGGCATTTATAGGACTTCTTTGACTGTAGGAAGTCAAAATTTTAAAAGAAAGTCCTAAGACAATTCCACACCTTTTTTTATTTTGCACAAAGTTTGTGCTGGCTGATACAGAATTTCTTGGTGTTTGGATTTAGAACACTACTATGTGACCCTAAACTTTATTCCTTAACTTCAGTAATTTCAGAATCTTTTAAAAAAGATATAGATGAAAGAAGATTTCATTACTGTAAGTATAGTGACACATGGGTTGAAAAGTAAAAAATAGTACTGGGAGGTGGCTTGAGGTCTGATGCATTACAATTGCTGGAATGCTCTATATAGTTAGTGAAATTTAATTATGGGTTATATTTGGCTCCTGTGGTATAGAGCTGGGTAGTTTCCTAAGGACTCACTGAAGTAAATGGTTTAGTTTCTACCAATAGCTTACATAATGACAACATTTCTGCTGAGATTCAGTGAAGCAGTTTATCTGCTTTTTATAATTATCTGAAAGGAAACGTGGCTCAGGTACCACCCTCCTCTTGGAGGTTCGATGCCAATACTGCTAAAAAAAAAAAAAAAATATTTTTCCTGACGACTACAAATAACGGCATAGCTAGAAGTTCTTAAGAGGTTAAGGAATAATTTTGAAAACTTGGAATATAGAAAACACACCCAAAATTTTACACATTCTTTATACAAATGTAAATACTATCAAATTTCCAACTATCCAAATTTAAACTTTGATGATAGTAAAAAGGAAGTGGTTAATTTCTAAGCTACCACAGCATAACTTGCTTGCTACAGGAGCTGTTGAGAGAGCTCTGTAGCGAGAAGTCAGGGCTGCCCTGGGCCAGACATGTCCCGTTCCAGTCAGCTCCAACCCACCCACTGAAGCACACGCCTGAGCCCCTCAGCCATTCTGAGTGTGAAAATGTATTTAAGAGCATGGAAATGCCACAAAGGCAGAGGAAGAGTGAAAAAGGTGTGAGAATTGGCTCTGCAAACAGCAAGGTCAGAGACGAAGAAGATGAGGTATCCCAAACGATGAAGTACCATCATCAGCACCTGGAGAGACCATAGCAGAGCAGAGGGTATTTCCTGAAGGAACTGAGGGCCAAGAATAGCCCACACTAGGGAAGAGACCATAGCAGAGCACAGGGTATTTCCTGAAGGAACTGAGGGCCAAGAATAGCCCACACTAGGGAAGAGACCATAGCAGAGCACAGGGTATTTCCTGAAGGAACTGAGGGCCAAGAATAGCCCACACCAGGGAAGGTTAACTTGGAAAACTGCAGCCATTGGAAGGGCCCATGGTAGAAAAGAGAGAAGAGGGAGCAGCAGACAGTACATGTTACAGACTACTCACAGCTCCCATTCCGACACCCCTGTGCTGCTCAGGGGTTGTACAGGAATCAGGAGAGAAAGAACAGATCTTGGTGGGGGAAAAGATGTTGTTTTAATATTTGTCTGTTTCTTACTCCCCAAATCCCTCTATTTCAAAAAGTTCAGTTAACATTCCATAAGTAGAGTCTGTTTTGCTTATCATGGTAATTGATGGTTGCTGTCCCTATGTTTACCTTGACCCAGGATCTTTGACATTCCAAATCCTCTCCTTACCCCTCTGAGGAGAGGAGTGGATGAGCAGCTGAATGGGAGGTTGGCTGTTGGGCAAGGATAATCCAGTTGAAATGCTTGGAGCACTGCTCCAACTTCAAGCAAACCTGATGCAAACTTTTAACCAAATTACTTAGCTTTTTAGCTCATTTACATACTTGTAGCAGTGAAATGTGATCCAAAGTTTTGCCTTCAGGTACAGCAACAAAACTAGTTAGCATACCAGGCCTGACACTGAATTCACATCGATCTGTACCAGCGGTAACTCCAGTTCATCTTATTCATGTAGTCAGAGATCAGAATATTATATATATTATTTATTAATTTTTGACAAGGTACTAAATTAAATCAATAGCAAAACTTGCTAATCATGGCCAGGTTTTAACACACTATGTTTGTCATGTCACCATTAGAAGCTGTGCAATAACATAAATAGCTTCAGTATTTTAAAAATTAGTAATTGATTTAGTGTAAACAGTGCCATTAAGGAAGGGTGACAATTCCTTATTTTTTATGCATATTTTTCTGGAAAATGTGATTAAAGAAATTTGCTGGGTTTTGGTTCAAGTAATTTTAGTTAGTAGAAATGTATGATATCATGGCAGATGAAACAACACCCTAAGACCTGACTTAGCCTTCTGGCCACTCCTAAACTTGGCTCTCAAGTCTCTCATCCCACTCCCCACCTAGACCTGCTAGATGTTTGCTGGCAATTGCATGCTGACATGCATACTCACACAGGGTCTTAGGGAGAGGATCCAAGAACTGGATACTGGAGGGACCAGGAAAACTCCAGTAGAGACTGTGAGATCTAGATGTTGGTTACTGCTAAGGTTAGGAGTGAGAACCGTCTATGGAGACATCTGTTTGCATGTGTTTATGCAGGAAGTCACAACGAAATCTAGGGATTAGGTAGACTGAGTGCCAACCCAGGCAAGTTAGTGGAGAGAAAGATCATGTGGCTGTCTGTCCACGTGCTGTGCAAAAGGGGTCTGAGTATCAGCAACTAGAGTAGGGCTGTGGCCTTACAGGCTCACATGTCCAGGTGCCAGTGATGGGGAGACCTGTGATCCGGTGGTAGCTGTGGCACAGAGTGTCTGAGCCCAGCTGCTGGAGGGATCCACACAGTGGATATGTCTATATAGGCATATATGTTCCACTAATTGACCTTTGTCCTCATTAGTCAAAGATGAGAACAGGATAAGGATATTGAATTTCATTGTATGAGTGCACTCCCTGTCCTTGCTGTGGTCTGTGTGACCAGCAGTGTGTACATACATATATAAACTCGGTGTATGTGTGTGTGTGCTTGCGTGCCTATTGGAAACAGGCACAGCCTCACTACTGGATGGACCTGTGAATGTGGAGATGTAGCAGCCTTTTTCCCATGTGGCTACTGGATTAGGAGACTCCTAGCACCTTTCCTTGCAGGTAATTATCTACTTTTCTTTGAGTGTAACTCCTTTTACAAACAGGAAAATGTTGTCATACTGGTCATAAGTGTAAAAATAAAATATTTTGAGTAGAAAAAGAAGCAGCTAACCATTCTGCTCTTATATGTCTCTACAATTTGTATTTCTAGACATACATAATCTAATTCAGGAATAATAATAAAAAGGTCTGCAAAGGTTAGATACTGAAGTAATAACTTATTGAAAAAAAACACAGAAAATGAGAAATTTTGCCATGCTGTTCTTCTACTGCTAATCACAAATACTGCTTCAGGTAGCAATGTCATTGTGCTTTGACAAAGTTAAAATCAAACCTTGGCTTCTCTAAAGATATGAAAATACTCACCCGTGTCTCAGTACTAACATAACACTATCACAATCCTGTCAATATATTTGAAGAAAAATAGCTTTTCATCTGAGATGAGTTACATTTTTTTAGATCACTTACATATATGGCTGAATAAAAATGCACCTGCAAAAACTTCTATTTCTAGAATAAAGATAAAAGTTTTCCTAAAAGTGCAGCAGTCATTAACTCTCATCCTCAAGGGTTCAAAATTACACTGTTAGGAGTATTTTCTTTTTAAGAAAATTTCCATTGCTTTGAATAGCAGTTTTGCCTGCATAAAGAATACAGAGAGAGTACATAAAGCACAGTGAGGCTGTCATGCTCAAAAATTGCTTTGTCCTGCAGGGCCAAGGCTTAGACTGTTGGATCTCTTGATACCAGCAGCTTCTTTTAATGTCTAGTTTTCTTTTGCCAAATCACAAGCTGGCTTAAACTATTCAAGACCCATCTTCTGCTTCCTACCTCATATGAGCAAGTGAAAGAAGACAAATGAGTGAGAGGAGATCAGCTGATTAGCAGAGGTAAATAGAACATTTCAAAGCTTGGAGGTCAGTGTAAATGCCTAACTAGAAGAACATCACTAGGTTTTATTAAAGCAAATATGACTACCTGGATGCTTAAATGCAAATAACCAGCCATGTGTATTAGGTCATTTGTTGAGCTCACAGGATCAAATGATTAATAATTCTCACATCAATACAGTTCTATTAATATTTCAAATGTTTCCCAAACACTGTCTAATTAGAGAAACTTAATGTCAATTTAATTAGTCAGTCCACCCTGTGTGACTAGTAAGTGTTTTATAAATAATTCTTATGCTGAACAAAGGCACAGGGACATCAAGATTGGGACTAGAAATCAAGGTGAGTCTCAGCAGCCTTCTTCCCTGTCCTGCCTCTCTTCTAGGACAGTCACAAGGAGTTAAGTGCAACCCATTTACAAATGAAACTGAGCTGCTTCTGAGCCTGGAAGAGTCCAATGTAACCATCAGGCACTTCTTGGCAACTCTCCAATGCACCCTATCAACCACCCCTAAAATCTGTTATTGGATTAAACTGATGTGTCTGGCTCCACATTTAGAGCTCTTCAGTAGCTTCCCAAGGACATCTGTCATGATTGTAACTGGCTATACTTGCCTATAACCTACCTCTATCTGCACTTGCACCTCTTTATTCCTGCCAAGCATTTAGCCTACTACCATTATTTAATAACATATGGGACATCAGGCATAGCCTGGGATCACACTGTGTCAGGCATTCCATACGTTTGTGGTAAGCTACCCTACGACAAATAAAATAGGAGAAATCACCATTTCTTTGTCAGAAGATATACAGAAACTGATAGCGATCTCTAGTTCCATGTGGAACATTGCTACCACATGGTAAAATATTATTAGTAAGAAAAAAAGATGTCTATTAAGTAAAAAGGGAAAAAGCCCCCACCTTGTAAATTATCATCTAGATTTATGAGAAATATAGCAAGAATACAATGGCATCCATTTCAACATGTGCAGCCAAAAAGAAGAGGCACAAACCATTCTTTAGTATCTTGAGACTGCACTAAATTGGTTTAATCCAGAGAGAGCTGAGTGCTTGCAGGGACAGAGAACCCACTTGGGCAGCAGATAAAAAGGTGCTAGAAGTGAAGTTCTCCCCTCACTTTAAAAAGGACATTGAAGTGCTGGTGTATCCAGCAAAGGGCAACAAGGATTGTGAAAGAACTAGAGAACACATCTTATGAGAAGAAGCTGAGGGAGCTGTGTTTATTTAGTCCCAAAAAGAAGACGCTCAGGGGCAACCTCACCACTCTCTAAAACTACATGAAAGGAGGTTGTAATGAGGTGGGGCTGGTCTCTTCTATCATGCCTTCAGTGAGAGAAGTAAAGGAAGGGGCCTTAAACTAAGACAAGGGAGATTCAGATTAGATGTTAGAAAAAAATTTTCACTGTTAGGGTGGTCAGATGTTGAAATAAGTTGTCAGAGAGGTGGTGGAGTCACCATCCCTGGAAGTGTTTAAGAGACATCTGGATCTGGGTGATACGGTTTATTAGTTTAGGGGTTACAGTGGTAGTGCTGGATTGACAGTTGGACTAGATGATCTTAAAGGTCTCTTCTAACCTTCACAATTCTATAATTCTATGATTTTTAGTCAGTTTTTGGCTATGTATTCACAAAAATATTTGTAAAATAATGTTTTTTGTATAACCTGTTCATATAACATAAACTAAGCTTCAGATCAGCTTCCCATGCAGATTCCAGGAGAAGATTTGATATAGATTTTGAGACATTGCTATGCCTTTCAAAGCTCAGCTGATACTGCAAGCTGGCTCATGTAAACCTTGCAGGCAAAGTAAACAAAAGTGGTAATAGTTAGGTCATAGTTTGAAATTTGCAAGTGTCAGGGAGACCTAGTACATCTAGACATATGTGGAAATTAAACTTGTCCTCTCGGAAGGGTAAGAGGATGTAGAGTGACAAAGATGTGCTGGAAATGTCTAAGTTCACTATTTTGTGGCCTACAAATAGGAAGATAGGGAAAAAGCTTCTTTGACAGCGACTCCTAATTGATGAGCATTATGCAGATACAGACCCAGCATCAGAGGCATAAGATTGTGTTAATGAGAGCTGACATTAAATATTATGTAAATTATACTTCAGGTCAAAAAATATATGGTACTTTAAACATAGTCCAGGCAGTTTTAACATTCTCTTGCTACATTTACAAAATACAGTTGTCCAGACAAGTTATATTTTATTCACGTGGAATGAAAATAGCTCAGTGTAGATGAACCAGCACAGACCTGTAAGAAGCAGAACAATAGCACTGTGACACTCTGCCCTTAGCAGACTTGTCCCACACATGCAAAGCTATACTGCTTCTGATCTGGGAAATAGTCTGCTGTTTCTTCAGTAAGCTCAAGTTGGTGCAACAGTCACCAAAGCAGACCAACAGCTGACCTGAACTGAGATGTCAGTATGCACTAAAAACTGTCTGGGTTTTTTTGTATGTTTGGTTTGGGGTTTTTTTGCTTTTGGGTTTTTTTAATTTAAAAGGAAAGGGAAGGACAGGGTGCAGGTGGTATCATGAAAGTCCTCTAAAAAACAAGCACTGCTGAGAGCCTCTACTTTTCTTTGTTTAGGCTTGAATCATAAATTGGGAAATCTTGTATATTCACTGGAAGCAAATTCCTGTTTTCCTGTGGGTTTCCCTGTAAAAATAGTCGGTTAATTGGGTTATTTGTGATCGACAAAAGCACATCTTTCTTGGAAACACTTTGCCTTTTTTCCAAATGTATTGTGACACTCTGGATTGAATGAAGCTTTCAGTTAGTTTTTCTGGGGTCCATTAGCACATGTTTGTCATTACCCAGGACCAAAATAGAAAATGGCCTGGAAAACAATTTCTTTTTCCTAAGAAATGTTAAAGTGTTAGGTGTGATAGTCATTAAGTCTCCTGATGTAGAGGAAATAATAACAATGATGTTTTTGTTGGGAGAAGGGGAGTGGCAGGAATCATGAGGCTATACAAAAACTGTAATCTCTTACTGGAATGTAGCTTTGGACTGTGCTAGGAATTGCTTACTCACGCTGAGCTGCCCCTGGGAGTCATATGAGCCTTTTGTTGTGGTCACATGCTTACAATCACCATGGTGTAGTACCTTTATCAAAATCATTGAGGGAATAAAAGCTCTGTGTTTTTTAAAGCAGGGTTTGTGGTATAAAATACAGTTACTTCATTTTCTGTAGAATAATGAGCTCACAGAAACTTTTACCAATGTTTATTTGAATAAGGTCATCATCTTCCTTACACTGTCTTATTTGGCACTTTAAGAGGTACAGCTACAATGTGTCTGTTCTTACCAAAGTATTAAAAAGTCATTAAAATGTAGAAGATGGCTTATCTATCCATTTTTATTTTATTTGAGGGTTAAAAATTAGTACAATACATGAAAAATTGCTCTGATTATATAAGTCTACCCTGAGGACAGGGACCATTTCCTTATGAAAATTACATTCTCCCTGTATTTTAGATTAATGTATTTATTGTTTTATGGAATTTTATTCAGTGTGCCAAAAGTCCACAGCAAGATATTTAGATGCACCTAAAAGTAGAGAATCCTAGAGATAAACTTCTGGTGACTACATCAGTATTTCAGAATGCTTGTGGAGGTGAGGACAAACCCTTCTTTGCCACAGACAAAGTGCCTGTATAAACATATTCACAATTACACCTCATGCTGGGTTCAGAGACCTGAATGAAAATCCTACATGCAAATATTCCTGCATTTCTATTCCACATGAAAAAAAAAGGAGATTGGCCTCATGTTAGAATTAACATAACAAAAATTCATAGATTCCACAGCAGCAAAATTTGACCTCATATTGTGTGACCTCATTTAAAGGTTTTGAAATACTGATTTGCATCCTCAAAATCTTTTCTTATTTGAATAATTCATCAATTTTACAATTTATTTCTTAATGTTAAGCAGACATCGGAAAGAAAGTTCATGCTGAAAACTGGTGAATGGGCCAGTGCGGTGAGGTGTTATCCCAGTTAAATTGTTTCTAATATTCAACAGGTTTAATATCTGTACATGTAATGACCTCATTACCGATACAAATACACTCCACAACAAAAGTATTATCATGAGAAGAGTCCATCAGTTCCAACGTAGCAGCTTTCCTCACATAAATAGTTCTTCTAATAAATGCTTGTGGATGTCTCTGCAACATTTCTGCAGCATAGAAAAAGAAGTCAGTGCTTACAGAACACTGCACAATTTCAAAAATAATAAGAAAAGAGCATATTATCAAACTAGACCACCCATGACAGACCTGTAACTAGACAGTATAGGTCATCTTTCTGATTTTGAACTCTCTGCAACCACTTATAGTCAGAAATCCATACATGTCCCTTTAACTCAATTAGCATGCAAGGGATTTAAAGTGATCAAATTTGTGTAAGTGTTGAGAAGGTGGTGTAGAAAAAGAAAATTTAAATAGATCTCATCCTACATTTGCTTTCCTCCTTTGTTTCTTTAGAAAAGACAGATTTTAAATCATCACTTTAAACCTGGCTCAGGATAAATATTAGTATTAAAAGGTATAGAACAACCTCATAATTTCTAGGCACATATTGCAAAGACATAAATATTACTCACTGAAAAGTAATGTACTCTCTAGTAAGGGAAAGATTAAGATAAACTCATACATTTCATATTGATTAGAGGCTACTCTCAGTGTTAGAATCATGAATGAATTAGTGCTGCAACATCATAAAGTCAGAGCTTGCCAACTACAAATGAGTGTACTTCTGGCACCATCTCTGATAGCCAGGTCTGCCTGAAGGCTGTTAGACAAATATATAATTAAATAAATATGATTCCTGACTGATCTGACTTTTTTGTTAAAGAATAAAAAATATGGAATGACTAAACCTCTTTGGATCTAGGAGACAAGTTTTTGCCTGGAATAGAATTTATTCTTTATGGACTGATTATGAGCAGTTGCTTCAAACAGTTTGAATTTTGTTCCATCTAAATCCATGTGCAGCTGTATTCTTTGGTGCAGGACATGCAATTAAAATGATAAAAGCAAGTAGTTACTGGGTATCCTGATTGGCTACTAGCGGTTTCAAATCATAGCATATTCCTGGCATAAGATCAAGTGTCACATATTGGATGCTCATCACATGTGAAATACCAGGATGCCAACTGCTTTTCATTTAGCCAAGCAACACTTTGGCCCTTTCCCAACAACTGGCTGGTACCCATACAAAATTCACAGGTTGGTGGGACTGTGATCTCAGCAATATTTTATTCCTCACTTTGCTTCATTTTTTGCTTATGGCTTTTTCCCTCTCTCCTTCCTTGTTTCACTGATGATTGCAAGTTTTCTTCTTTTTTTTCTTTTGTATGTATGTGTGTGCCTTCTACCCTTCTGAACTCTTCAATCCCTTCTTCCTTTTCTCTTTTTTTTTATTCCCCACTTCTTTCTCTTTTTTCCCCCTCATTACTTTCTCTCCACTTATTTCTAAATTTTGTGGTCTCATTCCTTGAATTTCTCCTTCTTCTGCACATCCATCCAATCCAAAACACATAAAATATATTATATATCATATATTGTCAATATATGTACAATTTACATGTCATTTGGATAGAGGGCTGTGATACATTGTGTTTTAAACCCAACTACTTTAAATATCCTTCACTTTTGGGGTTTAATCTTTCTGATCATTAGTCTTTGAGTGAACTGCCAAATTGCAGAGTACAGCCATGCTGACTTTTCCCTATTTGCTTGTTTTCTAAGTTTTTTCATAAAGGAAAATCTTATATTATATTCTCAGTCATCACATCATTGCTGAATTCAACCAAATATTATTAATATATTTTAATAATCTCTCTAATTTTCAGGATGGCACATCATCTGGCTATGCACCCAAAATCACTGCTTTATATGATGAATTTCAGATATTTCACATAAGGTGAACCTTCTGTCTTCTCTAGTCCTAAGAGGTCATTAAATGCCCTTATTGTGCAATTCCACACACCATTTTAACAGTTATGAGATATCTGTTGTATTCATCACAGCATTTGCTTTCCAAACATTGTAAATTTTCTCAGTAAGTTTTCTCAGCATCTTTCAATAAATATTGACTGTCTGAAGCTATGTGATGAATGAGTGAAACAATGCTACACTGGGAATTGTGCTGAACCCTGAGGTGCTATATCTCATAATTTCATGCCTGAAGTTGAACAAATCTATTGGAGGTTCTTATTAAAATCTTATTTATGTGAGCTTTACCAAACTGAATTTTCTGAGGGCCATTACCCCCTATCTTTAAAGTCATAAGAAAATTAGACAGTTGAGAAATACTGCCTTTAAGTTCTCAACAGCAATCAAGAAATCTGGAAGACTGAGAAGTTGCAAGCTGCAAGTGAGATGAGATGTTTGCTTCTGAACATGGGTGGTAATTGGGAGAGTGTTTTCAGATATGCACATCTCCAGAATTCTCCAGGATTTGCATAGGGTACAGTCTGTCTGAAGGAGTCAGGGTCAACAGGTCCTACTCAGAGTCAAATACAACACAACCTTTTCTTTCTTGTTGTTGTTTGTTTGTTTGTTTGTTTGTTTTTAAAGGACTGGTATTCATTTTTCTGAGTGCCCTCTTGAGTATTAGCCATGCTTTAGGTTACAACATAGTCTAAGCTGAGGTAGTTTCTACCCTGTATCTTCTGTATATTAACTGGCAGCAAGTTTTACCAGTGGAAACACTCTGAACAGGAAGTGCATCTGCACACTGCCTATGTATTGTATTGTGAGGAGAAAATTGTAGCAAACTAGCTCTTCAGACCCCATTTAGTTTCACTTCTCAAAGCCTGAATATCATATGGAAACATCTCAGTTAATGAGATTATATTGTTTTTACTATAATAATGTTATTAGTCTTCAGACTAAAGTCTTTGGAGAAGTCTTTGGGAAACATAGAAAAATTACAGCTAATTAAATTTCCTAAATTATGGCTTTCTTTCCTATCTGCTATTCTTTGGTCAGAGTTAAGTGTGGTAAGAAATTTGAGCTAATAAACTACAACAATTACCCCCCACCTCTAAAAAACATTAATCTCATCTACTGTGACCATCAAAGACTTCAGGAAGGACAGTCTGGATGAGCATTTTGTTCAGAAGTAACCTGTAAATCTACTGTTGCCTCCTGCTGTTGCCTCTTACCTGATCACTGTCTTTCAGCCCTAGCAAATGAAATGGGGGATTAAATGCTAAGTAAAATTTCTCATGGGATCTTTTCTCCTACTTTATCTGAAAGTGAAGTATGTGTTCAAAATTGCCCTGACCTCATGTAGAATGTCTTCTAAGTTTTCTTGATATAATATCAGAGACTGAAGTAAGTAACTCCTACTTAAATTATGAAGACTTTAAAAAAGAGAAGATGGTACCTGCAGAAGAGTTGGCTCCACTATTCTTCTCCTATCTGAACAGTGTGAGAAAGAAGAGGTATATGTCATAAGGTATTGCCTCAAAATGCTTCGTATATGAATGAGCAAAAGGAGTACAAGCTCCGTAATAAATAAAATATGTATATTAGCCATTTGATTGGAACATCTACAAAGTAGTATTTGAATCAGTCATCCTTGTCTCCCTTTATAGTCATTCACCGGAGAAAAATAGCAACTTCTAAATTGTAAGTCTTGTGATTTATTTTTAGGTTTTACATAAGGATGAGAATGAAAT
>VWZD01001727.1:17603-47126 GCA_013396695.1 Sakesphorus luctuosus
TTTTAAAGTGTACATTTTTCTATGAATGAAATTATTCAGGTTAGGTGGGGCGATTTCCTCAGCACCTATAATTAACATTATTTCCTAAAGCAGCAAGCAAAGGCCAGAAGCAAGTGTAATGAGGACACATCTAAAGAGAAAATACTGGAAAGGGAGTAGAGAGAAAGAGGAAACGGTGATGCAAGACAGAGGAGGGTATAGCCAAGACACTCAAGACAGAACTTGAAGCCCTTAACCAAAGTTATTAATTTATTTTTATAATCTCTCTAATTTTCAGGATGACACATCATCTGGCTGTGTACCCAAATCCATTGCTTTGCAGAGCTTTGTTATGAACAATAATGGCACTCTATCCTTGCAGATAAGAAAATGTCATCCCATCTACTTATCAGAATGGTTTACTTTAACTTATGAAATCTTATTTTTAAGTCCATTCTTGCTTTGTTGCTGGCTTTTAGATGGCGTGTTCTTTCACTTCCCTGAAAGAGTTGCTTGACTTCCATAAGCAGTGACTAAAATTACAAAAGCAATATCAAAGTGTCATTGAAAAAGAAGTACAAAAATGGTGATTCAGACTGTAAATCAGGAACGGACTTACAATGAGCTCAGTTTCCAACTATCTAAAATCCTGTTAAAGCGTTTTATTTCAAAACAGGGTAGTACATGAGGCAGAGTTAAGATTTGCTATCTTCTCATCTTAAAGGTCAATTATTGCCAACTATTCTAGCCCCCAGATTCTCCTTTTAAAGAGAAATTTACTATATAAAATCCAATCTCATTCTATTTTAGCAGAGAATATATAATTTGTACTCTCAGTGTACCATATGTGATCACTGACTGTGTTATATGGATGAAGGAATATGTGAATAACTCTCATGCACTGAATAAAAAGATAGTCTTTAATATAAAATGCAATGACAGACCATCTATTTCAGAAAAGAAGCAGACAGAAATTTTACCAAACCTATTACACTCACAAGAAGCTTAAGTTTACGCTTTTTGGAGGTAAATATCATATTTGCGTATAGTATCTACTTGAAAATATCAGGTCATATATTTAAAGTCCCAGATTTACCTATCAATTCATATTAGAAGAAGGATAAACTTAAGGATGACTATAAATTCTGAAAATAATGGATAATTGGATGCAAATAAATCTTTATCCAGTTACTTCTGGACACAGATATGTATATTACTACATATATTCAAAATTACTTCAGAACTCTTTTTTTAATCTTCTTTCTCTTATTTAAAGCAAAACAGCTGTTGTGTTATTCTTCTTTAAACAGGTAGTTCTTAACAATCTGAATCTACTGATCTACACTATTTTCTAGGCACTGTTTAATATAATGGCTTCTGAAGAAGTTTCTGCTGTAGAGTATACACTAATAACTTCCTCTGAACTGAAATGTACTTTCTACTGGCACTAATGTTCCCTGTCAAACAAACTGATGGTTCTAATTGGAATAATTCACAAAACATCACTGTGTTTGTCACTAATTGTCACTCTGTTCACACCATCAGCTGAGTTTAAGAGCAGGTTGAAGACTGAAAATAATCTTTAATTTCTGGAAGATGTTTCTATATCAGAGTTCAAGTGCATGGACAGAGTAAAACAGATCTAGCTGATAAACAGAGAACTTAAGACTGTAGTTTTTCAAGCAATTTTGCAAGAATTATTTTGTAACCCCTTTCCCCACCTCCCAGCCAGAAAACCCTTCTGTCTGCCCACAGACGCTTAAATGTTCTCATTTTCTACAGAAGATGGAGAGCTGTCATGAAAAATGAAATTATGTAAAATTTACTTAATTTTTATCAAATTAATGTTTTTATATGTATATACTTCTAATATACCCATTGATGACTATTTTGGGGGGGTTTGGATGTTTGAAACCTGAGGAATGTATGTGTAATGGCCAAAATATTTTATTCTGGCCGAGAACAAATCAAAGCTTCCCATGTGAAGTATGGCATATATACAGAAACTAAAATATGGAAGACTTTTTTTTGTTTTAAAAATATCTTCTTCCATCCATGGAGATCTTATTTTTTAATAATTGAGCTGTTACTAGATGTTATAAAAAGGCATGAACTTGCAATTTAACAGTGCAGTTTAATCACAGTTTGAGTGCTGTGGGTCTTCATCTGATGATCCACATTCATGAGCCATTTATTTCAGTAAATCTCCTTGATATATCAGTTCATAAGTGCTATGATATGCCATTATAAAGCTTTGTCAAAGGGTGTGCGGAAACACTCATACAAATGGCAGACAATCTGACCATCCTTAAGGATGCAAATATCCCTGTTTGTCTGTTGTTCTGTGTACTTCTCATTATGTTTTTGCAGTCCAATATTGTTTTAGATAAAACACTGTACTTGATTGGTTGATTATTTTTCAAGGAAGGATATAAACACTTCTATGTTATAGACATTTTCTCCACAGTAAGTGTACTTAACACAGAATTATAAGTAACACTATAAAACTAGATAATATTATAGAGGGTGATACAACATATGTTCAGCACAAGCAGGAAAAGAAATACATGCTCCATTTTCAAAATCATATACAACCAAACGAAGGCCATGGATCTCCGATGCAAAGGTGAAACAGACGACAGAAACAAACCCCATGCAGCGCTACAGGCTGGGCACAGAGTGGCTGGAAAGCAGCCAGGCAGAAAGGGACCTGGGGGTACTAATTGACAGGAAGTTCAACATGAGCCAACAGTGTGCCCAGGTGGCCTAGAAGGCCAACGGGATCCTAGCATGTATCAAAAACAGTGTGGCCAGCAGGAGCAGGGAAGTGGTCTTTTCCCTGTACTCTGCGTTGGTGAGGCCACACCTTGAGTATTGTGTTCAGTTCTGGGCCCCTCAGTTCAGGGAAGATATTGAGGGGCTGGATCAGGTCCAGAGAAGAGCAACAAGGCTGGTGAAGGGACTGGAGCATAAGTCCTATGGGGAGAGGCTGAGGGAGCTGGGGTTGTTTAGACCGGAGAAGAGGAGGCTCAGAGGTGATCTCATCACTGTCTAGAACTACCTGAAGGGAAGTTCTAGCCAGGTGGGGGTTGGTCTCTTCTCCCAGGCACTCAGCAATAGGACAAGGGGGCATGGGCTTAAGCTCTGCCAGGGGAAATTTAAGTTGAATATCAGAAAAAAATTCTTCACAGACAGAGTCATCAGGCATTGGAATGGGCTGGCCAGAGAGGTGGTAGATTCACCATCTCTGGAGATTTTTAAACGCAGATTGGCCGTGGCACTGAGTGCCATGATCTAGTAAATGGACTGGAGTTGGACCAAGGGTTGGACTTGATGATCTCGGGTGTCTTTTCCAACCCAATCGATTCTATGATCCTATGATTCTATGAAACACCTGAAAAATGACGTTGAGTTTGTCACCAGTGGTGTTAGGTTTTGTAATGGAGACAAAGAGAGAATCTAGAACAAATTAATTATAAGAGACATTCCCCAGGGGAATTGCCAGGCTGATAAAAAAAAAAATAACTATATGAAAAAAACCCACAAAAATGGCCACATGATGTGAAAAGGATCATATTTTGATATCAACAATCATTGATTAATTTAATAGGAATTAAAAAAAAAAATCTGATGTGCCAGGAAAGTTCAATCTATGTATTTTTGTTTCTAGTTTAGTAGACTCTTTGCATTTATTGTACTACTTTGTGAATACTTTACATTTTTCTTATGTTTTATTTGCATTAGATTTCTTTTAAAGAAGGTGAAAGATGTGCCAGTTTAGGTTTCACAGACCTTTTTATATATGGCAAAAATAAACTCATATCTTGCCATCAGTTGTGTACACACTGACAAAGTAGCTGACCTAAGTTTATTTGTTACCTCCTGATGTAAGAGCAGAAAGTTTAGATTTAGAGTGTGGTAATAGATTGCAGTTTCTTTGTTATAGCTGTCCCCAGATATGCTCCAGAATGCTGCTTCTCTGTGTCAAAAATAAGACTTTTTTCAGAAAAGCCATAAACTAGATCTATTTATAGTTGTTGGCAGTAGCAGGAATTTCATGATGGATATCCATACTTACTAATTGCAATCTTTTATGTTGCACTGTCTCCTTAACATCCCAAAAGACAAACAAATAAATAGACAGTGAGATGGATTGAAAATTGCCTAAATTGATAGTCTCAAAGAATTGTGATAGGAAGTATAAAGTCCATTTGGAGGTCCATCAACAGTGGAATAGCCAGGAATACATAATGGGACCAGTACTGATTAGCATCTTCTTTAGGAATGTCAAAAATAAGACAGAGTTTGCAGATGATACAAAATTGTGAGGAATGGTTGGTAGGCCATAAGGCTGTGCTGTCATTCAGAGGGTCCTTGAAAGACTAGAGAAATGATCTAACAGGAATCCCATGAAATTCAGTGAAGGGAAATGTCAAGTCCTGCACTTGGGGTGGAACAACCCCATGAACTGGTACAGTACAGAGACTGACTGAGTTGGCAGGAAATGGCCAGGAGTTCTGCAGGACAGCAGGTAGAATATGAGCCATAAGTGTGTCCTTGCAGTACACGGGCTAATGGTATCCTGGGTTGCATTAGGAATAGTGTTGCCAGCAGGTCAAAGGAGGTGCCAGCATTGGTGAGACATATCTGGAGTACTATGTCCAGTTCTGGGCTTCTCAGTAGAACAGATATATGAAACATGTAAACCCAGTACAGGGGCACTGACACTTCTTGAGTGACAACACATTCTAATATGGATTTGCCCATATCAGAAGAGAGGGTTGGCCAGTGAAACCTTCAATTTAGCAATATCAGGCCATACCACAGCACTGCATCTACAGTTAAAGGCTCCTTCCTACTTTAGTCCATCACTTGATATGTGGAAGCCTTTTCAACAGCCACATCATATTTGTTTGTACATTCCCTGTTCTATGGAAAACAGAAGTTTGTGTTGAGACATTTTGACTGGCTGGCTGGCTGGCTTCCCCAAACCAGTGGGTCTCCCAGTTGCCCAAGCAGTATGTCCAGTCTGACTGGCTGCCGGATGGTTTGTGTTCATGGACTGAATTAATGCATTTCCTTACTGCCATCTTGTACAATTTTGCACTAATTTGCCTTACATCATGATTTACGAATGGTACTCCCCAATTTAGTTGTCCCACCAAGTCTCCAAACCACACTGTTTGCTTGTTCCCCCTCTCCTGCTTTTCTGCTCCCCCCGCCACACAGCTGGCCAGAGAGGAGAACTGGAGACACAGAAGGCAAATAACATTGGTTGAGATAAGAACAGTTTACTGGAAACAGTAATGAAATAAGAAAGCATACAGTAACAGTAACAATATTAACAACAAAAGTGTATCAAAGAGACACATACAGATGCTCACCGAGCCTGACCTGGCATGACTGTAGCTGGTGGCACCACACCCTGCCTGCTCCATTTGCCAGGCTTGCTCCTGATGGGAAGCCACTCCCTTCTCAGAAGCCAGAGAGTCCATTACTCCCATCCCTGGCTATAAGGTGATAGGATAGCCTCTTAGCCATTCCACCCTCTCATGGCTACCGCAAAAATTTAATTCTGTCCTGGCCAGAATGAGGACACTTTATTATTGCACATCCTATTTAAAGTGTCTTATCTCTCTTGTTCAGCAATGTATTTAAACATGCATAACTTTAGGACCAGGACTAATCAAGTTCCCTAAATAGGTCTATTCATATTTTAAAACATACACGTATGCTTGAATCAGGGTCCAAATGCTTCAGCTATTCTTGTTTAGATTGTTTTTGGATTGTATCAAATCATGTTCTCATGAGCCTCATGAGTAATCATATAATCATGAATCATGCATTCAACAAAACAGGACAAATCATCAGTTTTATTTGTTATGCAGATAGATCATCTGACTAGCTCTAGATGTTTCTGAATAAATAATTGATTCTTGCCTACTAGTCAGTGCTTTTTCCTANTCTGATTGAGTCTCATGGATAAAACTATTTTTTTGAAAAAAAAAAAATAAGAGATTTGAAGTTCCTTGAATTTAAACCACAGGGGAAAAGTATAGAAAATAGCAATGATACATGAGGCTTGGCAGATGGGGACATTATAGAAAGATGCCTCTTTTTGAGACTTCACAGAATTTCACTTTTTACAGTGAGTTAAGCTCTGCTTCTGTGGGAGAAACTGTTGCACATAGTATTCTGACTTAAAAATGCCACAGATGTCAGCAAAGAAATCAATACTGCTTTGTTTCTGTAGCTCTGCATTTGCACCGATCCTCTGACTACTCAAAGAGCTTGTAACTCCAAGACTCAGTTTGACTTATGATCTTCCAAGTTCAGCAATAGCTCATTTTACTTCTATAAACTTTTCTTTCCTCAACTCTGTCCTCCTTCAGTTTCTTGTCATAGTTTTAAGATAACTGCTTTATGTTTTGAGCTTGATGGGCCCAGGTGTTGTTTTTAATATCTTCAGATGTATCATCCTCAATGAATTAGGTTTGGTTGGTAAACTGCATTATTTTGTATAATAATTTTAAAGCTTGCTTGAAATTATTTATTATTTATAGATGTATCTTTATGCTAGACTTTACCTCTTTTCAAAGCTGTGGCAACCATTTCACACAAAAGAATAACAAAAAGAGGCCATGCTGTATGCAAAGCAGCCTTTTTTTCTGTTCAGTGCTATGTGAACAGTGAAACTAGTATGGAACACTGACTACTGCAAGTACATTAAAAAAAGGTCAGTGCTTTTTTTTCCTAGGTGCCTTTTTTTCCCCATGATGTCCCGTTTACCTTTGACCAGCAGTGTCTGACAGTTTGGATTTATCAGAGGCTCTTAGAGTAGAGCAGCTCTGTGTCACTGTGTCTTTTTGTTATCAAAGGACTGGGGCGTAGAAGAAAACAGTTTCCAGGGCATTGTGACCATATTTGAGGCTGGCAGAGAGCCAGTAGAGAGCAAAACTAACAGGTCTTTTATTAAAAATGCTGTATGATTGTGAAGAGCTATCCTTCTTTATGAAATGTCAACTCTGTTTTTATACTGTGACACTGCTGCATAAATAATTTAAAACTATAAAAACTAATATGAACTAATTAAAACCCCTTTATTTTTTTTTGTGGCTGTTTTAATTAATGATTGTTGGTTGCCCTCATTTATTAACAAAATAAAATAAATCATTTGACCCACTTGCAGGTGTTTCACCTTCAGCCTCAATAAAAAATGCTCATCTATGCAATCACACATGTGCTGTCAGCTCCTCCTTCCCCCTCTATGATGGAGGTATCTCTCGTGCTAAATGTCTCTTCAGCGTGACTGGCTGCACTTTGCTAATTTACAGTGTATCGGTTTGTTACACTTTCAATACACTCAGTAAGCTCTGAGGCACTGCAGATTGCAGCAGGCAGGGGGCTATGCAGAAAGGTAGCTCAGAGCATGCAGGGGGAGCACTTAGGCTTAAGATGCTAATTTCTGCGAAATGTGAGCTGCTGACTCAGAGGCTGACTGCATCTACACAGTTTCATCTTTCACAGCTTTACATTTCCCTCTTTGGCACACACGTATTTTTCTAAAGAGCAAAATTTTTTTTTTCAGAATATGTATTGGTCACAAAAACATGCTTATGCTTCACCACTATTTCTTTAGAGAGTAATTTTTTATTACACTGTTAATCAAAATATTAATACATGGAAAATTTATGCAATTCAGTGGCTCAGAAGGGTGCTGTGATGGATTGTGAAATAATAAATGTGCAGGTGAAAATAGCAATGAGTGACAAATACTGTATTTAACTTCAGCTTGTAAGCTATATCGAGGATTGCAAATATCTCATAAGTTATCAAGCATTTCATATACCTGGGGTATTATTTTTCATACATGGTGCATTTAAGTTCAAACTGCACAGTGACAGTCAGATTAATGCAAATATATCAAAGGAAAGAACACCATTGGGAACAAGTGTCTCTGTCCCTTTTGTTACTGCAGAGGAGGGAGCAGGGTCTAGGCACACTGTGATTGGTGCCTATTGTGAAGAGAAGCACCATGTCAGCCAGAGAACTTCAGAGCTGTGGTAGGATTTGAGTTGAAATGTACTACTTGTGGTTATCTGGTTCAACCTGAAGCTCAAACCCATGGCCAGCACAGACCAAGTTAAACAGGAACTTGCTCAGATGAGTATGAAGCCCCTCCAAAGACAGAGATTTAGAGATTTTACAGCCTTTCCAATTTGACAGCCCACACAGGGAACCTTTTTTCCCCCTAGTATCTAATGGGAATTTCCTGTGTTACAACTTGTGGCTCTTGACTTTCATCTTAACACTCTGCACCATCTTCTCTGTAGTCTCTCAATGGATGAGATCTTGCTAACATTTATTTCTCAAAATATCCTTAGCCCCCTCCTTTAAGGATAAATCCAGTTTTCCCAACCTCTTCCTTGTATGCTGAGTGCTCCAGCCCCTGACTATCTTGGTGGTCCTGCATTAGACTCAATCCCATGTGCCCATGTCTTTCTTTTACTGAGGATCCTAAACCGGACAAAATACTCCCGGTTTCCATGCTTGAATAAAAATATTGAGGTTTGACAACATTGCTGATTTTAGCTCAGTTTATGTAGTCAGTGATCCAGATTATCAAGACTGTAGAAAGTAAAAATGGTAGACAGCAATTTCATTGCACTTTGTCAGTTTTCATATTGCACACTACAGCCAGTTGTCTGACAGTGCTAATAATTCTGTAGGCAAAGTGACCACCATTGGATATCTTTCTCACCTATGGTATCTCAAATGGTCCTAAAGAATCTTAAGGAACCAGATAGTGTGTGTTGACACACAGTATCTTCATCTGGCTCATCACATCTCAAGTCATACCATACTTACATAAGTGGATACACTATGGGGATCAAAATTAAATTAGAACAAATAATAATATTTTGATATATCAGATTACCTAACTGGATGTAAGAAAGGAAATTTAAAAAAAATGTCAAAGACTGATTTATGACTGTAAAAAGAGAAATTCTGGCACTAAATGACCAAAGTAATGATTTTACTCATGTAATAGCAGCTAAAACACCAGTATAATAATACAATTCCTGAAAAGGATTTGTGCAAGGTAGGTAAGTTCAGCTGGAAAGGGGCCAATAGTAGAAGCTGCATTTTAACTGAGTCAAGTACAAGTGACTTTGGAGATCGCTAGAAAGCATTTTTGTATGCAGTTAGTTGTTTCCGTTGGAAGATGTTCAAATATTGCCTTGTGGAACATTATCTCAACAGGAAGGAAGGAAGAAACTGTAGTACCATTCAAAAAGGACTAAGGCCTAGGAAAATATGGTTAGTGACAATTAGCAGCATAAAGTTTGTTTGGTGGCAAGAGTCCTTTGTGATCATTTACAAAGAAAAAGGGGAAAAAAAGGATTTTCTAGTAACCTTCCTCATCTCTTCATAACAGAACCATAGCAACCCCCACATAAAGTATGTGAATGAACATGCTGCTGAATGCGTGTTTTGTGGGGAATGGCTGGCAGTTTTGGAACTGTGGCCCTGGCAACAATGATGCCTGAGTGTTTTCCTGCAAGTACTGGAGTTCTCTCGTAGACTTTTGCAGCAAAGGAGCAGAAAGGACCATCCTAAAAATTTACCCTGACTCCCAGCATGTTCCAGACCTTAGAACCTCCCTGAAGACTTGCCTGATTTAGACCTTTAAATTGTGCTTGAACTACAAAGCTGCTGCTTTTGTGCATTTATGGCACCACTGTGAAAATGTGCTTGTGAGAAATAGTCATCTTGAGAATTCCATATCACTTAGAAAAATCTGTGATCAAACTATTAAGACATTTCATTGCCTTTTGTTAAAGAATAACCAAACAACAAATAAACAAAACTAAACCAAAGCTAGGCAAAGTCCATAGGAAATAATGGGACACACAAATATAACACCACTTAGAAACACATCCACACTTTCAGAATAATAAAAGAGGTAGAACTGTAAAATATTAATGCTTGCCTTTGATATAGATTAAGGAACTGAACAGAAAGTTGTGACCCAGAATCCTTAAACAACAAGGAATCTCTGAGCTAATAGCTCATTAGGATCTAAAAAGATTAAGAATACAAGATTTTCCTTCTTTTTTTTTCCTTTCTCATTTGTCTGGAACAGTAATTAAATTGCTGAAGAGAATCAGCTGAAAGAGGTGAAAAATCTTTCAATAATTTGTAAAACAAATAGCTGTTGTTTTGCAAGACACATCTGCATGACTCTACACCTGCACCTTAAGGTGAAGGACTATGATTAATGATTTACATGATCATTTCTCACTCTCTGGATGGTTTGTTGGGGTTTTTTAAAGACATAAGGGACTAGTTTTATAAATAATAATTCTCTCATATACTCACAGGCACTATTTTTTAAAAAAAACCCCAAACAAATAGATAAGTGCCTTGGGTTTCTCAGATCTTCATGCTGATTTGCAAAGAAGTATTACTGAATTCCAAAGGAAGAAGGACTACAGTGAAAGACTGAAAGGAGGAGTTAGTTTTCATCCTCAGCTTCTAATGGTTGAACTAAAGAATCTTTTGAAACCAGCATGATGTGACTTTCAGAGGTTAAGTTCTCACAGTGACCATTATATAAGTTTATCTTGTGTGACTGTCCTTGAAATAGTTTTTTGCAAGGTTCAGATGTCAATTTTTGAATTCTTTTTATGCCTGATTATTTCATTAAAGTCAACTCCTTTAAGGAATAGAAGTTGTAGCATGGATTCTGTATACTTTTTGAGTATTTGACTTTAAGGAAGCACAAATAAGACAGTCTTTTCTACATCTTCTTTGCTTTTTGGGACACCTCTAGGCAGTTCTGCCTTTTATCATATGACTATGATTATGATTCTCTACTCACTTTTAACAGCACAAGGATGTCCTGTTTCACTTGGATTAGGATAAGCACAAATGCTGTAAATCACTTTAGCTTGCCCGTCACCTTGGTCTGACTCCACACTCTCCTTTGGCTGTATTTCCTTTGTAGTGACATACTGGCTTTGTTATTCTCCTCTTTATATGATTAGATCAAAAAAACTATAAATTTCAATGAAAAATAAATGAAAACAGCTATCAAATTTAAACTAACATTGGTTTCTCTGAGATGCTATACTTAAAATTAAAAGGTCTGTTATAGGGCTGTCTTGCTTTTAATGACTATATCTTTGATGTTCATAAGGTGCTGAGATCCATTCATTGCCTTGTAAACTTGGAGGTAATTAATGTTCTACTATTATATCATCACATAAAACGATTCTTCTTTATTATTCCTCTTTGTGTCTCTTCTCAGTGTTACTATTATTTGACAGAAATGTCTCTCACTCTTGGGATGTCAAATTTCCAGTTTTCCTATACAGAATATTTTCTTTAAGTGAGAAATTAGCATTAGAAATAGAAAACAAAATCAGAATTACTGGCCAAAACCAAGCTATTTAAGATTTTTATTAGTGGGACAATGATAATTATGTTCACCTTTAAAGTCATTTAGTTAACCTAATAAAATTAAACAAAGTGATACCCATTCTCTGCAAATGAAGAGTCATGTTTTCATGTAGCAATGTAGGCTCTTTTGATTAAAACTAAGAGCATCCAAAAGGGAAAGAGTGTCCAAAAGTGTAAATATAGTAAGTATGCAGATTATGTATTGAAAACCAGTAGGACAGATCATCTGCTGGCATTTAGTGACAAAGCTCTCAAAAAATCCTTGTATGTTTTACCTCTTCTGAGTATGTCTTGATGAGTTTGTTTGGGTTATAAGAACATAAATTAAAATTCAGTCCACTGAAGAGAGATATGTTTCCTAAACATATAGTCAGCAAGCATTTTTTCCAATTTCTCCTTTGGAGTACACTGAAGGGTTTATAAAAGAACAAAGCAGTGACAAATGTGTTCTCTTGTATCTTGCTTGGAAAATTGAGTTCTGTTCAGTGTTGTGAAGAGAACAGAAAGAACACAGTGTGAACAAGAACACCAAGACCTGAAAATCTCACTTTGATCTCTTTCTTAAGAACTAACCAGGAGCACTGTGACATTCTGTAAGGAGGGTAGATATTTCAAAAGCTGTAGTTGTATATGATGGTGGCTTTTACAAACAATGGAAAAGTAATCTCATTTGAAGCTCACAGCACTATTTTCCTCTAATACTACGCAGTGTTAACCCACCAAAATGCTACTGGGCCTCATAAACCAGACATACTGAGAAGACCCTTATATTCCTCTTCCTTCCCCCGCCTCCCCNATGAATTGAGCTCTGTATGTGTCTCTAGTAACCTATAAGTTATGTGTCAAGCCCTCTTGTAACCTCAAATTTTATTTCTATTATCTAATTTTTTACATGCTGTCCTGTTCAATGATGGACACTATCTGCAATCTTCAGGAAGGAGAATGAAAAAGGTTAGAAAAAAACCACTGGAGGCTCTCATGTATGAGAGCTAGTATGCAATATATATTTTGATACTTTCAAAAATGTAGGTAAGGAAAATGGGTGGCATGAACAGACCTCTGAAAAGGCAGTAGATTTTAAATTATACCAGCTGAATGTTACAACACAGTATGTTTCTAAATGCTTGAGCTCCAAAAAAGAAACAAAATGTGAACTGGAGTTATTTTTGAGAACCCTTAATTTGTGATCTTTCTTAAAGTCTTAAAGAAACTTTTTCTTGAAGAAAATATTTTGAAGTGTTTTTTCCTTCAATTATTTTTCTCCATATCTATTTTAAATGTCCTTTTGATCTCTGGCTATATCTTAATCTAAAATTTCTGTTGCAGATTATTTGCATACTCAGTTTCTACATAAAAGTCTTGTAAGTTAAGTTTTTTTAAGAATTTGCACTTAACCAGAGATAAATGTGAGCTATACTTATGAAGAAACTACATCAAACAAAGCAAGCTGTCCTTATCTTAGGAAACAATCTGTCATTATGGTCTGATTTAATTTGAATTTTTGAAGTAGAATTGTTAGATATTAAAGAGACCCAAAGTGAACGAGTCACACTCATTATCCTTTAACTGGAGTCTCCATATGCTACTATATTTTCACATGACATAAATGTCTAGTTCCAATCTTTTATTGTTAACCTGGATTTATCCACCCTGCAAGAAATTACATTTCAGATTGCTTTAACATTATTAGGCATTTTTTTCATATTTTTTCCAAATGCGTAACATGAAATAAAGAGCTATAACTGTTTAGTCAAAGGATGATAGATAGTCTTCTTGGAAAATACCTACATAATTAAAGTCCATTAAACATTTTACTTTATTTAGGCTTTGAAATACCCTATAGAGCTTCAAGAGATTTCATAATTCCATTAATAACTATATAAAACTTTACAAAAATTATTGTCTGCTATATTCCTTGAGTCTTAGCCCTTACAATCCAGCAAGGGAGAATGGAAGTCTGAAAGACACAGTTCTGAATTTTGAGGCTGGAGGTTTCAAGTCAGTCACTAAAGGAAGGGACAATTGAGTTTTTTGACATGACCACATATGAGCATCCTCATCACTGAAAAGAGACCTCTTAGTCTCTCAGGCCTCACAGGGAGTCCAGTGCTTGTGCACACACAGTGTTGTATTAGACTCTCGGTGCACTTGAGAATCCTCCAAGTTTACAACAGAAGACATGACCCCGGAGAAAGAGAAAATGCAGTCATCATCATGCAGGCATGCCAAATGCCTCATAGTCTTCTTTCTGTGAGAAATTTTGAGAGAAATGGACAGAATAAAAGTAAACTCCTTTTCCTTTCTAAATAATTTTGCTATTTCTTTGTCAAGATTTAGATTATATATTAGACAAAAAATCATGGAAAGAGGTGTAAAGCATTGTAACTGATTGCCCAAGGAAGTGATGGAGTCCCCACCCCTAGAAGTGTTCAAAAAATATGTGGACGTGGCACTTGAGGGCATGGTTTAATGTGAACATGATGGTGGTGCTAGGTTGATGGTTGGAGCTGATGATCTTAAACGTCTTTTCCAAACTTAGCAATTCTATGATTCTACGAAATAAATTTAAAGCTAACAAAAAATCAAACTGGCTCTGGAAGGGGTGTCCAGAGCTTGACTAACTGTAACCTAGAATAATATTTATCAGTTTCTTAAAGAATGACCCTTACAAATTTCAGAGTTATTTTGTCAGAAGAAATGTTAAAAGAAAACTGACTCAAGAATGAGCTTCTACCTGGTTTAAGACAAAATGAATGCCTCAAGGGTTATTTTGCATTCTTCTTCTCTTTCTTAAACTGTTTTAGGCAGTTGCAAGGCAGTAGAAGACAAAGTGCAATACCTGGAAGTAATTACAAATATTATCTTAGGAAATTTAGCATTTTGGTTCTGACATATTTAAAGCATCTGTTTTTTGCTTTACAATTATTTATTTTGTCTAAGATTAGTGCAGACTCCAGAAGCAGCAGACTTAGGAATCAATATAGGAATACTAACCCAACTTAGTAGTGACACTAAATCCATGTATTTGGCCTATATAAATTATCACGCCTTGCCATTTTTTAAAGATATACACACTTCTATTAGCAGTATTAGTGATTGCAGTAGAATTTTAAGTTATGGAGCATCCAGAGATGAGGACTTTTTATGCTTAAAACTAAAATTGGCATAAGTAAGAGAACAGGTGGACTTATATTAAGGATACAGAAAAGCTAGATCCCAATTCAGCTTTCAATCAAAGTTACTTGTAGACAATCTCAAGAAATCTGTTACATTTGCAATATAGACTTATAACACCAACTAATGTGTTTTGTTTTCCTACTAGTAATGCTTTAATAGATGTACAATGAATTTTTGAAATAGCACAGATATTCATCTCTTTGTCAACCTGAGCTTAGTATGGCCTTTCATAGTGCAACAACACTTTAAATATTACTACCTTGTATTCTGTTTCTCTCCTGCAAACCATTCAGTCTGAACAGAATTCAGGTCCCTTGCTCTCTCCTCCCATGAGAGAAGAGGATGATAGGTTGCCCTGCTGTCATTGTGCATCTAAAAAGATCTCTAGACAGATTCCTACTGGCTTTGAGCACAGACACAGCAACAGGGACATTTGTGTTACTAAAATGGTGAGGGAGAGTAAAAAGCATTGGGAGTGTGTCCTTTGCTTCTAACTTCTCAATATTTCTGACATAGCTACTGCTTTTTTATACTATTCTGTGTCTTTTTGAGTGCAGGCAAGGATAATCATGGCCACGTTCACTTGATGAAAACAGGGTATGGTTCACTTAGAATACCCTTTCCTATTACATGGAAACATGAAAGATTTGGCTTAGGGACTCATCTTTGGAAAGAATTTAGAAACCATTAGAAAAGAGAGGAAAAAACAGGCATGTGAGCAGACAGGATAATGTCAGTGTTCTTGAGTTTAAAATGTTCCCTACTGCATGGATTGGGAGTGATGTTAAGTTTCACTTAGCCTGGTGAACCCCCCATTCTCTAATAACAGCTCATGCTAGGCTGGTGTCTCCGGTTGAGCTGGCAAAATGCCAACTGCCCAAAGAACAGAGTTAGCCTCTGGCTGAGAAAAGGGAGAAGGGGAAAAAAACCTCCAAAACTAGGTTTATGCTTAAACTAACTATGTATATTTATACAGAAAAGAGAAAAATAAGAGAAAACTACAATATAACACACACTTACACAAGTTATGTATAACAAGGAATAACGTCCTACTCCCCAGTTAATACAAAACCTATTACTCTAGATCTATAAGTACTCTAAAAGATACTCATCAAGATGCAAAGTATAACAACAAAATGTTTCTACTTCCCTGAAACTCAAACAAAATGCAAGTAGCGGCAGCAGCAGGAGCAGGGGCTTAGCACAGTAGAAGAGCTGTAGCACGTCCTTCTTCTACTTCAGCCATGGTGGAACTGACTTAACACCTCCCACACACTGGCTCTTACCCCTTCTGAGGTGATGTCATAATATGGTATGGAATACAACACTACTGGCTAGAAGAAGTCAGCTGTTAGCTAGCCCAGCCCAGCTCAAGTCAGCTGACAATTCTAGGCCTAGCCTAAACTTTAAAACCTGAATTTAGGCCCCCCTGGCTAAACCCATAACAGCTGGTTTCTGCAAAGTGCTGGGAATTTTTAACGCTTCCAAAGCCAATTTGATCTTAGAGCTTTTGGAGATTTTCAGAATGAGTAAAAGTCAATGGCCCAAATATTTAGAGGTTCTTAGCAAGCTTAGGTGTCTAAATTAAGGAAAAATCCATTCTGAAGATTTTATTTATTTATCATTATGAAACACTTTTATAAGTGGAGTATAGGTGCTAAACTGGCACTGCATTCTACAATAGACTATTCTCTGCTCTGAAAGGTTTCAGTAACTGAAAAAGGACTTCAAGGTGTGCTTTCTTTTAACTGAATCCATTATAATGTGTACAGACATATTTTGGAAAACATTTTTTAAAAAAATGAGACACTGGTATGCCCAGCTGTATTTTCCAAACACTACTGTATGTATGTATTCTTCATGATTTTCAAACAATTTTATGTATATTGTTCAGCATTTTTGTCTTGTTAATACTAGTGGAAAGAAATAGGATGGCTCTCAGGAGTCCCAGACCTTGGAAGAGAGAAGGCTCGAGAAAGGAAGACTTCTCACTGGTCACAGAGGATTGGATTAGAGATTGGTTCAGCAGATTTAACACCCATAAATTCATGGGCACTGATGGGATGCACCCATGGGTACTAAGGGAGCTGGCAGATGTTGTTGCTCTGCTGCTCTACATCATCTTTGAAAAGTCCTGGAGAATAGGAGAGATGCCTGATGACTGGAGGAAGGCCAGCGTTGCTCCTATGTCCAAAAGGGGCAAGAATGAGGACCAGGGATATGATGGTCCAGTTAGCCTCATCTCCATCCCTGAAAAGGTATGGAACGTTCTGGAGGTTGTCACCAAACATATAAAAGAAAAGGTCATCAGGAGTAGTCAGTATGGGTTAACCAAGAGGAAATCATGCTTGACTAATCTGATAGCCTATTATGATGAAATGGCAAAATGGGTCAGTGAGGGGAGAGTAGTGAATATTATGTACCTCAACTTCAACTAGGCTTTTGACTCTGTCTCCCATAACATCCTCGTAGGCAAGCTCAGGAAATGTGGGTTACATAATGGACTGATCACAAACTGGTTAATAACAGAGCTCACAGAGTCATGATCAGTGGAGCAGAATTCAATTGGAGGCCTGTAGTCAATGGCATTTCCCAGGGATCAATACGGGGTCAAATCTTGTTCAATTCATTTAGCAATGATCTAGATTAAGGGACAGAATGCATCCTCAGCAAATTTCCTGATGATACAAAACTGGGGGGAGTAGCTGATGTATCTGAAGCCTGTGTTGTCATTCAGCAGGACCTTGACAGGCTGGAGAGTGACATTTAACAAAGGCAAGAGTAGGGTCCTGCACCTGGGGAGGAATAACCCCAAGTACCAGTACAGGTTAGGGGCTGATCTACTAGAGAGCAATTCTGCTGAGAAGGACCTGGGAGTATTGGATGACAAGTCAGCAATGGGACCTTGCATCTAGGGAGACCTGTGGTATCCTGGGGTGCATTGGGAAAGATATGGCCAGCAGGTTGAGGGAGGTGATCCTCCCCCTCTACTTTGTCCTAGTGAGGCCACATCTGGATTGCTGTATCCAGTTCTGGGCTCCTCAGTACAAGAAAGACAAGGAGCTACTGGAGAGGGCCCAGCAGAGGCCACAGAGATGATGAAGGGTCTGGAGTGTCTCTCTTAAGAGAAGAGACTGGCAGAGGTGGCCTTGTTCACTTTAGAGAACAGAGGACTGACAGGGGATCTCATTAATGAATATAAATATCTTCAAGGTGGGTGCCAAGAGGAGAGTGCCAGATTGTTTTTGGTGATGCCCAGTAACAGGATGAGGAGCAATGGCCATAAAAAAACACAAGAAGTTTCACTTCAACAGGAGGAAGAACTTCTTTACATTGAGGGTGGCAGAGCACTGGAACAGACTGCGCCGGGAGGTTGTGGAGTCTCTCTCTCTGGAGATGTTCAAAACCCACCTGGACACCTATGTCACCTGCTCTAGCTAACCCTGCCTAGGCAGAGGGGTTGGACTAGATGATCTCCAGAGGACCATTCCAGCCCTGACAATTCTGTGATTCTGTGAAATGTAGATTTCTTAATCTGCAATGGTTCATGATGAAATTATTTTACCGTTATCTGATTCTATAACCTTTAATGAAGAAAGAAAAATCTTCAAAATTCTTGCCTTCAAAATTAACAATACATTTCTTGGCATACTAATATTGGCAATTGTTGACTAACAGTAAACTACTTTTCAATCATGAGTGGTTGTTTAAAAACCTGGAAAAGTCATGCACAAGTAACCCTCAAATCTCTTACTCCCATAATATTCAGCACTGCTTTCACATGCCCATTATATACATTTGTCCATTATATACTAGTCATGACTAGTTTTTGGCTGCCTTGCTTGTGTTTCTAGTCTGTAAAACATTGAGTCAGTTGACATTTCTCATTTCAGTTTATCTTTAAGCAACTTGTATTTCCCAAAGAGTTCCCAAGAACTTCATGGTTGTTCTTAGCAACTGACTAAAATGCATGAGAATTTGTGAAGGAGTGCCAAGGAATATTAGACACTAATTGTCATTTTTGAGAAACAGTTCAGCAGAAAGCTTAGATAATATATAAAATATTGGAAAAGTGTGAATTGTCCACTTAATCCTAATCTTGCAACACTAACAATATTCAGATACATTAGAATGAGCAAACGGACCTTGGAGGTAAGAGGTACAATAATATTTTCTGCAAGCCTTTATATTTCAGTACATTGTTAGTAGTATACGGGTAAAGAAATCTAATGGCAAATTGTAGAAAATCTTGTCAGCAAGTGATAGAACTTTTTTTGAAAGGTAGTAAAAATTGCAGTCATCAGGTAAGATGATCTGCTTTTCCACATTAAAAAAAAAATCTTAGTAGTCCTAGAGTCACTTCCATCTGTGATGTGTTCCACTACCATTGCACAGTGATGTGCACAGTGACACCACAAGAAGTGCAAAAGTTCTCCAAGGTCATAATGCATTAAACGTATTGTCCATGAAGTTTTTGACTGCTATTATTGGTGAAGCTGTGGCTTACAGCACTGATGAGATATGCTTCAAATATAAAATTTATTTTTGAAAGAAAAGTACTTTTCCATTCTGAAATTTTTCACACACCAGTAAAAAGTACTATAATATTTCCAATACTATATCCTCAAATTTTCAAGGCATATGTTATGGATATGGATCAGGATGTGCAACCGACATTTTCATGCTACAATCACCGTAAATGACTAGTAAAAATAAATGACGTTCCCAGTACCACTGGCATTTGTATAGTCTGTAGCAGCAGAGATGGTAATGAGACATAAATTGCAAAGGTGATCCACAAGTAAAGACCTCATGAATGCATATTTGTTTATCCTTATTGAGACTTAATCAAGCCATAGGTTTTTTACAGTGACCTGTGCACTTAAAAATGGCTGTGTTACATGTAAAATTGAAAATAAATTGAGGTATTGTACCTGTCATTCTAGACACCATGATTATAATTCAGTCTTATGGTATGGCTTAAACACACGTTGCATACAAGTCACCAGAAGAAGAAATATCAGAAATGAGGATCACTGTGTGTACACATGCTTGGACTAAAATTACCTGAGATAACTAGACAAATCTTTAATTATAATGCTGTTTGCTCTTTGCATGTTTCAAGTTATTAATATCATTTTTTCTGGGTATTGTGTGTTGAAGGAAACAAAAGGTTTTCAAAGTTTTTTCAGACGCATAAATTGCAATTCATATTCCACCTTAATCAGGTTCCAGATAGACTAATACAGTCGCTGTGGATACCCTGAATTTTCAGTGATCAAAAGATCTTTGATCAAACTTGGTTGTTCAATTGCAATTCATAACCCAGAACACTGGTTGGTTCTTTGTAGATTCATATTTCTCATAAGCATGAGAAAATACATTCAAAATTTTGAACTTCACTATCATTGTCACCTAAGTCTATAGACATTCTAAGGAATAGTTTGAAGATATTTTTTGGGAACAATATTTTTAATTGAAAAAGTCATAAGTTCCTGAAATATTATGATTAAATAGTATCAATTTTCTGAGTTCTGAAATTGCAAAGACGAGTCATTCTAAAAGTACCTAAAGAATTCTAAAATGCATACCCCAGGGGTTTAAAATGTTTCAGAATTTTCTTTTAGCTTCTGCTTAGAGTTTGTGGGTTGTTGGTTTAGTTTGGTTTGATTTCCNTGTTTCCCTTGGCATGGACACTTTACCTTGATGTGTGATAATCTTCACTGTAATGTAGCAAATGTGCATTATTCTTTCACATAGTTTTCCCATTTATTGTGGGTAATTTACTTTATCTTCTAGATGATTGCCTGAGACCATATTAATGTTTCAAATTATGAGATGACTGACTTACGCATTTTCAGTTTAATCAAAGGACTTTTAAATGTTATAATTATTGCTTATTAAATCATGAAATGTAAGTCTTTGAAAATGTTGGACAATTGTCTACTGACTCAATTGAGCTGTGTGATTCAAGAGCCTAAGAGCCAGATTCTGGTATACCTGCTCACCATTTAAGCATGTAAGCTAATTCTTTTAATTAGAATATCTAAGAATTACAATCAATTTTCCTATTGGTCCAATAAGGAGTCAGATTTTCACATTCAATCTCCAATTATGAAAAGTTGTGAAAAGAACTTTTTCTTTTCATAAAGTCATTTTGAAACACTAATTTTCATGTGCTTTCCATTCTAAAGAAAACCCCCAAAAATCCAAAACCAACAAAAAACCCCTACAAAAACAAACAAACAAAACCCCATTGAAAAACAGATAAGGGAACTAAAGCCTGAGTTAAGACTTTGCAAAAGGACTAAACATTAAATATGGTTCCTAATTTTCATTTCCACAGACACACAGATAATAGCACCCCAAAAAGATTTAACTTATACATTTCAAATGTTGAGCCATGCCTCTGACATATTAATACTGATATACACTGTGTAAAAAGAAACCATACAAATCCTGCTTTTGTCCATGATGAATATGCTAAGTATTTTGTCTGTTCCCTCTTACAGAGAGGGAAGATCAAACCAGACAAAGTTAGATGATGTGAGCTCTGTGTTTGTCACAGAAGAGGAAAGTAGAATAAGAACGGCAAAAAGAAATGTACAGTTGTGATACTGAGCTAAAGAATTTTTTTAAAAGCAAATACATTTAATTCTCATATTGCTCAGGCAATTTTTAAAAACAACAAGAATCAAAATACTTCATTGTTACATAAACATTCAAACTTATCTAAGTAGAAAAATTCAATTTACACCTAATGAATTCTTTGTCCTGTGTTGCTCATTCAGTCATTTTTTTCTCATACATAATGACATGGGGGAAATTGCTCCTCCATGGGAACAAGAAGTCTGAACTCAGATAATATTTAAGCTGGAAAGTTTAAATACAGTCTGACCCAATGCACTTCAGAAGAACAAAAGAATGCTTTGTATGTTCAGGTTCAAACACATAACTAACCACCTCAAAAGACATAAATTTATTATAGGCAATCTAAAGGCACAAGTATCCGCATCCCTGGAATTGTTCAAGGCCAGGCTAAATGGAGCTCTGAGCAACCTGATCTACTGAAAGGTGTCTCCACACATAGCAAGAGAGTCAGAACTAGATGATCTTTAAGGTCTCTTCCAACCCAGAGCATTTTATGATTCTGTGATGATTTCCTGAATTACTGATTTGAGTATTCCACTATTTACAGCCTAGCTAAGGGTCTGGTATTATATCTGAGGGTGTCCGTGAAACTCAATAGTAAATAGAAATCATAGATACTCTACACTGAGACACAATTCCACATTCACTAGCCCTGACAGCAATTACCTTTATCAGGATTTGAAGACCAGGACATTCTCCTTTAACTGTGAAAAATCAAAGCAAAGAGCACTGAATTTAGTGGACCTGTGAATGGTGAATAGCACAAAATGCCTAGCATTGAGTTAATAAATTCACACATGCACAAATTGAAAAATGGATTAGACTAAACAACATATATCTAGGTGAAGTCTGTTGTACAACATACACCATAACCTGGAAGCCAGAGATAAATGGGCAAAAGAATTATTAATAGACTCTTCATACTAAAAAGCTTGGCATTGTTTGGAATGTCCTGCAATTTGGGGAGGTTCTACACATATGTGACTGGTTTACAGACTAGCAGATGGCAAATCCCTAGCTCCGGAAAACAAAATATGAGGAAACAAGAATTTATGCTACTTCTGAAAACCCAGGCTTCTTCTGTTGAAATTGTCACAAACTTCTCTGGAAACTGCTTGTGGAACACAGGCTGATGGTCACAAACATAGCCTGAATTATATCTGTCCAGGTATTTAGACACTTGCAACCATGAACAGCTATCTATAAAGAAAAGAATAGCCACACTCCCACCATTCCATTCCATATCTCACACAACACACCTTTGTTGTGCATTGTCTCTCATTCCCTTGACAAAAACTACAGCTTTGGAGTGGCTCTTCTAGTTTTCTGTTGATCAGCTGCCATATGGAGCTTAGATGTGAGTTTATCAACCTGTAAGTTCATGGTATTATTTTCCTTCCCTCTGGTAGGAGAAAAAAATCTATATATAGTGTTTGGGGGTTCCCAGTGAATGCCTGTAGGACTGACTGTGGAGTTAAAAGTTTGGCTTCAATTATGTTGACACAGTATTGCATTTCCAACTCCCAGTCTTTGTTATGCCATGCTCATTCTTCAATAGAGAGCCTCAGAGAAAAAAGAAGTTATAAATCTCGCAAGAAGAGAGTCTATTTTATATTTTTGAAGATACACCACGAGTAATTTTACAAGAATTCTAGAGAAAACTGTAAAATGGGTAAATCATTCTAAATACAGATATGTGCTAATTAAAGTAACAATTTTTTTTTAAGAAGAGGGGGAAAGGAAATTATTTAATCCCTTCTGTTTCCCTGTGATCTCTCAGTGCTCAACTGCATGAAATGAAGGGTAGGTAAACATTAGCAAAGAGGAAAGCTAAGGTCATCCTAGGCAGGCTTAGAGAAAGGGCAGGTCATGCAGGGCAGCTGCCCTGGATGCTGCAGATAGTCATCTTGAACAATAGGAAAAAGAATGAAGTAGCCAGAACTCTCTTGGGCCAAGTGTGCATTGAATGGGCTAATTACCCAACAGTGACAAGCTAGCTAACTGCTGGAACACCCAAAGAGAATCAGTATTGTTAAATATAACCTCAGTGCTGATGTTTTTCTCATATCTTTTCATGACCTCTATCTGAAATCATAGTTTAAGTAAACACAATTCTACCCTTAAACTTTACTTAGAGATAAGATTATTTGTGGGTAGACTGACAAATGAAGAGGCATTGTATCTTTGTGGGTGTGCCTTTCATTAAAAGCAGGACACAGTACAGAAATACTCCATGCAGACCATCCTGATATCCAGGGTATCTGAAGAATTGTAAGGCTCTTTTTGTCTTAAAATTTTAAGGCCTCACTGTGATTTAGACTTTCTGATTACAATTATAAGGCTTCACTGTGATTTAGATGTTCTGATTACAATTGTAAGGCTTCACTGTGATTTAGACCTTCTGAAAAAGAAATTTCTGACAATCTTCTGACACTTTCTTGGCTCTTCTAGTAAAGATTTTTGGAAGAGCTCAGGATACTAGAGAAAATATATGAACAAAACCAAGCTTTATCAGATCCCAATATGAGTTAGCAGAAGTCACTAATGAGTCCAACAGTACCTGCTCTCATTTTCACAAGCTCTATCCAGTGTGAAATCACTAACAATGAAATACTGACTTAGTTCTTTACAATTACATAATGCCTTTCTTGTCATATAAAATGTTTCTACTTTGCATATTTGTGTTTGTGAGTAGACAAGTCATGTAGTAAAAGTATGTGATGTCAAAATCTTAGTAAGGAAAGAGGCAAAGGAAAGACTGGATGAAAAAAGAGCAAAAATGGGTAAATTATTTAAAGGATAGAGATAAGTTCAGTAGAGATTTTTATAGAGTTGAGTGCTAATATCAGGAAAGATGTTTCTAGTTGGGGTGAGTTGGTAGATAATGAAGGTGTCAACTGCATGCAACTTATACTGAATATCTGAACTTTTCAGAGTGGTGAAAAAAGAATGGAAGAGCAAAAATACAACCCAGACCTGTTTGGCCTGAATCTTTGAAAACAAGGATCAAACATAAATATCAGAAGCTGAAACTTCCTAGTAAACATTCCCTATGTATTAAAGACATATTCATCCAAAATATACAGGATAGAAACACATATAACAATTTCAATTTATGTTTATGAACTTCTAGTTACCACTGAAGATACACTTGTAAACTATTCAAATAACTTGTTTCATTTACTTACTAGCCCTATCTCTTTGATTCCATGGTAGTCTGTCATTTCACTAAGTGTTGGCTTGTCCAGTGCTATTAAAGTGCTGTACAAAGCAGAGTTCTGTTTGCAAAGAATAGAATCCTCTTGTGCTAATTTAGATAAGGCAGGCCATGGGTGAGCACATAACCATATTAGAACAAATGAGAGATTAAAAGATTAGATTACACATTAAGAAGTTTCTATTGTTTATTCAAAACTCTTGTAATTTGCAAGATGCAAGTGCTTGGTTCTTGCTTAATATGTTGTAAAAAAAAATTAGGAAAATTTGAACATAGCTAAGAAAACTTACATTAGTTCCATAATATTCAAAGAACATGATGGAGTGAAAGGGTCAGGTGTCAGAAAAATCTTTCCAGTTCTATTATGACTGACACAGCATATGGGATTTTGCAGGTTTTTCCTTGACTGGAGCAGATTTGCTGCTTGTCAGGGTTTTTAAAATATATACATTTGTGAAAATGAGGCATGGGTTCAAAGAAAAGGTAAGCTTCATGTTACTTTTTGGATAGATCAAAAAAACAGAAAGAAGCATTGCTTTGAGTCCAGGCCAAGTGAGCAAAAAGATAAATAATTATGTGTTTTATACTGTGAAGCCACTAGCCCTGTCATGGGACAAAAACATTTATATTAAGTAACACACTACTGTCACACCCAAAGACAAAACAGGTTTGGGAAACAGCTTTTTACTTAGGCGACTTTGCATTTTGTGTGTTTGCAGAATCTGCTGTTAAAACACAGTAACGACACTTTCAATCAACAGAGAGGGGAGGGAGGATGTTGCAAATATGGGAATAAAAGTATCTGAGCTGAAACCTGAGGACAGGCCCTGACCAACTGATGCTATTTTTAATACCCATTGGCTTGAATCACTAGATGGAGTGATCACTTGATCACTCTGCTAGGTCTAGGAGACTTAGACTCAACTCTGGCATATATAGTTCTGTATGATGGAGACAAAAGGTGCAGGATTTTATCTCCACTAATCTCTACTTTTATGTTTGCCACATTTGCCAAGCCCACCTTTATGACCTAAGCAGAAAAAGACATTAGCAGACAGATATATATTCCACCTGATTTATGAACTACCTTCCATGGAAATAATTTCTTTCTGAAAGGTACCAGTTTCTTTCCATTGACTGGACTGCACAAAATTAGCTTTGGTTTAGGACAATGCGGTCAATTTATTTATGGCTTACTGAGGTGAGACCTGCTAGAAGATGTGTAATGGAGGGACTGGTAGGGAGTGTATTCCTGAAACTCTGTCAAAGTCTCTTTGCTATACGAAAAGTACACAAGTAAGGCAAGGATGTTCCGGGAAGCTGCAGTCTTAGGATGTACCCACAGGTCCGGAGTAAATCACTTAGGAGATAAAATTTCCATATTTGGCAGTTACTTACATTGTAATGATGGTTTGCTGTAGCAAAGCCTCTAAGGAAAGCCTTACTCATAAAATTAACTCATTTTTAGCTCATGGAGTCAGAAACTGAAAAACAGGAAAATAGTATGATTTTTATCATAGTCCATGCCTGCAAAGTTCCATAATAGGCATTAGAAGTGTTGAAGATATACTGATTAGTTGAGGTTACAAAGCAAAAATTCTGATATATTGGAAGTGTCAAGGTTTTATACTTTCATTTGGACTATTCCAAACCTCTTAACAATGCTAGAAATGTTAAGGAATAATGGAGAAAATGAGAGTTGAACAGCATATACAGCTGCTCTTTGAAGATGATTCTTGTATTAGCCTCTGTGTAAAAGCAGGAAAATGTGCAAGAATAATAATTGTATCAAGCAGTGTTTGGGCCTTGTGCATCTGGCTCTAGGCCAGCAAACAGAAGCGGGGAAAACAATCTACAATTCCCAGTCTCTGCAGCCTCAATGCAGCCTTTCTGGAGTTCAGGTTTTAGATTTAGTGAAAGTTAAGCAAATCTGAGATGTTTCAGGCAACACATTTTGTGCTTACAGATCAGTGTTTTTCAGTGAAGCTTCATTTCATAGTAATGTATTGGATCAACTGTATTGCCAAGAGCAGTTCTTTCTCTTTGTTCCTTTGCTTCTCCTTTGCTTTTACTCTCCTTGAACTCAGTCCCTTATTTTATTGCTCCTGTTCTAGCCTTTCCTTCTTCCCATGTTTTTTTAACCTGCTTAAAGCATTATTTATATCTCCCCAATCTCAAAACAGATCTACTGTGTCATTTTGCCCTCAAACTATCTCCTCAGTAAGACTAAGCAGTCTCCTAATTGTCAAGCAATCTCTTGTTTTTATTACACAGAGGGGAAAACATTGGTAAATACCATGAATTAATTCCAGTATTATTCGTGATTCTGCAGTTAAAGTAGTAACAATTTTCACCTTAAAAATATTTCCATTGTCTATTATGTAATCCAAGTTCTGACTGATAAAACTTTTCAAAAGAATTTGTCTCAACAGAAAATAACTCTAAATTAAAGTCTAAATACACGAAAAGCATTTAAGCAGAATGCTAGGAGTTTTGAGAGCACTTCCCTAACAGTGAGAAGCTTAATGGTATAAGGTCAGCAAGGAAGAAAAAGGAGCAGTAATAAATTCAGGTGTTTGGAAACAAAGAAAAATCTATCAGAAAAATGGTATTTTCCCCTCAACATCAAAGACTTCTTCCCATGTTGTATAATTGATAATGACCTCAAAGTTTCATTACTTCAGAAAGAATTTTGTCATTAAAGTACATCAGAAATATGGAACATTTACTAAATAAGATTTTATATTTTATTGCTCTCCAAGAATGGAGAAAAATCAAACTGAAATTTGCATCAGGAAAGTAGTGTCCTTTATGAAGAAGGTATCCAGAAACATTTTTAGATTTTTGGCATGCATTTTGGATTTAAAAATGCTCCATTTAGCCACTTACTTTTGGCTTCTCCCCATTTAATTTAGGACATTACTATTGTTACAGCTGTGGTTAACGGAGGCGAGCCACACTGATGGGTGTGGGATATACAATTACTCCCAGGTACTACATTTTTTTACTGACACTAGAGAAGTGTGCCGTCAGCTCTATTTGAAGCATGTCAAAACTGAGTGACTCAAAAGGATGGATTATTCTAATGGACAATATGCCTTTTCACTATACACACTGCAACAAAAAGCAGCATATGACTAGTGTCCTTACAGAGTTGAATTAGAAAACTAGGCAGACTCATTTGTAGTAGGTTGTGATATCTTTCTTATATTGAGTTCTTGATAATAAAGCTTATAATATCTTTTCAATGGCTCAGAATACTGGATTGCATATGGTAGGTTCTTCAGGTTAAAGCTGATCATCATTTCATTTCATGTTTTATTGAATAAATGGCCACATAGAAGATGACTGTGGTAAAAATGGCTGGGAAACTCTAAATGTTGTCATCCAGCTGTACAAAAATATCTAGAGAGAAGTTTGTATGCTTAGAGAAGACTTTGACATTTTACATGGAATCATCAGGAATTTCCAGCACTTCTATAAAGATATTAGTGAATTCCTAGTTGAGATATTAACACATAGAACCTTTGGAGGAGCACAAATTAGTTGTATGCTGCAGCTTTCAGAAAGGTATTGGCAAGCCNAAAAGAAGTCTATACAAAGTGTGTTAGAGAGGTAAGCTGGAGGATGTACAAAGGGAATGATGAAGATGCTGCATGTTGTGTAAGCACTTGCAGACGCTTCTCTATTGCCCCTGTTTGATTCTACACCTACTTTAAATACAGGAGTAGCTTGATAGATATTGTAGATTAGAATTTTCTAAAAATTCATCTGAAACCCTAAAGGGGATGTCTGACAGCTTTTGGCATGTATAAAAAGAAGATTGTAAGTCCTGATGTAATTATGTTCTATAAGCATCCTTACCATTGGTTGGGAGAGCAGAGAGCTATTTAAACCCATCATTAACTGCCTTGTTGAACTTACTGAAGAAATATAAAATGAGTTCTGGCCTTTAATAAGTTTCTGCCTTGTGATCAGTTCACCAGCTACTGTTATATCATGATTACCAATACATATAGCACTTAAAAGGTCTTAAATAGAAAAGCCAGTATTTCTCTCAAGATATCTGGACTTCATCAAGCTAAAATATAATTTTCAGAAGACCATATAAGAGAAAGTCAGTGTGTTTGACTCTCAGGATCAGCCTTATGTATAACATATATTGTATGACTTAAGGGAAGATCCAAAATGAGACTTAAGTGAGTTGTTAATACTTCAGTTAAAAAATTGCATTTCGGTTTCATACATATACAACATACATACAGAGCAAGATATCCCTAAAATGAAAGAAAACCTTCTTTCTTGATCTGAAAATTTACTGTCTGTGAAAACTATCTTAACCTGAGCAACTGCATCACATTCTTTTTCATTTTCAAGAAAAAGGAATCTTCTGACATGTTTACCACTTTNGGGAAACTCTAAATGTTGTCATCCAGCTGTACAAAAATATCTAGAGAGAAGTTTGTATGCTTAGAGAAGACTTTGACATTTTACATGGAATCATCAGGAATTTCCAGCACTTCTATAAAGATATTAGTGAATTCCTAGTTGAGATATTAACACATAGAACCTTTGGAGGAGCACAAATTAGTTGTATGCTGCAGCTTTCAGAAAGGTATTGGCAAGCCATTCAGTTGGCATCAAAAAAGGTAATTGAAGTTATACCAATTCACATTGAATGCCTGTATTTTGATTGGTTTCCCATAATTTATTGTCTATGTTATTGATTTTTGATCTAAATGTGGGGTTTTTTATGAGTTGTTTTGACATCTCTTAATACATTGTTTAACATAACATGATGGCACAGCTTGGCTGGGCAGCCTCCCAACAATACGTCATTCTCAAAAAATGACAGAGAAAATGTTAATAGTATTGAAAGAGAGGGTTTTTTAAATACACTCATTGAAAGTAATATAATTGGAAAGCAGTAAATAGCTGTCAAACAAAGAGTTTTACAAATCCTGTATAACAAGAAAAAAGTAGTTTTCTGAATCTCACAAAATAATGAAGGAAAAAAATAGCACCTAAACAGA
>VWZD01001727.1:58735-71186 GCA_013396695.1 Sakesphorus luctuosus
GAATTGTTTAACATGTATGTTTAGATGACCATGACTTTTTTTGCTCTTAATCATACTGTTCATATCTCTCCTGTTTGACCTCAGACCATTTTGAATTTTCTTTTAGGAGAATATTTTGCTCTTTTCTTCTAAATAAAAGTCTATTTTGTAATGTTGAGGCGAGAATCAAAGGCAGGAGTAGAATTTGATCCACTTGAGCAAACAATAAATATATAAATAAATAGCCAAGAATAAAAGATTTATTGTAGAAAATCCAGGAAAAATACTCCTGATTTCTCTCTGACTAACTGATTGTACCTGCCAACCACTGAAAGTAGTTTGAATATGTATATGTAGTGAAAAATAAACATATAGCCTATTTTTCAGTCATGAGTACCTAACACACGCGTTCAGGTGTATTTAATAAATAATCTCATTCACAAAGTTTTTGATAACTGCATGTAGTTGCATGACTAGTTTTAGCTGAAAAGACCTGCATTTTTGTCACTTACATTTGAAAGCTGGAAACAGAAATCCATAGTCAGATCATAGCACATTATAGAAAAGAACAAGAAATATCAAGTAATAAATCCATGATGATACACTAATTGGATCAAATATTCCACTGTGCTATAACTTGGATAATTGTCTGACATACTGCTCTCATAGGTAGAAATGTGTAATACAGTCTTTTAATTATTAACCATTAAACAGAAGAATCAGCATTCCCCAGAAAAGAAGGACTAATTAATAGAAATAAAATTCTGGAAGCCTGTGAATGTCTTCTGTACACAGTACTCTTGACTTAAACTTCTTTCTAGGGTGTACAGTAATTTGAGCTGTGGCAACCATTGTTGCAGGTATCGGCTCTCCTATCATAGATGTGTAAGGATAACACTCTCAGTCCTTTGTGGAATCAGAATTGGAACAATTTGTTGTCCTTATATGTTTCTAAGGACATGTCAGGTGATGATTGAAGGGAAGGTGGGTAGGAAGGAGACTGTAGCCTACAATATGAAGTGAAATTAGTGCTCTGTACTGAGTAACAGTATAGGAGATACTATGACCTCCCTCTGAAGGTGAGGGTAACTGAGGTTCTTGTTAATAGATCCCTTGGGTTAATAATCCCTCAGATTAAAACAAAAATCTCAATGACTGGTGTTTACATACATGTGTCTATGTATATATTTTGGGTATTATCTATAGAAATGAAACAATATAGAAGTATGAAAATATCACTTAAGAAAATAGGTAAGGAAAAGAAAGAAAGATAAAGAAAGTAAAAGAGTAGAGAGCAGAAAGGAAAGATATCACCACTCGTGGATCCAGTGATGGATTGAAGTCTTGATCACTCAAGGGTGGGGTAATACCATGAAACTCAAAGTTCATTGGGTTAACATATGTTCAGGTTCAAGTTCAGGTGGGAACATCCAGGGACTTCCCTTGGGCAGACAGTTTTACATTGTCTGATATAACAGTGGATCACGTACAGTAGTTTTCTTTAAGTTTAATCTCCCTTGATATCAAAATTTCTACCAGAGAGGTTTTCCATAATGTGAAGGTTCTAGTATTTAGAACTGCACAGCAACTGAATGACTGGGGTTTTCTTTCCATATGTAATCCAGAAAGTCTAATTTAGAAGGTACCTACTGAATATATTTATTCTATTAACATCTTGAAAGAACAAGGCAAGCAAGAATTATTATTAACATTTCGGTGTATGATGCTAATATACTCACCTGAGATAAAACTTCTCATTTATATTTGCTATTGGCTAAATATCAAGAGAGTTCCCTGTGCAGCAAGCTGGCTTTCTGGATCTGGTATGTAAGCATCTGTCTCTCCCTGTGGGAACAGCTGTATGGATTCCACCACACATCATGATTCTTATAAGTTATGGATTGCAACAACATACCTACAACTCATTTGTAGATGTAGCTCTAAGTCACTTGCTCAAAGTCATGCCAGATTTGTGGCAGAGCAAGAAGTCTGACCCATATTGCAATGCCTTAAGTACTCTATCAACACTGTCCTCTTGTCTTCCTACTAACCTTCTTCCCCAAACAAGTGGTAAAACGAAACAAAATCCCAAGGCTGTTTATCACAACTTTGATAAAATTAGGGTCATGATGATAGATGGCGATTACATATTCAGGCGTAGAACCTCAATTTTTGCCATTTTCATCTCTAGTAGATTAAATACACACACAAAAAAGCACACATTTTAAACATCTCAATACGTACTGAAAGCCTTCTAGACAACACAACTAAGTGCCCTGGCAACTCTGACAAACTTGCAACTTTGTTTTCATCTCAATATGGCCACGTACCTCAACCTTCCACCTATAAATTGAAGCTCAATAAATTAAACTGTACACATATTATTTTTTTATTTTAATAAAGTATTTGTTGGTTTTTAATTTAACTAATACTATTATCTTAAAATATGCATATTCTTCTTCTCTTCTCTTCATGTCACACTAATCAGAACTTTCCAGTGCCTTGCACATTCACAAATTAAAGGATCATTTGTAGTTCTGTAGTTGAAATTATAAAAGTCAGTTAAATTATGAAAGTTAGAAAGTATAGTTTTGGGGGTGAAATAGCATCTTTCTGACCGACGACCATATCAGTGATGCTGCACTGGTAATTTATAGCTGTCGAGGAAAGAAAGCTCTTGATTGATGTGAAATTTTAGCTGTTTTGTTAAACCATGATTTTAGGTTCATGGACCATTGGCAGAAAGCCCAGACACTTCGGACTGCTACTGGAAGGCCCTGTCAAATACTCTCCTGTTTATTTCCTTTGTCCAACAGGTTTGTTATAGAAAAGGAATGACATAATTTCTGAGAACTTTGCTATTCAGAGCCTTTGATTTTATGTTCCAAAGAAGTAGAGAGTGAGGGATTTTATTCAGACTTTGATTTCTGCTGAGTATGTGTGGATTGTTGAATTATCAAACAATAAAATCCCAGGCAACCAAAATATCACAAAGGCAAGTAGTTTGGCTGCTGATTTGCCTCCATTTTTTATTTGTTTTCTTCATATATTTTTATTCCTGTCAGAAAATAGTTTGTTTACTAACTTTAATTCACAGAATAATTGCAGTGTAGAGGCACTACAACAGAGATGGTAGTCAAGTTCAGTAGTGTGTATAATACTTGATTTAGCTTTTAGCAACTGTGTCAGGTATATTAACATTAAAGAAACCCATGGTTACTGTTTTATTTCTTGAGGGCTTGACCTTGCAAACTGTAGCTATTTATGTGAAGAACTCCAAGATTGACTGCTCTCAGTGTCAGGTGAGAATCACAGGAGTGATTCTCAGGACTGAATCCTGCCTTAATCTCTTTTTATCTCTTTTCTTCTACGATAAACTTCGAAGGATTGAAAGTAATTATATAATACAGAGAAATCAGAGTAATTCTATAATTTACTTAACTATTCAGAAGTGCTCCCTTTAATTTACCTCAGCCTACACAAATGGATGAGGTATGTATGCAGCAACTTTACCATTGTTAGCATGGAAACATAAATATTTTTACACAAAGCCTATGCATCTGGCACTCGGTTTAGAAAAATGCTATGTTTAGCATGCCTTTTACCATCCCTGCATATATAGATAGACTTAAATGGTTCTTTTTTTTTCTGGTTTTGCATGTATTTCTCAGTTCTAGACTTAAAGACAAACAAAATTAATGCTTGTGATGAATGCGTTTGATGGCAGAAATCTGATTTGCACTTGGTTCTCTTGGAAATGTGCTGTGTTAGGAACTTGCTTGTATTTCCTTGGATCATGCTTTTCATATGTAATCCTTATGAAATCTTTACAGAATGCATAGCTAAGCACTTTCCACAATCCTACTTTCATCTTATTTCCATGAGTGAATGCATGTGTTTTCAGTAAAACATCTATTCATCCACTATTGGGATTTCAGATTTTTTGCCCTTTCATATGAGCTGAGATTTCTCTCCACATAGTATTAACTGTGTCTTTTGCTCCACTTTTCTCAAAACTGGGTTAGAGAAAAATCTCTCCAAACCTTTTATAACTACTAGAGTTTAACTACTATCACGTTTACTCCTTATTGAGACCTAATAATTAGCTTCATGGAGCAACAGAATGCATATGACTCTATAAAATACAGTCATCAATTTACATGTTGCTATGAAATATAAAAATTATTATATGAATGAAAAAAACCACAATTAATTTTAAACAATATCTAAACTGTTAGAAAAGGGTGTGTTTTTCACCATATTGGATTAAGCATAGCATCACCAGATGGTCAAAGGAGGTGACTGTCCCACTCTACTCTGCTCTCAAGTCACTGCAGTTTTGGATACCACAACATAAGAAAGACACTAAGCTATTAGAGTGTCCAACGGAGGACTATGAACATGGTGAATGGCCTTTAGGGGAATCCATATAAGGAGTGGCTGAGAGCACTTGGTCTGGTCAGCCAGAGGAAGAGGAAACTGAGGGGAGACCTCATAGAAGTTTACAACTTTCTCAGGAGGGGAGGAGAAGGGGTAGGCATTGATTTCTCTCTGGTGACAAGTGACAGACAGTACACAAGGGAATGGCTTAAAGTTCTTCAGGGGAAATTTAGGTTGGATATTAGGAAACAGAAGGGTTCTTCACCCAGAAGGTAGTTGGATCATAGAATCATAGAATCATAGAATCGATTGGGTTGAAAAAGACCTCTGAGATCATCAAGTCCAACCANTTACAACTTTCTCAGGAGGGGAGGAGAAGGGGTAGGCATTGATTTCTCTCTGGTGACAAGTGACAGACAGTACACAAGGGAATGGCTTAAAGTTCTTCAGGGGAAATTTAGGTTGGATATTAGGAAACAGAAGGGTTCTTCACCCAGAAGGTAGTTGGATCATAGAATCATAGAATCATAGAATCGATTGGGTTGAAAAAGACCTCTGAGATCATCAAGTCCAACCATTAGTCCAGCTCCAGTCCATTTACTAGATCATGGCACTCAGCGGGCACTGGAACAGGCTCCCCAGGGAAGTGGTCACCAGCATCAAGCCTGACAGACTTCAGGAAGCATTTGGACAATGCTCTCAGTCACATAGTGTGACTCTTGTGGTGGTCTGTACAGGGTCAGGAGCTGGACTTTGATGACCTTGTTGGCTCCATAATCATCTCATAGACTTATATTATCCTGAGTAGTCTGTGAGTTGCCAGATCCTGCTTTTTGCCTTTTGAAGAGAATATGTTCCTTTCCTTTTTACATTCATCAGGAATTCATCTCAACTTCTGTGATAATTCAAAGCTGATAGAAATATTTCTTACAACTCTTTCACCTGGCTTTCTCAGCACCCCTAGATGATATCTAGATTTTCAAGTTGTTGAAGTGTACCACTACCCTACTCTGCTCCAATTCCCACAGACTGTCCTAGTAAGATCAGGGATCTCAGAGGACATTGATATTGCCGGGTTCTCTGTATCAATCAGCAGTGGTCCCACATGTCCCTCAGTTTGCCTTCTGCTGCTCAGGCACTTAACAGCAAAGCTGCTTGTTGCTTGTTATGGTCATCACTAGCTTCAACTCCCACTAAGTTTTAGTTTTCCCAACATCACTCTTGTGAGTTCAGAAAATGTTTCTGTGTTTCTTCGTGATAGTCCTCTCCGCTTCAACCTCCTAAGTGCTTCTGTTTTATTTTTAAGCTTAGTCAGGAGACCTTTCTTCATGCACGCTGGCCTTCTGCCACACCTCCTGCATATAAGAATAGACCATTTGAGTTTGAAGGAAGTCATCCTTGAAGATCATCTAGTTCTCTTGAATCTCTTTTCCCTCCAAGGCAGTGTTCCACAGTACCCTGCCAAGTAGATTCTTGAACAAGCCAAAATGTGATTCCTTGAAGCCTAGGGCTGTGATTCTTGTAGTTCCCTTACTTCTCTCAGAATTCAAAACCCAAGAAACTCATGGTTGCTTCAGCTAAGGAGGCACTTAACCTCCATATCCCTGATCAATTATTCCTTGTTTGTGAGAAACAGGTCCAGATGGGTCTCTCTCATAGCCATGTCATCAATCACCTGTGTCATGAAATTGATATCAATACACTCCAGAAATCTCCTAGCTTGCTTTTGCCATGATTATTGCCTGAAGATATCAGGATGTTTAACGTTTCCAAAGTACCAGGTTCTGTGAATGTGAGGTTTTTGTCCAATTGCTTAAAGTGGCCATTTCTGCTTTTCCTTCTTGACTATTCAGCTTGTAGTAAGATTTAATATCTCTTGATCTGTTCTCTTATCCACACTCAGAAGTTTTTACTCACTCATCACCCATTTCAAGACAAAACTCGATGCATACAGGTTCCTCCTTTGTATGGAGTGCAAATGCTCCCCTCAATTCAAAATCTAGAAGTAGACAGGAAAGTTCCTGGTCACATTCAGGTTACTGGGGAGATTGCCACCATTTCAAGAGATTTTTAAATAGGCATCTTTCATTTGCTGATCTCAAGGAAATTCATGTTTTGTCTGTTCCTCTCTTGCAAAAGTTCTAACACATTATTTCTGTTCTTGTTGAGAAAATATTAACCATAATTGCAATATAAGAAAAAATCACATTCAGCATTGGACCACCTTAAAGTTTTTAAAATGGTTACAGGTTGCCTCTTTAATATAGTTTTTGGAGAGCCATTTTGACTCTTTTTTTTTTTAATAGATTCTTGTATACTCTTACAGAGTACTGAAATATATGCCTATATATTTCAATACTCTAAATGCTGACTAATAGTGCGTTAGTCTACTGAACTGAGACGTACTTGTGGCATGCTGTGAAGACATTGCTGTAAGTGAGGGGCAAACATTTGTTCTTTTAACACACGGACATTTACAGAATCACAGGCTTTTAGCAAAAAACACCACTCTTTTCTCTATATACTACGACTCTAAGAAACATGACGCCTCTGTACTGCCTCTTCTTGGAGAAAAGAAGGCTGCGATGTGACATCGTAACAGTTGACACCTTCCTTAGGAAGGGCATTGCAGGGGGAGGTGCTGATTTCTCTCTGGGGACCAGTGATAGGACACGAAGAAATGGAATGAAATTGTGTCAGGGGAAGTTGAGACTGGACATTAGGAAAAGGTTCTTCACTGGGAGGGTTTGGTCACTGGAACAGGCTCCCTAGGGAAGTGGTCATGGCACCAAGCCTGTCAGAGTTCAAGGAGCATCTGGACAATGGTGTGAATCATATGGTTAATTTTACGTAGTTCTATGACAACTAGGAAGTTGGACTCAATGATCCTTATGGATCCTTTCCAACTCAGTATTCTATAATCCTGTGATTCTTAGTCAGTTACTTAAAGACTTGACAATACAGCTTTTTTTTTTCTTTTAGCCTTCTGTAACAAGTTTATTGCCAGCATTTTCAAATTCTTGCTCAAATGAAAATGTAAAAAAATACAAGAGTGATCGTAAGTTATATTGTCCAAAGTATTCTAGAACTTTGGTGACTTATAAGTTTCATGCACTTCTATAATCCTTTTGAAGTCATGTGGCATAACTTGCCTGCTTTGCAGGCAAGAAGGCAACTCATAGAGCCAAATTTCTGGAGACATATGAGTGCAGTAGGAAACCACATCTGAGATGACCCTCAAAACCCAGTCAGTACCTTCCCTCTGTGCACATGAAGTTCTAGAAAGGGTGATTGTTCTCTCAGCTATTGGCTTCTGAGTTACTGCCCAAGTACCCAGCAGTACAAACATCAGTTTTCAACTTTGTATCTAACTTACATAACTTATTTATTTTCTATTCAAACATTATTTAAGATAGGCAAATGCAGGTGCAAAGAATTGTGTTCATTTAATATTGAGGAACTTATCTTACTTTCTGAAGATCCTATATAAGCATCAAATAAAAATTGCTAACACATCTTATTTAGAAGCCACCAGTTCATAGATTTCCTCTAAAAGAGAATTTATATTGCCTAAAACAGGAGACACCAGCTTTTGACACTCAATAGTTCATGGAAGAGAATATTTTCTGTTAATGCCATTCAAATCTCATAGTTAAAAGAAAAATAAATCTTGATTCACAACTAACTTATATGCTAATGTTCCACAAATTGTTGTGTGACCACTCTTCCTACACTTGTGGAAACACTGTGTTATAGGGTTTTTTATCATATCTAGACACAAAATTATTAAAAGCTATTTAAAAATTAAAAAAACCCAAAACAACACAAAAACAAAACACTATCAAGAGGCATCCTTATCATCCAGAGCAAGGTCATGATCTTCATTTATTTTCACTTTTTTGTGTGTGTCTTTCTGTCTCTTAGTTTTCTCTCTAATAATTCCTCATTGTTCAGTCACAAAGACAGAATCACAGAATTTTCTGAGCTGGAAAGGACCCATAAGGATCATCGAGTCCAAATCTTAGGTGAATGGCTTGTACAGGGATCAAACCCATGACATTGACATTTTTAGCACCATGCTGATATTGCCTCTTACCTTTTCTTGAGGTTTATGACACACACTGGAGCAACATAAAATAGTGAAATAGGTAAAATTTTCTTATTTTAATATTGATACTACTTTTAAAGTGGCTTGTTTGCAAAAGCCTATGAGCAATATTTGTTGGAATTCTTCTGTCATACAGACTTATGAATATGAATACACACACAAGTATATTCATATGCAAATCTTCTGAATTACCGCTTTAAATTTCCTTCAGGTTGTAGTGTTGTTTTGTGTTGCTTGATTTTTTTCTTTTTATCCTTGCCTCTTAATCCAACAAACAATATAGGGATAATTATATAGCGAGCAGCAATAGTTTGTGGACATGGAGTTTCCCAATTTTCCTATTTCTTGGTACAATAAAGGAAACTTGCTAAGTTTTTTCCTTCATAAATGAATTATTAAATAAGGATGAACATTAAAATTAAAATTAAATAAAAGCTCAGTGACAACTCTGGAGCCAAAGTTTGCCTATCTCTAATCAGGCACCATTGTTAAACACTACATCTGTGTCAATGTGCTATAGCTTGCCAATCTGAGAAAAACAGTGATACTGTTGAACAACATCAAGGGTCCATTGTCTTCTTCCCCTCTTTTCCTCTCTTTAATAACCAAACAGGTCAAAGACCACAGGCCACTGCAAAACAAGCACACATTTCTAGAAAATGATATAACCTGTGCCCATGTAATTCTAATTAAAACAATTTAGTACCTGTCCCTGGGACTCACACTGTAATGCCTACACAGAGAATGAATAGCATTAAAATTGGCTCAGACTCATATCAAAGCAGGTGGATTAGAGAATAAGGTCCTTCTGTCATGCCTCTAGCAGCAATTGTGGTTCTCTGGCCCCACTTCTTAAGCATGTGAAACATAGATAGTTTAGATGGGCATTTTTAGGAAAAAAATGGAGCTCATAGTAAGTCCATCTACTGTGAACAGACAACTTCTGAACTTCTTCTGATAAGGTATTAGGATAGGTATTTTTTGATTGAGAATATAATTGGACTTGTCACCTCAGAAAAGTTGTTGAAAGAGAATAACCTTTGTGTGTTTTAATATTAGGATATCAGTTGTATAGGAGCAACAAAATAGTTTACACTAGTGAAATATAACATTACATTTTAAAGAGAACCTAAAGTCATATATGGCAAATAAATAACTGCACCTGGAAGTATGTTAGATTTTTTTTTTTAATGGACCGAAGAGTTTCAGATGGTGTAAGTGTCAAAGTAGGAGTTTGGGTTAATAAGACCATAGTTTAAGCCTTAAATGAATTATACGCATTGAGTTTCACCATTTCTAAAATTGGACTTACCTTTATGGTCCTAAGAGTATCATTTAAAGTGTCAAGGAAGGTATGGTAGAACACATTTGTTAGATGAAGTGTAAAATGCTTCTAGGAATACGTGGTATTCATTCAAAAGTTCCAAGAAGCTCAGATATGGTAATATGGACATACTGACTTAATGTATGAAGTATCATACAATGTTGACTCAGTGTTAAATGGACAGAAGAAAATGGGTATTTTATGGTTAAATTATTAGTTTAAGAAAAAATTCCTTTTAAGGAGAACCTAGAGAAGAAATTGGAGACTTTGATCTCCATACTGTGACAATTAATCAGAAGAAAGAAACAAAAGGCAAAGGTAAATTATATATTAGGGAAGAATGAGTGTGGCTTTTTTAGAAAAAATGATGATAGCTATTACACAAGAACTTTATTGATTCTTTCATTGAGTATAAAAGAGACATACAGCAGGTGTCATTTGGGTATGATGGAATATTCTGCTTAGGCTTTGGCTGCTATTTCCAGGATTCTCCCACATCCTGTTTCATACCTGCTATCCGTGATAGCCCTATGGAGTTGTCTGGGGTACCCTAGGGCATCTCTAATGGCCTTGGCTGCATTTATATGGGTTCATCCAGCCTTTACTGCTTAGGAAAACTCAAAGCAAAATAAGACAGGCATTCAATATAATGTAGGGAACTCAGTGTAGCACAATCCATGCCCTTCAAAACATTTTTTTGACTTATTGACACAATACAACAATCCCCTCACCCCACCCTTCCAATTTTTAAAATGCACAATTTGATGCTATTTAATAGACATTTTGGAGGATTTATTAGTATCATTGTACCTACCTGTATCTTCAGAATTGTTATGGTGACAAAAAGTAAAACAATGATGTTTTAGAGGAAAAGGAGCATAAAACCCTAACCACAAATCCTGGTCGTGTTATTTGGGCCATCTGATGGCTAAGAAAAGAAGCCTATGAACATTATTTTAGCAGATGAGGAGAGTGATGATCAAATAGTTGATAGCAAATCATGCTATTTTGAAAGATTCATTCTAGTTTTAAAAATTGGGGCATTAAAAATACTGTTTACACCATATTTTAGAAACAAAATGGGAACCATATATTCATATGACAAAAAGGAGGAGGATATTTATGGACTGTTAGCCCTTTAAATATTACACCATGTCACATTTCAGAAGTGTTAGACACATCAGTGAATCATTTCACAACAGCATTGATCCAATGAGCTTTCAGACAAAATTTTTCTTGGCTTAAATTGGTGAAACCAACTAACTTCTATTAAATGCTGCTTCTTTCTTGTCTTTCTTTCCTTCTTTTTTTTCTTTTTCACAGAAACATTTAGGAGTTATTCATTGGCTGTTCTAGAGGTAGTCAGGTTTTGAGCATATATATATGACCGTTTGTTAGTGACAGCCATTAATTATGCTTTTCCTTTTTACTTGGTCAAAGACGAGAAAATTAAATTGAAAGGACACCAAGGACTTGATTTTCCCATTGTGTGTGTCATATAGTCAGTTGCAACTGTGCAAGGTTAAAGGAGTTTCTGATTGTATTTTAAATTCATTTTTCATTCATATTGCTTTTGTGTATAGGATTACAAAAGAGACTCAGCCCTCAGCATCCTCATGCTTTTCCTGTCTCTTCTGCTGTTCTATTTTTTACTTTTTCCTTTTATTTTAGTAATGTATAGAATATGAAATGGCTTTGTGAAGATTTTATTTTTTTCTTACCATGTCAAGTCTGGTGGAATGAAAACAACCCCATATGCAAGTTAATGGAACAATTTGGGGGATAATCTTCAGGTATGGAGTGGCTGACCTGACAGATATCACTGCAACATTATTAGCAGTCACTCAGGCCTCCAGGCGGAATTAAAGAGGCAGGAATGCCCTCGCATTTCAATCTGTGCAGTTAACCTACTTAGATTAGAATCTATTATTTATGGTGATTATCAGCCACTGCAGGTCTTGTAAATGGCAGTAGGTCAGTCCTTTGATAATAATTAAGGCATTCATTATAGGATAAAAATAGAGGACAGCTTCACTTTCGTCTTTTGAAACAGAATTGAACCTAAGGAATTGCAAGACCAAAGAAATTATTGCCAGAAGGAACCAATGTTCTTTATTCTGAAGCTATGTTTTCACAGCTTTCTATATTCATGGTAGCAGTAAAACTAAAAGGTCCCTAATGCCTTCTTTTAAGGAGTTCATTAGAAAGCTGTTAGTGAAGTTTTGTGTATTTTTATTACTACTGCACTCTGGAATGAGACACACAATACCTAGAGGAGTCTGAAAAATGGGAGGAAATCATGCATGCAAAGCATATAAACTTTGTACAGTTTTCTGTCTTTTTTATTGCATTGTAAGATAAAGCCCCCTGTTGTTTGAGAATATACACTACTTTATTCTTTAATAATGCAACTTAAATGTCATACATATCATACAAAGCCTATGTTTATAAAATTTATTAGACAGTTATATGCTAAATGACTCTTAGGGGGTTTGGATATTGCTGAACATTGGAAAACCAATGAAATATAGGTAGAACTAGAACATTTCCTGCTATTTACCCACTGAACTAAATCAGCCTGAAGATATACCATATTTAGAAACTAAAAAGTAGAGGGGGAAATGTTTGCTTTTTACTGCATAAAATGCCTGTTATGAATC